>VZRQ01007276.1:783278-815555 GCA_013397975.1 Machaerirhynchus nigripectus
CTCCCCCCTCCGGCGGGACCGGCCTGCCCGCGCCCGGCCGGGCCTCAGGCGTGCTGGAGCGCTAGGTCTGCCGGCAAAGCAGGCACTGCCGCCTCCCCTCACCTTCTCGCCTCGGCAGGTGTGCTGCCTTGGCTGCTGCGTTGCTTGCTTCCCATCTGCATCGTCCCGAGTTTCTCTTTTTGCTAATAAAATACAGCGCTTAAACTGTCAAAAAACACGAGCTAGTTCTTTAGACCAAGTTTTAAAACTACGGGAAAAAACACAGAAGTTTTAAGTACCTAGGGACTGAAGTGTTTCGCTAGAAGTATGAGGAAATAGTGCTGCTACAAAACGATGAAGCTAGCATGCATTTCAGTTCATTAAAATTTTAATAAGCCTGCCTGAATACCTGAAAAAAATCACTGAAGCCTAAATTGCCAGTGTAACGTTAAGTTAATGTAGCATTACAGGTCAGCAAGATGAAAGGTGTGGTACTCATAATTATCACGATGCCTAGTATGAGGTAACAAAACCACATACCGCAAAACTGTGTAATTTATGACTCGACATGGTGCAGGCAATACCATTGTGATATTGTTGGGGTTTTTTATAGTCTCAGATTCTTGGCTTTTCCTATACCATGCACCACATTACACCAGAAAAGCTTACGGGAAATAGTTCCCCAGAATGAAAGTTCATAAGTCATCTTATGCGTCCCTTGAGTGGATTATCAGCCCTTAGGTGCCACAGCCCACGGGGTGTCAGAGAAGATACGGTCCTGCCCATGTAGTCTGTTGAGTCCCAATCAGCAGTTCTGAGACTTCCTCGCAGACAAGAGAACCTTATGCTGAAATATTGTAATTTTTAAATAATTATATATTTAATTCTATAGCCAGTATTCATTACTCTTTCCTTTTCTCAAAGGAAGAGCATTATGGATTGAGCACGTGCACATTTAATGGTGTGTCATTTGCCAAGACTTCCAGGACACACATCTGAGGCTCTGCACATAGTGTCACACAAGCAGCTCATTTGAGTACAGACTGGTGGGGTTTGACATAAGGTTGCTCATGCTTCATTTTTAATGTTTCACCTCTGCATGACAGCAGGTTGAACTTGACCTGCTTGTGAATACAAGATGTGGCAATGTTATGTTACCTGTGTGAGACACTGGGAAAATCAGCAGGGAGTTGAAGCAGTGACACCGAGTATGGATCCCAGTTTTAACATGAAGGCTCAACTCTGTGGTTTGGTGTGTGCGAGGAACTCCTGCCACAGCCTAAAGGATGATAATCTATGAAAACTCACCAGATAAGCACTCAGCTGAAAGGTGATTAATCTTTCTGAAAGCAACTGGGAGATAAGGACTAAATGTCTGAATAGGAGCTTATGTTGGAATTACTTTCTCAGTAAGATGATGCAAACAGTGTCCAGCTTTTGCCGTCATACTGGCCTAGAAATGTGTGCTGAAATATGTTGCTTTAAAAATTGACTGTATTTTTTGGCATACGGAGTGAAGAGTAACATGCCATGTAAAAATAGATTGCTTTGGACATTCAGTGTGTGCTGCAGGAATGAAGAAAACTTGATTTGAGTTATATTCCATTATTAGTTCACACTGAAGTGGGTGATTGCTGGGCAGACGGTGTTACAGCACCAACAACAAACTTGATGCTGCAAACAGCTGTGTGTGGGGAGGCGTATATGGCACAAGGTGGTCTGGGCTGCTGCAGTGCTGCTGCTCTGCCACATTTCACGGGATGAGTTAATCGTTCACATCATCAGCTGGTAGGAATGCGGTTGTTTTTCAGAGCTGTACTGTGTATCTGAAAAGTGGGAGCAAACACTTATCAAAGGATTTTGTTTTGGTCAACCTTTGGAAGAAAGCTCAGCTTAGCATAAGGAAATAGAACGAGAGACAATGGGAAGAAAGTGATGCATAGGAATTTCCACCTGAACTTGAGGAAGTACTTCTCTATCATGTGGGTGGCTGCTCACTGGAACAGGTTGCCCAGAGTAATTGTGGCATCTCGGTCACTGGAGACACTCAGGAACCATCTGGACGCAATCCTGTGCCATGTGCTCTTGGATGACCCTGCTTAAGAAGGGAGGTTGGATCAGATGACCTACTGTGGTCCCTTCCAGCCTTACCTGTTCTGTGATTCTGTGAAACACTGTTACGGCATTCTGGAGGCATTTCTGAGCAATCCTGCAGTTGCTTTCTTTGTTCATAATACTAATGAATAATCATATTGTAATGAAATAATTCAGTGTACAGTGGTGTGGTTTGTTTTGGTTTTTTTTTCCACCTACATCTTAATGACCAAGTGAGAAGTTACCAGTTACTTGAAAAAGTATCAGTGCATATAATCTGGGAGAGTCGTGGCCATTGGATGAAGTATTCAGCTCCAAGGTGGTGCTGGTTGCGCATCAGCTCCTTTCTGGGTTTTGTGTTTATAGATCAAAGACGTGTGAAGAATTGGGCTAGCTCAGAAGCACTGCTCTGGGGTCTTTCATAAGGCAGGCCAGGCCGTACTGGTGTCCTCTGCAATGAGACTGTGTTCTGCAGTCCGTAGCAATACTACTAAACAGTGTATTCATGTTTTCTGTGGCTCACAGCTGGAAATGGATGTTGATTTAAAACTGCTGATTTGTAAACGCTTCTCTCTCAGCTTTCTCTACCAGCACGTTGTCCAAGCAACCTGAAGTGCTGTTACCTTCTCCGCAAATGTGCTGAGAAGGGGGGCTTTTGGCCTTCCTTGCTAGGCTGTCTCCCTGCCTCTCAGTTTTGTCTGCTCTGATCCCTTGCAGGTAGTTTGGTTGACTTTGCTGACATCTCTAGTCCAGGAGCAAAAGGCCAAATTCACTACAATTAGCCAGATTCAGACTGTCAAATGGAATGGACTCAATTCCTGTTAGTAATGTTAAGAGCGGAGGAAAAAGAACCTCAAATACACCAATTTTGAGCTGCCAAATGTTCAGCTGTGGCAGCATGGCAAACTTCATTGCATTTCTGCAGTCCCATGTGTCTTCAGCTATGATATTGGGACCAGCAACTCTGGTTCCACAGAGTGTTTCTGAAAATACATTTAAGTCTTCTGGGGCATTTTAAACTGGTCATGGAAGTCCAGGAAGTCCAGAGGGCCATACCTTTGGTGAGGTTTCTTTCTTTTTTTTTTTTTGAAGTGGTAGATGCTCCTCTCCCCTTTCCCCTGACTTGCAAAATCCTCAATCCTCAATCTACCCTCAATCTACCCTCAATCTACCTACAGTTGAACTTCACCCTTTAGAGAGGTGAGTCAGCTAGCTTCTTACTTGATAAGACAAAGTTTATTCTGATGCTGGAGGACCAGTATTTAAATTGAATCTCTTCATCAGGTTTTGACAACATTTATTTAATTTTTGCATGGTATTTGTAGTAAAATACTTTTAAATCAGGTGAGGTTGCTGTTTGTATGAGGCAATATGTGTTCACTTGGTTCATGACAAGTGCTGACATGGTGTATGAACCTGTGTAGCTCTGCGGCTGATGCGAGCAATCCTGCTTCTCCTGAGGCACATCAAACATTGAGGAAATAGACGCGAATGAAATGAGTGTCCAAACGTGGTGGTGGGCTAGAAGAGGTGGAAGAGTGGATAGGAAGAGATACAAAAGGTAAATCTGAAGACACTCTTCCCTGGAAATAGAGTTTGATAATTGTATTGCACTGAAACTACTAGAATTTGAAGGGAGAAAAAAAGAGACCATCTGCTTATACAGTAACTGCACAAGAAGATGATCGACTGTCGCTGAACATTTCGTGATAGCTTTGCAAGAAGTCCCAGTGTTAGATAGCTTTCAGTGGGATATTTTTGTAGTGTTGCTGTTGGAACTGGGAGCTTTCCATCAAGCTTGACTGATTACCAAATACTAGGATGGGTCCTGCAATAGAACAGTACTTGCTGTGGGAGCAGAGGCAGCTGCTTTCTTAAGTGGTAGGATCAGCAGGAAAAATAAAACTTCCTCCATAAAAGAATAATTGCAGAAGACAGACTAAAACCTTGCATATAAAATACTACCCATCTGGAAAGTTCAGGTCATATGGAAGGAGAAAGAGGCTTATCAATTTCCATGTCTGGTGGTAGCTTTGACATCTGCTGCCTTCAGTGACTTCAGTTCTTAAAATTATGCAGTCAAGGGGCCAGATTCCCCAACAAAGAGCTCAAGTAGTTGAATAAGCCATTGGCTGAATGCATGTAGCTTTCTTAAAGTTGTCCCTTTCAGTATTTTCTCAGACATGCTGATAACAGTGTGGTGTCCTCACTTTGAATAGCTAAAGGTGTTGAATGATGAGCTGGCTGTGAGCACATGCTGAAATGGCGTTTGGTATTGCTAAAATATGGGCTTTGCTCCCCACTGCTGTGTTGCCCAGACTTCCAGCAGCACCCTGGATAAAGTGCAGTGTGACAGAGGTGACAGCTTCTATATTGGAGCCAACAGCATGTTGTGTAAAACAAGCATAAGAAGATGCAACTGTTGTACATTGCTAAAGATGAGGATGAGGGGCTACACACCAGCATCTATGGAAGGCCTGGGAAACCTAAGTCTGTATGACAGATTGTGTTCACTTAAAGCTGAGCTCTTCTCAAGAGTGTGAACATCATTTAAGTGGCTGCCATCATGTAACTTTCTCTTAGCATTTGCTCAATGTGTAATTTAACATTTGCAGTTGAGACCGGCTGTTTTGAAAAGGTGGTAGATCTTAACCTGAGGCTTTTTGCACCAGGAGTGATGTGGCAGCTAGGTACGTGAAATGCTCTCATCAGCATCTGGAAATGAGAGGACAGACCCATATTTAGTTGCATATAGACAGACCCATATTTAGTAATGTAAAGGTTAAAAAATCCTTGCAAAATAAATGAACAATTAAGTGTATTTACCTCAGCAGGACTACTAATTATCGTTCATCAAAAGCAACTTTCTACATTTATGGCTACATTTAGCTGAAGTTCATCCTCTGCCCAGTATTTCTGCACCTGTAGTTTTTGTTTCTTATTTAAAATGCATTTCACAGTGAGGTGGAAGGATCTGTTTTACAAGGATGCTGGTTATTTGCTTTGCAAGTTGGTATAGTGAGGAAGGCCCTTCTATCTCAGGAGAGCGTTTCTATCAAATAAAGTATTTTTTTGACTAAAAGTTCTAATCAGCACTTTTTCCCCCCACATGTAATCTTGAGCAGAGCAGGTTTTTGGATTACTTTGCACTTACAAGTATGGCTTCTTTTGCTCTTTGGGTTTGAATATAAATTATAATAAAATGTAAATGTGACTCTTGTAAAAAATTCTAGAATATATTAATCTTATGGAGGAAAATGGAATTGTTATTAAACTTTGACTAAAACATAATTTTTTGGTATTTCTGTGACATACAATTTTTTCTTGTTCTGAGGAACCAAGTACATGGAGGATAAGATACAAAGCATTTAATGGTGTAAAGCCTGAGTCATACATGTGAATATGCTGCAAACTGATCTTTCATTTTTAAGATTGAAGGTCTCACATAAAGCTGATAGGGATCTTTCCTTTTTTCTCTGCTTGCTGGAGTGGCTTTGGGTGAGGCCCATTGAAGTGCTGTATCCATATGACTGGCAGGGATTGCTCCTCTTGTATGCCAGCAGATCTACACAAGAGCTGGAAAACGAAAACCTGAAGAAACACCAGGTAACTTGTAGCAGTGGCATTACACTTCACTTGTGCAGGGCATGCTTACCTTTGTGCCGAAATTTATAGTGATTATCATGTCTGCACTTCAGGCTTTGAGAGGATGTTCTCATAGCTAATCTCCAGTTCTTATGAGAACTGTAAAATAATCTGGTGACTGCCAGTCAAATTACCTTTTTTTCACTTCATCATTTCTTGAGGAATGTGAAATTGTATAATAAAAAACAATAACTGTATAGTAAAAAATAATTTGAGGAAGGGGTGATTCCAGAAGATGAAGAAACATCTATTCAGTCTGACACAATCTTACCTACCATTCCTTCCTCTTCTAGAATGCAATGCAAATACAAACAAGTCATCAGAAATATTTTGTGTCTAGCTGCAGAATAGTTTAATGCAGAAGAAAGAAGCACTATAGGCCTGCTGCTTGCAGTGTACGTTTTGTGTTGCTCTTGAATGTGCTATTTTTTTCTTTATTTATAATTATTATACTTTTCTTGAATAAGCTGTTTTTCATCGAGAATTAATTTTATTTATCTCTAGTAAGCACCAGTTATTCAAAATCTCGATGATAACCATCTAAGAAAATAACTGCTCTGTACACTTGGAGAAAGGCAGAGACAAAGATTTTAGTGTTAATTTGAAATGGTGACAATTAGAGAATTGATTTGATAAATCAGCTGTGTTTAACAATAAAGAGTCCTTGGTTTTAAAGGACTGTCTCAGTGAATAACTTCACATTAAAAATTAAACAACCAATTCCTGTTACTCAGTGTCTAATTCTATCTCGAGACTTTTAGAAATGCTTTGGGGGAGTATATACGGTTTATTACACTTTAGTTACGAGATGATGGACCAGTATTCAGAGCTGTAGGATAGAAGAAATACTCCAGTTTATGGTTTAATGATTTTTCTTTGCTATTACTATTTGTGTTCCCTGAATTCTTACAAGGCTCCTGCTTAACTTTGTGCTGTGATAAACAATGGGAATGGATTTTTGCACCAGAGATGCTGATGTCACTGCACTTGTTTGTGTCTCTGATAAGTGCACAGGATGCAGTACATTACTACTGGGCAGTTTCATTTCAGATACTGTAATTCATTAAAGACTGAACTGACTTAAATACAGGTGTTAGTTGTATCTTTTTAATGTTCCCTTTTGTGTTACAAAGGATGGAGTAGACAGAAGAAATTTACCGGCTTCAGGGAAAAACTGAATGGGATTTTAAAGCCAAGTTGGTCAGTTCTTCATGGACAAAGAGCTTAGAACTAATTGTTGATGAATTTTGAAACATTTCTTCTGATTTTGAGAAAGATTTCACTGGGTGCTAATAAAGGCCATCTTATTTATTAAGACTTTTTGGCAAAAAGCTGAGCATTTTCATTTTGAATTACTGGCATTGCTGAAACTGGTCCAACAAAATCTTTTTCTAGTTTTAGAAAATATTTGGACACTTCTGAGACACCTGCCCCAAGTACTTTGTCAAGCTTGAGTAAGCTGCAAACATTTCTGTTCCTTATAGAAATCAATTTTTTTCCCCAACATATTTTGACAGGTAGTAAATACTCTGTGAATAAAATTTGAACCTCTTAAGTACCCCAGTATGAAGTGGAAAGGACTATGACCTGTATCTCCAGCAGTGTGTGATGTAGTCACTATCTTACTTTCTGGGCATTATCCCCACAGAAGCCATAATCCAGAAACAGGGAGGTGGTACTTTTGAGATACAAGAGATCCAGTTTCACTGCTGTATGAGACTGCCATGGATACATGAATGTGAACTCAGCCCCTTATGGGCATTCAGTGTCGAAAACAGCGCTATTTAATTATTTCAGTCATTTATTGTGATGTAATCCTGCTGTGTATGCTCATCAGAGTGTGTGTATTAGTGCTGTGGAAGTGACCTCAAAACAGATTTAAAGGCTTCATGTAGACTTCAGATGTTTGCCTGCTGGAAGGTGTAAGCTACCAGATTACTGAGGTCTACCCTTGCTTCCTTTGTCTTCAGATCAAGGAACTGACATTGATACAAGTAAATCTGATGACAAACTTTTAGGGAAGCCCTTGAAGTTTATGTGGTTTTGTAGCAATATGCTGGAGAAATGTTACAGCCTCTATAACTTGCTGTTGAGTTGAGGAGTGTCTGCTACCTGGTGGTTGTACTGGGTTAATTGGGTGATGTGAGAGTTGTTAAGATCTCAGTTTTGATGCAGAAAATAACAGTGAACCACGCACATACTCATCTCTATTTCAGTTTGGGACCAGGGAGCTTTTCTGTTTATCCTGTTAAGTTCTGGGGGTATCTGCAGAGCCTTCTTCCTGAGGCATCAGGTTTTCGTTGTCTGAACTTTCTTCTTTTTTCCTTTTGCATAGAGTAGATTATGGAGAAAGATGTGTGAAAAACCCACTAAAGAAAACCCCAAATAACTGTTTTTCCCAATAAATTTGTTTGGGCTGTATTGCAAGAGCTTCCTGCTCACTTAGTAAGTATGTTTAATGTGAAATAGATGGATTGGTGGAAGGGGAGTGAAGAATTTCCACAGCAGTGGCAGCACAGAAAGGGGAAGAGGCTCAGAAGTATGCTGCTCTGTGTGCCCAGGCTGAGGCTTATTCATCAAATGCAGAGTACCATGGATGTGGCAGGGTGGACCAGACAGCTGACAGTACCAAATTCACTAAAAATTGCTTGTAGCTACTGTGATATTTGGAGGAAAAAGGAAAGCTTAGAAGTGTTTAAAATAAAATCCATGGTTGCAGATCCTTCCAGGGAGGAGCTAGGAAGACTGTGGTCCTTACTGTAGGTGTAAGTGCTCTATGCTCCATGAGGCAAGGTAGTGGTGTGGTGAGTGAGGAGGGTGGGAAGATAATGTTATGTGGAGTTTTTTTGTATATACTTTTCATTTCACAGGACATCTCTAGGGAATCTTCATTTTCCTGGCTTCATTGTGAGCTTCATTCTGAGCAGTACTTCAGAGAGGCTTTCTAGTTGTGTTGTAGGACTCTTTGCACACAGCCATAGCATTGGTAATAACTGTATTTTCTTTTTACCTTAGAAAATCTCATAAATTGACTAAATACTCCCTTATAGATGGGAAATGCTGGCCCTGTCACTGTATCAGTCGTCACACTTTATCTTCAGCAGCCATGCTTGACAGGGGTTCCAGACTTTGGTCTCTGTCTTAGGAGAACTATCTAGAGAGTTAGCTACCTGTGCCTAGTGTTCTCATTTCATGTGTCCAGAATAAGCCCTTTCTTCCTGGCAGAATTTTTTTTTCAGGGGGTGATTGTGAAGAGGCTGCCATGAGAACAAAGTAAATACTTCATCTTTGCTGACAGTTAGCATGGGGCTGTTACCCAGGGCTCTCTTTAGACCAGATTGAGTGGGGAGATAAAGTCTATGTTGGATACTGTGAGCTGGGACACAGGTATATGCCAGGGAGTTTTAGTGACTTGCTCAACCTGCTTCCAGAGCCAGGGTAAATACCAAGAGCTTGTTCAGGTATGTAACAATAATTGAATGCAGAGGATGGGGAAAAGGTATTTGTTGCTGTAACCTTCTGTGGATATTTTTCGTTGCACTCTTGTATTTTAATATTAAGTGGTTGTATTTTAATGAAATCTAAAGAAAAAAACTGCCTTTGAGCAGTCTTTACCTGAAGAATTTTACTTCTGCAGCAATTCTTATAACTCTTGAGTTAGAAATCATTGTGAAAGAGATGGGCAAGTGGTTCAACATCTGCTCTTGCCATACCTGAATTGTATGTATGGCCTCAAATGCATTTCAAATATTGAAACAAATATAATAAAAATGAACATGCATTTAGAAACTTAATGAATGTTTTGGAGATACACTGGGTTAATTGATAGCTGCATTTTTTTTCTCAGTGGTGACCTGACTTCTTCCTTTGTTTCTTTTTTAAATAGAAAGTATAGTTCCTGTAGCATTGTCACCCTACTTTTACTTGATCTCACTGCCCTCAGAAATGTAGTAGGTGTACAGTTAGTGAACCCTTCTGTTCTTGCTAATGGCACAGTGTTCCAGCCACAGGATTGCTTACTACCACCAAGCATTCTGGAAATGAGGGAATGCCTCTGCTCTGACCCTGCCTGTATGGGAGCCATAACATCTGCATTTGGAAACCAATCCCTTTGCTCTGCCTCACAAAGCACAACCCCTTAATGATGGAAAGGATTGGAGTTTTGCCTGCAATGGTGCACGTGGCTACTAAAAACACCTGATACCTCATGAATTCAAGATTGAGCCCAAACACACAGTTTTGCAATTCCTTGTTCTGTAGTAGCAGGTATGCATACATATTGAAAGCCTGTTAGTGTTTGCTCATAATCTCTTTGGTGTTGTGCGGCTAGAACCATGGCATGGAATTGAGTATACAGCTTTCTAGAAAGTATTGTCAACTTGCGTGGTGTAATAATTTAAAATTTATTATGCACTCATTGTGGGTCATTAGACTTGCTGTATCGATAATTAGGAACAATAATCCGTGCTGATCTTTCTGCATGTAATTTAAAAATATTAATTGTAATTGAAGACCAGGTTCATGTTTATTTCAGAAGCCTGCAGAGCTGCAGGTAGTTAGGAGAAGAACAGAGAACTGAAGAGAGGAGGTTAGGAAGAGCCCACATACTAATTCAGTTTTGGTAAATTGATCCAAGATAGTAAACTGCAGAGGTAAGAATTAAAATCCCAAACCTTCCAGTATCTGTACTTTGGGAAGACACTTGTGAGGGATCAGTTGTCATTTCATGACTGAAAAAACATCATACAAACCCNTGGTAATTTTTCCCATGGACTAAGATCGAAAACTCCTTTATTCTTGGCTTCTGGCCAGGGTCTGGGACCCCCTCGCAGGGGCTCCGGGGCTCCCTGACCTGCCTGAGCTGTCAGAGGCATGCCTTGGACTCCAACACAAACCCAGGGTTGGAATTAATTTTTTTTCTTGTCTGTGTCAACCTGTGGAGCAAAGTTGGACCTTTACATCTTTCTTCTGGTCTGTGGTAGCTTTGGTTGCTGAACTAGGAAAATTCAACCCCTCTCATCACCTGCCACTTTTTCTTACCTGCAAAGCCCTGACTGGTGGTTTAAGGAAAGGGATTATAAATCCCATGCCTACATGGAGGAAACTCTGCTCCAGCAGTGTTTAGCTTTTGATAAGCAGTTATGCTCAGCAGAGCGTTCTGCTGCACGTACACGCAGACCCCAGACTGTGGTGCTTGGTGCCCCAAAGTGGTTTACCCTTCGCATAGAATGTACCCACCTAGAAAAATGTTACATGTGCGTTCTGTGGTAGAGTTGGTGGGTACCTGATTAGGCTTTGTAGGCAAATCAGAAATTGCCTACTGTTTGTTACTGCTTTAAAATTAAAAAAAAAAAAAAAAGGTTAAAAAATCTCCATCCGGTGTCTGTGCTCACCTGCTGCTCACCTTCTGACTGTTCATTCTGTTCTCTTCTCCTGTTGCTCCACAGATGAGTGGTTGATTGGAGCCTTTCTCACGGCTGCTGCTTTTCTGTCCTGGAACCACTGAACCACTTCGTCCTGTAAAGTCTCGAAGCCTTCTTTTCGTGTGAATACTGATTGTTCTAATTTATTTCTTTTTCGTGCTCTATAGAACAGGTGTAGCTTAGGAACAGGACACTGAACACAGGCTTAATAGGATATACTGTACTTGTGTTGTTCAGGCCTCTGTATTAACCATATAAATACAGAAGGTACCTTTCTAAGAAAATAAAGAAGTAGAGTATAGCAAGGAGTATAGCAAAGATGAAGAAATCTGAAATTGAAGCAAGGGAGAAAAGGAGTTTGTGAAAGACAAAGGAGTCTGCTTTCTAAAATGAGGTCTTGGCTAGGGTTTTTGAATCTCATAAGCTGGACAGTTACCTGCTTGAAAAGAAAAAAATGATTTTTCTTGCTGGTCACACACATCTCTTAATTCTGGAGCAAGTATACAGGCCACTCTCTTTCTCCTGACTCATTCTGAGGTAGAGTGCTTGGGGTTGTTCAGGCAGTCTGCTTGAGGCATGCACTTGATGAGATTCAGAGCTCTTAATGTATGTTTTAAGTATCCTTAGTTCACTGCCTGCAAAGTCCTTATCTAATTTATCCTGAAAACCTCTCTTGTTCGTATTACTAAATACCTCCTCGTATCAGGTAATTTCTATGGGTTATTGTAGCTGCCTTTTCAAGCTACCTCAGTACCTCTTTTGAATTTCCCGCCTTGCAGGTGACCCGTCACACCACTGATTTGTAACTCATTTTGTGTAGATAGTGTTCCTTAAGAGCTGCATTAATGATGTAGATGTGGATAACTCCCCTCTGGTTTTGAAGCAGAACTTTACATATCTGGGAGTTGAATTCTTTTGCTTAGCTTTTCTGCTCAGGATACTGAGCACTGAATGCTCAAAAAGGACTGGTTCTGTAACTGAATGTGTGTGCTGAAGCACTCCTAGTAAAGAAGTAAGCAATCTCCTTCTTAGATATGACATACCTGTTCGTCTGGGAATATTGTAGCCTTTCTCTTAAGGGCAGTTCTAAAGCCATCCTTTTTGGAGTCCTAGGATTTGTTAAATGTTGGGCTGGTAGCCCGTCCTTCTGAAACAAACATTTTCTTGCTGTTGTAGCAGAACTGGGTTTTTGCCTTCTTTTTTTTTTCTTTTCTTTTTGTTTATTTTTCCCCCCATTTCTCTTACCTGTGGTTGCACAGTAGAACAGCTTTCTTGTCAAGATCATAAAAGCCTTCCTTTCTGTGTACCCTTTGGTTGGTTGCTTTCTACCTTGTTGTGGGTAGGTAGCTTAG
The DNA here is from genome assembly GCA_013397975.1 of Machaerirhynchus nigripectus. Classification (NCBI taxonomy): domain Eukaryota; kingdom Metazoa; phylum Chordata; class Aves; order Passeriformes; family Dicruridae; genus Machaerirhynchus; species Machaerirhynchus nigripectus. Next base: position 795,772 of record VZRQ01007276.1, read on the forward strand.
TAGAACAGACTTCTTAATGATAGCTTGTCTGGGAGGCAGTCTGTTTATGTGGACTTAGGTTGATTTCCTCCCTGTGAGTCCACTGAAGTTTCCCACCTTTGAACCTCTGGTGTTAAGCAATCGAACATCTTGCCATGAGTCCAATAGGCAGGGCTGATGATAAGCACTCAAGAAAGCAAATTCATTATTTTGAGCTTGGTCTGTGGTTTTTTCCCCCTGACATTTTATGAAGAGCAGAATATAAGCATTAAGACCATTACCAGAAGGTTTCATGCTTGAGTTTGGGTTGATACAAACCTGATATGGATTCCTTTCCAAGACAGAGTTTTATTTCACAAGTATCTGAGACAGCCCCCATTTGAAAACACGTTGAACTGTTCTGTGTTATGTATTTTGAGCCCCAAAGTGTCTTAGACCGTGGCAGAGGAACTGCTTTGTCTCTGTGTCCTTGCAGTGCAGTGGAGTAACATACGTTGTTGACTACTAGGAAGATAAAGTTGAAGTCTCACAGTCCTCCTGTCTCTTTGCTCTCTACTAGTTGATGTGGTGTCATGATTGTGCGGTAGGATGTGGAAAAGGATTCCTACAAACAAAAAAGCTACTCAGTAATCGTGTCCTAAGCAGTACAAGTTTACATGGGCAGAACATACTTCTGGTTGAGGATATATCTCTGTGAGTTCCGTGAAACACAGCTTGCCCGTCTGATACCTCATGGTGAGACATCGTATGGGCAAGAGAGACCAGCTGATGCTGAGATGCAGGCAGGGTTTGGTGCCTCTGGTTGTGTAGGTGATTGCAGGGCTGTCCTTCCCTAAGCAAAGAGCAACTGTTACATTGCTCTGTTTGTAACGCTCTATGTGTCTGTAGATACACAGTTTTCTTTCCTTTGAGAGGGGAAAACCAGTGCTTTGAGGGATGACAACATGTTTCCTAGTTTTACATAACCATCATAAATACTTTTGTAGGTGGGTTGATGTTTAGGAAGTGCTGATCTCTTCACCTTCTGAAAACTGGTGGTCTTTTGTGGTGTCTCCTTTTGATCCTGTGTGCTTTTTATAATTAACATATATGGTTTAGTAAAACAAAACTGATCCATGGTACTAACGTGTAGTACTTTTACAGACTAAAGTGAGCGTGGCAGCTCTTCCCACCTCATGGCCTGAGGAAAGAGAAGACTTGGTAGCAAGAGGTAGATCTGAGTAGAGGCAGCTCCATCCTCCCTTTCTGGTTGCTGTGTCTGGAGACGGCACAGAGGAGAGCAGAGAGCTGTGCTGGAGAACATGTTTAAGAACATGCATTCCTAGTGATTTGTTGGAGTTGTCAATGTAGTAGGAACTTGTCTAGATGTAATTTTGTTTCTGATGCTTAGGATGTGTTATAACGATGTGACCTTACGAGAGCAGCTTGAATAACACTTTGGCTGCCTTGGGCAGATGCAGAGTTCAGCAGATATCTTTCTTGGAGGAGAACAGAGAAGTGTCTGTATGTTTGCCTGCTACAAAAATGTAGTAACAGTAAGATATAAGTGTGTGTTTGTAAGTTGTGTTAGGGTGCTAAGATAACCACACTGATGGTCACAGTTTAAGGAGTTAGGTAAGCAGCACAGTGGTATTTTGTGGTATTTTAACATTTGGGCTTATGTTTTAACATTGAGAATCAGTTGTGGACATTTCCTGAGAAGCAGCAAGTTCCTACACATTTTGTGATCTGCAAGTCTCATGCTGAGTGCATGTATGTGGTTGGCTTATTCCTGTCAGTTCAAATTTTGAGGGAGCAGCATATGCAGAGGTCCTCTGATGAGGAGTAAAGATTTTCAAATAAATGGAGTCTTTTCCTGGTGATGTACACTTGTGGTGTCAGCTTAACGATGCTATTTTGAACTGGTTATAGGATAATGAAAACAGTGTTCCATGTTTCCTGAGTGTGGGTTACCAGCACTGCGCTCCATATTTAGCTGTGAATACAAAGTGTCAGGATTAAGTTTTCCTTTTCATCATATATGCAGTGTTCCTGAAGAAGTAAAGGTGCCAAAAATGAGCTCTAAAAACCACCAATGCCTTACCATTAAATAGAGATTTCTGCATTGTTTCCAACTTTCATAACCTCTCTGCATCCAGTTTTAAAAATAGTTGAGCTGGATTAAGGATTAGGAGTCCTGTATTTTTATTTGCTATTTCCCACGGCTTTAGCTGACTATAAGTGAACAGATAAAGCATTGTCTGTGAGAGGTAGCCAACACTTTTCTTTGTATATATGGACCACAGAGGAAATGAATCTGTTTATTAAATGCAGTGTAGAAGTGGAATTCGCATGTTTTTGTCTCTGTATAACTGTGAACCAGCATTACTGGTGCAGATTCTGTTTAGTGGGGTAAGGGAAAGGCTCTTTGCAGAGCAGATTGGAATAAAATCCAAAACATTTTTATCTACAGTGTGCTAATGGGTCTGAGGTTTTATAAGATCTGTGTTACTTGTTTTGCCATCTGATTTCTTCCTTTATGGCTATTTCATTTGGTTTAACAGATCTCAAACTTCTAGCTTCAGCAGTGATACTGTAAAAGAGAAGATAATAAAATGTCAACTCTATGTGGTGGTGTTGTTTTTGGGATGTAGAAGGGGTTTTTTTTGTTGGTTTTTTTTTTTATTAAATCTCTGCCATCTTTCCCTTTTTTTGTGTAATCTTTCAGCGGATCCTAAAACTGGCGAAAATACTAATTCTCAGTTTTTGTGCATCTGTCCATGTCAGTGTAGAAGTGAAAACATTGTTCTGGTTATTGGTCTGATTCATGAGCATTCACCTTGGCTTAGGTGGGAGGAGGAAGAGAATAAATGATTGTGAAAGAAAATGTTTGAGCTCCTCAGTAATAAAGTAAATATACCTTGCACTTAAGCAGGAAGAGTGTTGGTGGATAACAATGGTAGAATTACAGTTTAATTGGTTGACTGTAATAATAAGCGTTAGTGTTTGGCAATGTGTTATTTCCATTTAGAAGTGCAAGGATTAGATGGCTCAGCAAACCGTGGAGGAGGAGAACCAAACCGAAGAGGTGAAACCAGTCCTGGGCTAGTGGCAGGGCTGGATCTTCTCCTCTGTACGGGAATTGTTGCGAGATGCCAGGGAGGTGCGTGGGCAGGAAGGATTTGTGCACGTAATTTGCACCTCTCAGAAGCAAAACCTTTGGATGATCTGTGACACTTCTGGATGGAACATGGATGATTTCTCTGCTGCAAAGATCCCAGTGAGGATATCAGAAGATCTAGGCTCAGAAATAAGTCTATACATGAATATATAAACCCAAACATACACATGCATGAAGGATGTTTATAGTTCCTTTGTCTACATGTAAATATGTACCATGTAAATAGATATTTTGATTTTGGTTTGGGTAGGAGACTGAAGTGCAATTTCCTGTTCAAGGAGGCAAGATCACAGAATTCAAAATGGGGTTTACTCTAGAGAGAGTAGCTAAATACTTTCTATTTCTGATGGCCTTTTTTTTTTTTTTTTTAATTAATCGATATAACAACTATACTCTTAAAACTATTTTTCTCTATAATTCAAATCATGCTGCTTAGACTTGATAACTATATCAGGCTGATAACTATCACACTGGTTCTGAAAGAGAAAATCTTGCATGGTCCAAATATGTGGGCAGGTGAGGAAAGCTGTGGATATTTATCCCAGTAGCCATGTATTTTAACTTCTAAGCTTTGTGTTGTGTCTGTGAGCTTTAATTTCAGAGCGGTGTCTGTGAGACCATTTCTGACTCTGTTTTTTTATTAGTTGCTCTGTTTATTTCTTGGTGCTTTTCAATTTCATATTTTTGTATTTCTTTAGTTTCGATTTTTTCCTTTCTTTTTAAATTTTCCTATTCTAAACTTTATATGGGTAGAGCTTTTGATGTGGCAAACATTGAACAACTTTACTATGCATCACATGGCTACAGTAGGACTTCATGACTCTCTTATACATGCTTGCTTGTAGCTCCATGGATTTGGCAGTAGATGATTGACTTTTTGACACTGATAACCAGAAGCTGATGTAAGATATCGATTAGTAGTACTTGAACTTGGCTTGAAAAAAAAAAAATTCGAAAAGTCATGCCTCGAAGGAGATGGAGAGTAGGAGAGAGAAGTTACAGCACACCAGTTCTGTGAAGACCAGAAGAGTATTGTATGTAGTGAGTAAAATTCCTGAGACTGTCAGAGTAGGCAGGAGTGTGCTGAAGGCAGGGAGGCACAGTTTCAAGAGGGATGATGGCTTCTCAGAGAAGAGCAAAAATGGCTGTGAGTTAGAGGTCAGCAAAAGTAAACTGCCTCTGTCTCTCTTGTGAAGTGGTAGGATTTGGCTTCCATTGTGTGTGCTTCAACCAGTACACTGTGCCAAAAATAACCCTAGGAATGTGAGCAAGAGATGGACACCCTAGACGGGTAACAAGGCACTGTTCCTGACTCTCTTACTAGAGTCTGAGGAGTATTTTATCTCTTTTTTTTTAATGACCTGGGATTATATTTGACTTGGAGTAATAAAAATGTGGTGCTGCCAGGTTGTCTTTGCCTAAAGAGAAAAACTGCAAGTAGAATTGATGAATAAAACATAAGTCGTGGTGGGGCTGAGATTGTAGAAAAAGTCCTATTTCCTGCAGTTAGCAAGCCTGCTTCCTCTCTTCTATTTTGTTTTTAATTTCCATGCCTCATGTATCCTCTCAGTTCTTTATAAACTTCAAGAACTGAGCTAAATGGAGTCTTTGATGCTGGAGTAAAGGATTACATTTGCTAGTAAGAACAGATTAGCTAGTTCTTTTAAAACAGAGCTGTCTTAAAAGATGTGAAGAGGGCTTTAAACTAAAGTTGCTGGGGGAGGGGAACCTCCATCTACCAGTTTGATGCCAGCTCCAGCAAATGATGCCCAGAGCCTGGAGATGGATTGCAGGTCAGCAGGAGAGCTCCCGAAGAGCAGCACAAAGGAACTGCAGCCACTCCAGACAGTAGTCGGCTTCATCACATCGACACACTGGAAGGAGGGAATGGCATCCAGAGTGACCTTGACAGGCCTGAGAGGTGGGCCTGTGCAAACCTTGTGACGTTCGAGAAGGTCAAGAAGGGTTTTGAGCAACTTGGTCTAGTGGGAGGCATCCCTACTCGTGGTGGGACACCTAGATGGTCTTTAAGGTCCCTTCCAACCCAAACCATTCTGTGATTCTTGAATGAATTGCTTTTTCACCCAGAAAGTAGAGTCAAGTTCAGTTGTCAATATGCTAAGGATCAAAGTGGGCACTGGTGAACAGCTTGGCCCTTAATTACTGTAATTTTCCCCATCCTTGTACTCTTGTAATATGCTTATGCACACCAAAATAAATGCAGGGTAAGCGTTTGCCTTTCTTAGATGGGGTAGCTGGAAGGGAGTGTATTTGTAGTATTTGGTTAATTTAAAGAGGCTTACTGAAGCTAGTTAGTCTTAAATCAGATAGTTTATCTTCTGTTCATAAAAGAAGCTGTGGCAGAAATCACAGGCTATGGAAGTACTGTAGTTTCTATAAATCGAACCTTACTGTGGTCTGGCTGAAGGCCACCATGTAGAGTTAAAAAATCACATGAGGACTGCTCATGAGTATTTACGTTAAGTTCAGCCCCTCCCAATCCTACATATCCCCAGCCTTTTGTTGAGAGCATGAATAGTGACTCTTTGAGGTTGTCTCCATCATGAGGCAGGACAGTGCTTCTGTATCACCACTCTGTGCCTGAGCAACACACAGTCAGAGGTGTGTGGGATTTTCTTTTGCTTCTCTTAAATCTAGAGAGGTTTGCCTACAGGATGAAAAAGCTGATACGATCTTCTAATAAGAATACAAAGTGTTTAAAAGCTAATTTTCTGTGATGTTTCCAAATCTTATTCAAATACCCTGTCTAAATCTGAGCTAGTTCTTCTCATCTTTCTTTTTATAGTTCTCCTCTTTCCTGTTTTAGCATCAAGCTTACCGTGTTTTGTGCACTTCTCTGCTACATATGAAACTCAAGGAGGAACATTTAACTTCACCTGCTCTGGTCTTAAGGGTGTGATGAGTGGTAATAAAACCTTTCTTTATTAAACTTTGATGTCTGTCATTGTTGGAAGTATACTGAATGGAATTCTCCTAAGCATATGTGAAAGCCAGTTTCATGTACAGATACGGACTTCAGGTGTGTTTTATTCAGAATAAATTTTTTGTGGTTTTTTTTCCTGTAAAAGTTGTGCCATTGGTTAATTCAGGGCACTTTAATTTTTCTCAAATATGGGGATCCTAGTACATCATGAAGTTTGAATAAGTGTACTCTCAATTTTTAGGAGTGCCCATAGCACCTCACCTAAGGCTGAACAATTCCTTTGAGAATTCCTATGAGACTATTCCTTTCTATTGCAGTCTCTGTACAGAAGTAAAAGCTGCTAGTTGGTTCCTTGTCTGCATTCAACTAATTTTAGCTGGTTTTTAAGTTTCAGTTGTTTAAAATCTTTGTCTCTGAAACTTCACTGGCAGCGATAGCCCATATGGTGTAGAATAACTGATAACTTTCTGTGCGCGTCTTGTCTTTTTTTTGTTTACATAGTTTTGTTCTGTAGTAAATGTTTTTCATGTTTTCTCCAGGAACTTGTATGCTGCATGAGAGTCATCTGTTTTAGCTCCCAACTACAAATGTCTTGCTGGTTCAACAACCACTGCTTCTTCTCTTTCAGTCACTGTCATGGGTATGAGCTCCCAACCTCTTATGTCAGGGCTCTGAGGTGAGAGTTCAGTTAGGTAATGATCTTTCAACACACAGCTGCCGTATCACATACCCTGGTGGTATTTTTAATGGTAAATCACGAAGTCAATGATGTAGGTATTTCAGATTTATTTTTATAGGGTTCCAGCTATAATCATCATTTGTAAAAATGGGATTGTTATCCATCTAGTCCAAGACAGTCATAAGATCAAAGAGTATTTTCCTGTATGTTTAATTATAGTAACATATGGTCAAATAAAGTTACTTTTTTAGTGCAGTGGATTCTTGGAACTCAGTGTAACTGACCTTTGCTTCCAGACTGTAAAAGTCACTTGAAAGAATGTATTAATAAGGAGAGAACAGTATTAATTTTCATGTGTATATACTAAAAGGCACTAAAAGTGCCTCTGGAAAGTTTCCAAACAAAAATAAAATAGTTTCTCAAGATTGTCACAGAAGTCTGGATCTCCTTGTTTCTTTTATCAGAAGCTGGATTTGAATGGAGCAGCAAATGTGTTAGCATAAGGGTGGAGGATCAGTGAGGTAAGGTACAGAGATCCTGCTGGTTTAGGCTTTGCTGAAGAAAACCAGCTCATATGTCATCAGAATGCATCTCCAGACATGAGCTCTGCCTTTAAAACTGGACTCTGTTTCAAACATGAGTTTGAACCCTGTCTGGCACATAGAAATTTGTAAGCAGTGGGGTAGTAGGCAGGAGTTGGCACGGGAGGATGAAGTATTCTTGCCTGTATCTTCCTGGGTTTCTCTCTCTTCCTACCCCTTAGGCCAAGTCCAAAACTCACTTTCAGCTCTGTCCCAGAACCATACTTTTGAGATGGGACTGGCTTTTTGAGGCGGGTATGATTTGTGCTTAATATGGATGCAAACATTTTACTCATTGTGCCTTCCCAATACTGATCTGTTGTGCTCATTGATTTCTTAAAAAGCCTTCAACTTTTAGGATCTGACATGGCTGTAATTTGCTACTTGGGGGTGTAGAGGGGAGTGGATTATGTCCTGTCTAAAATACTTTAAGTAGCAGCTCTAATCCAGGGTAGAAAAGATAATCCTCAACAGGCCTGTAATAACTCTATTAAGAAGCTGTGCAGTGGAGGAAGAAAGTGTTTCTGCTTTTCTTTAAAAACATAGCACCATGAAAGATTAGGAGGTGGCTGGTAAATGCTAAATTGTTCATTTTGCACTGCTGTAGCTGATGCTGTGTGAATTCTCATTGTGTCAGTGTGCTGGACTAGGATGTGTGTATCACAGCAAACTATCAAGGCACCTGTCTGCACCAGTACGGAAAATAAAAATCTCTATTGCCAAAGATAAGTCTGTGTGGTGTCTGTAGATGTACAATCTTGTGTTCCAGCCCAGAGTCCTTCTTGAGATGATTAAAGAAGGAAGGGTGGTGTTTTCTACTAGAAAATACTCTCAGTTTAAGAGGCTGGCTACTTGCTTTGTGCTGAAGGAACACTGCATCTGTTCTCAGCTTCCTGCTGAATTTTGGTTAACTAGTGGTAAATCAGCCTGATGTAGTGCAATTTATTGTAAAATAATACACTTTAACACCCTTATTGTGAAATGCTGCAACAAGAAGAAACACGTTAACATCCCTTTTGAAGCCTCTTCTACATGTTTAAGGCAAAAATAATCTGGCCCTGCGTGAATGTACACATAACTAAGGTGTTTGAATCCCAGAGTTGATTAACTGTGCAAAGAATAAACTTGTAGACTTTGGGAGTAACACATATTCATTTTCCCCCCCTTCCTCCTGTTTTTCTCTAGCAAGAATTGCAGGTAAAAGAGGCAAGAAAACTTGCAAGCTGCCAATGGCTATTAGGTATTAGAGTCTTTACAGTCTGCCTGTGGTAAATGTATTCCCTATAATTCTCAAGTTCTGCGACTAAGAAATAAACCAGAGCTTTTTGCTCCATTGTATTTGCTAGCAACACAAGGAATAGCATTCAGGTACAGCTTATTGTGCTGCACTTTTAAACTGTTGGAATTTTGCATGCAATCCAAAAGGCTTTATATTTTTTTCTGTTTTGCTCTTAAAGCAGGAAAGAATGAGATGATGCAGAAGGTGATTCTCTCTCCAATTTTCATTTCCTTCTGTCTTTAGAAGGTTTGTAATAATGTTGCTGTGTACATGCAAATGATGTTAATCAGGAGATTTTGGTGTCAGCTTTGTCAACGTTTACATTCACTTTACACACTGAATTTGCATTTGAAAAGGCCTGTTATAATCAACATTTAAGGGATAACATAGTCAAATTTACATTTGATTGAGTAGAAATGTTAAGTAATTTTAGCTGAGCTGTTGCTAGGAAACAAGCCAATGTTTTTGTATTTTTTTTTTCCCCTTAATCCATACTGCCCTTCTATTGGCAATTCATCTGGTAATACAAGAACACCAACACCCAAACAGTATAACTTACATCTTCACTGTATTTCTAGATTTACAGTTTTCCTACTGGTTATAACTTAAGGTGAAGTTTTGGAGAAATTCTCTTGTAAATGGTCTAACAGTCAGCCATGACTACTTTTCATGTGTGTGATCAGAGGTAGGATCAGCTGTTCGACTGTTTAAAAAACCCATAAATTCTGTATCTTTTTATGATAAGCTGTTTCTTTGGAAGTACACTAATGCATTTCCTTTCCTGTGGTCAATGTTTATAATGTTAGTCACCATTCAAAGAACATCACGCAACTGCACGAGAATTTAGCAGAGTGTTATGTGTGACCTCTCAGGGTTTGTGTAGTACAGTGGTTTTGTCCTTATCATGGGTGATCATTTTGATAACTGTGTTATTTTCGTTCAAGTGGGCAAAATGAATTGCAAAAGGAAATCTTCCGATTTCAGATACGCTCTGGCTGTCAGTGGTGTATCTCTTGGAACTTGTAGGAGGACTCCACAGCTTGGCACTTCGCAGCAGTGTTCATCTGGCAAAAATGCTAATTAAAGGGAAGAATAGTTCCTATTCATATCAGTCCCAAAGCATTTCAAGTGCATTATCTGTGTGGTGCATATAAATGTGGCTATCCCCTGAAACTTGCTACAAGGCGGTTGAAGGAATGTAGCTCCTTACAAGGCCAAATAGAGGCTCTCTTGCCTCCCCACCCTGCTGAACCAGACAGAATACAATTTTACTGTAGATACACTGTCTTTCTCGCTTCATGTACCCCGAAGCTTTTCACAGGGCATTAAGTCAGAGGCTGGTGAGCTCTCTAGACAAAGATAGCAGCTGTTACTCATGTCAGTAGTTCACGAGCATCCCTGGGCACCCAAACTTCTGCAAACCCAGGAAGAGGGCTGGCCTGGTATTATCCCCTTTTAATACCTCCCAAAAGCAGTGATTATTCTTATCTTTCCACCTTCATGGTCAAATGAAGTAGGCAGGTGGGCTTCTACGCAGTTTGCAGAGCTGAAAGTCTCAGCATGATGTGTAAACCTCGCAGTTTTCTGGCCAGGGTAAGAAAGCTACTGGCATTCATCATACTGACAGTAGTTTTGGGGCTACTATTATTGTAATACTGCTTAAACAGTACAGGCATTCCAGATCCATGCTGCAGGAAAGACTGCAGATTCCTTATATTTTTATGGTCTCCCAGTGGTATGGGCTGCATTCCTCAGATTCTAAGTAATCCGTGCATGTGCAAAATACGTATTATAAAATCTGATCAGGCAGGGCCTATGGTCACAGTGGAGCAGATGTGGGTTTCCTTCAGTTTTTGGCACCTGTTGCATTCCTTACTGGAAAATACTGATTAAAATAGCTTTTTCTCACAACTCATTTTATATGTCTTAAAAAAAGTAATAAAATATTTGCCTCTGGGGTGCAATGTGGTTGGAAAGAGAGGTCAGGAAGCTAATTCTCATTTGCATACTCCTAATTTTCATGTGATGGTAGCTGTGAACTTGCATTTCTTCAGCAGCTTTCAGGGCCTCTGGCTCTAGGAAGGAAACAGCAAATCTGAACAGAGTATGGAGGACTTTGCTGTGGAGGTTGGGGTGTAGCCTGGTGTGCATGCATGGTTGAGACTTTTTGTGTCTCAGTCCTGCCTCCTCTCTCTTCAAGATATAACTTCATTTATCTTTCTTAGTATGAAGTCTTGGTGGAGACAGAATGCACTTAGAGCTGTCAACATGAAACTTCCTGTAAACGGCTATCATTGTGTAGGAGACCTTAGAGCCTTAAGGTACGGACGGGGTCTCAGGTGGGATGCATAACAAAAAGCAGGAGCTATCACTTGGCAAAGGTGTCTAGTAGTTCTGTTCAAGTATTACTTTAAATGACTGTTATTTTCCAGGAAACTTTTAATACCTTCCACTGCTCCCATGTTTTATGTAGAATACTCAAAAAGCATATGCAGTTGCCTTTTGGGATGCCATCCATTGAATCTGTGATCTGTAGGCTGTAGTTATGTAGTGAAAGGTCATGGGGTACTACTAGCTTGTGCTAAGTGGATGCTTACGACTCATTTATACTTCTGTTAACAGGGGTGGGATTTTGTTTAGTTTTATCCCTGGACAGTGTTAGACTAGAGACTGAAGCACTGTGTGATTTTGCAGTCATGGAAATGGACAAAAAATGTTCTTGTTTGATAATTCTACATGCCAAGCTTTTATTCTGGGTCCTGGGTTGTATTTTTTGTCATACTTCAGTTTGTCTGTTGCTCACTGCTTTTCTGGGAAGGGAGAGAATAACCTAATAATGCACAAATGCAAATTGTGTTGTAATCTTCCTCTTTAGATAGGTTACTTGACCCAGCAGAGTCTCATTAAGTAGGTGAGCTTACTAGTTCACCTCTTAATTTTTGTATTAGTAATAAAGTCTCCCTGCTCAATTTTTTTAAAGGTTGATCTAAGTACAGTCTCTGAACTCCTTTACAGCTCTTTTTCTGAGTATAGAGCAGTGCCTCCACTGATGTGTTCACTGTAGGTTATCTTCAGGAAGGAAGCCCAGGACTTGGTACATGTGTTTTACTGACTCTATATTACTATATACTTGTAGAGCCATTTATTTTATCACTTGCTGCATTTTTTTAGTCTCAAAGAACTCACCTTGTATTACTGGGGTTGCTTACTGTCGAGTGATGTTAAGGTATTTACTTTCTCCCTGTGCCTAAGGTATAGTTGTGTTCATTGTGTTAAATTTCCCAGTGTTTGTATGCATCTCCTTCATGAGAGTTTCCAGTGATGGCTCAGTTGCTACCTCCTGGCAGCCAGAAACTTACATGATTTTAGTAAGGCTAATTTCTTTTGTGGGTATCCTTTCACCGAATGAATAAAAGCATAGCAGCAGTGGACAGCCAAAGGGGACTCCTAATGTAGTGGAAAAGATTATTCTTGAATGTTTCCTGCAGGTTTTTAAGAGTAATGACCTATTGGATTTGCTATAACAGTACTTTAAATATGGGGGGAATTGTTTTTATTTATATTTCTTATGAGTATGCAATCTTTGTATTTCATCAGAGTATTCTATTATGTTAGCCTCTTCACTGGAGGTAAACATCATTGTGTAGCCCTGTTAATGTTACTTGGTGATTAAATGTTAACAGCAATTAAAACATATCATGGAACTGTGTACAGCTCAGGATATCCAGCATATTTTGTTTGAATGGTTGCAACATAGTCTAACATGATAGCAGAGGGATTTCCAACTTCTGTCCCTGTGAAATGTTGCAGCTTAATGGGTATGAAAGACACAGTTTACCCTCCCTGACTCTGATGGGACAATATCAATGTTTCTGTTAGAAATAGAAGTCTGTAGAATTAATCTTCACGGCTACTTCAGGGTGTGCAGAAAGAAAAGAGAAAACTTTAAATCTCAGTAAAGCCAAGAGCTGACCTCGCCAAAGCTCTCATATACACCTAATATTACAGGCAGGTTGTGCTTCACCAAGGTCTTCAGTTTATGGGAGGGGAAGAAGGCTGGTTACTGAAGGCAGGTATGTTGGCTTCATTATAATGATGTAATTCCATGTGTGGATGAGATGACAAGAAAAATTGTGTCAGTTCTAGTAATGTTCAGTTGATAGGTTTTAATAACCTGTTTAGGCTTCTTGTGACACTGCAGCTTTTTCCTCAGAAGGCAGCACAAATTCTTGAAAATGGCTGATAATTTGTATGTGAGGACTGAGACTAGGCTCAAAAGAGAAGGGGAGTGGACAGAAAGAGAACTTTTTGTTCTGTCTTTCTTTTCATAAGTTGCAAACCAGATGTTTGCTATATTCAAACACTGATGTGTATTTGATTTCGGCTCCCTAAGATATTACTCAAAACTTAATTTTTTCAGTTTCATTCAAAAGTATATTCTGCCAACTTACGTTTTAATGCTAGATGCATGTGTGTGTGTTATGACATAATGCTATGTTAAGTCAACATCATAATATTTGTTCCTTTGTAGGAGCTCTAATTATGATCTGAACTTCTTTTCTAAGAGGAACAAAGAGGTTGAGCTGGTTGCTGAACTTGATATTGCTAAATCATTATTTGTCATTCTCTTGCTGTATTTCCAAGAGAGTGATTTGGGGCACCCTGCTATGAAAATGATTGTTTAACAGTATTTTTATATCCAGTTCCTATATGAGGCTGTCTGAAAGCATACTGCAAAGGTGAAACACTCCATAGCATGTGTGTAAGGGAGGCAGAATTGTATTTTCACACCCATGTAGCAGAAAAGGCAGCCTTTTCAATTACCTGCTGTTTTGGGAGCTCCCTTGCATGAGAAGGGCTGCTGCCTGCCCTGCCTCTGCATTGGTGGAGAGGCACAGTTCCCTTTCCCTCCTACCTTGCTGATGCACTTGAGTGGCACGGTTGGTCCTGCTGTGTGAAAGGATGGCAGAAACACGAAGTGTGAGAATGAATGACAAACCACAACTCTTTCACAGAATGTGTCTCCCTACAAATGCAATAGTTACTGTCCAGGCTTTGAGGGGAGGGACTTGTGCCATATGACTGTGTGGCTGGAGGCCCTGATACGATGTCCAAGTCAATGATGATGATCACTTTGGGGAGCAGAAGCAGGGGTAGGCATAGTCCAGCATCTTGTCTCCTGTATATCCTTCCGAATTCTGGACTGGCTGCTCCCTGTATTTTGATGCATACCACTGCGCCATGGGACAAAGTGTTTTTCTTCAGATCTTGGCTATGGAAATGAACTGGACTCCAGCAGTTTGCCAGACATCATCTCATGACTGTACTGCCTCACTTTTCTAATGCTTGGTTAGGGTGATGATGAGTCAAGTTTTTTTGTACCCTCTACAACCAGCTACTTGTGTGCTTCCTGAATGAACTAGCAAAAAAGAGGATTATTGAAATACTTGGTGTTGGAGCTGGCACAATTCTCATGTCAATGAGATTTCAACTACTTGGTTGTCCAGATGCCTTCCATCTCCAGCCCAGCAAAAAATGCAAACAATCCTCACTCTCGAGTCTGGTTCTTATGTATGAGAATATAAAGGAGACCCTGATCTCAGACATGTGGGAGTCGTCTGAGTTGGCACGATCACTTTCTGTCCTTTAACTAGCTGCATAAACTCTTCCCTCCTTGGGCTGGTTTTCAGATGTTTAAGGACAATATCTGCTAAACTGCCAGCTGTGCCACGTGTATGAACTGCCTGTAAAGCAGAGCTAGTTGGGGCCTCAAGCCTTAAAGAGAATAACAGTCCTGTCAGAGTATCTCCTCTTGATGGTTTTTACTTCTGGATTGACTCTCCAAAAATTCTGCTTCAGCCCAGAAGCACCAGGTAAAGCTTGTTGTCTGCTGAAAGAGTACTCCCAGGAAGCTGGTGGTGGAGCTTGTTACTCTGCGTCCTCTCTCCTGACTCTTGAAGCTTCTACACCTTCTCTGGGCCAGACCTCTGTAACTTCCAAGTCTTTGGCACAGATACCACTTCTAGACCTTTTAAGGCTGTGTCCAAAGCTGCAGAGCTGAGTTGCAGAGATGACATCTCCCTCCCTAGGCTGCTTGCTGCCTCTGGGAACCAAGTTTGAGATCTTGCAAAGGCAAGAAAAGTATCTGTTAGGCTGGTTGGGCTTCCTGACCTGTGCCATGCCCGGAGAGAGACAGTGAACTCCAAGGCACCTAGGAGACTGGGAACCTGTGAGGATTGGCTGTATGCCCTATTGTCTGGTGTTAGGGAAGTTTGTCAGCTGCCTCTCCTCAAGCTGTCCCCACTGGATCATCACAGGCTATTAAGATCACTTCGTCCTTTATATTGGAAGGGACCTTGGGAACTCATGTAGGTCCAGCTTCCTCAAAGGGAACACCGCGTTCAGGTGAGGTTCTTACGGTAGTATCCAAACTGAAGTAGCTGTCTTAAATTGGTGAAGATGATCTTTTAGTGTGTTGTACCTCTTGCTTTAAAACATATCCCTCAGACCTCTCAGTGTCTGCACCTGGGGCTGGCTTTTGCTGCTAATTCTGAATGCAAAAGCAAAATACCAGTCTCAAGGAATTGCCAAGCTTTGACACTAGCTCTTTTTCTAAACCGAAGTGTTCTTCAAACTGGTGGCAGCCTGGCACAAAATGTACTGCCTGCTTGCTCTGGCAAATAATGTAATACAGGAGCACCTGCAGTTTTGTAAAGATTACTTACTTGAACAGGTTTTACATTTAGACTGAGATTTTTTTTCTGACTTCATTCTGGCAGTACTCTTCCATGCCTGGTGTCTGCTTCAGTTTTTTTGAGTGGATCTCAGTTTTGTTGGTGTTGGCTGTACCTGTGGTGATGCCAAAAGCAGCCAGAAGCACAGTGCCCTCTCCAGTCCCCATGGCACCAGCAGACAGTGGGTTATCAAGGTGACATGTCAGCTGTGATATCTCTGCTTCCTCGGGCAGGCTGCTGACATTTTAAACTGAGTTGCTCTGCAGCAAATGTTACCTGTAGCACAGGCTTGTCAGTAAAACACTGCCTTGTGGTGGAGAATCTTCAGTGGTTAAATGGCACAGATAACAAATGGAACGTAGACTTCAATTTTGGGCGTTTTTTGAGATGATTAGAGCAAAAATTAGTGCTCTGGTTCATTCAGCTCTTGGGTCATTGTTGCTGCCACTTGTGTAGAGCAGGAATGATGAGAGGAGTTGCAAAACCGTGCAAGTGGGCTGCAGAAAACTGAACTCCAGGGGATTCTTCAATGCTCTGACTTCATTGTTGCTTTTATTCTGATCTTTCTGCACTCACTTGGGTTGTCATTGAGACAGGCCATTGCCAAATTGCACCTAGAACATAAGGTCCTTGCTTGTCAGTGTGGCTTCCAACAGCATGTAAGCCTTTTTTTGTTAGGGGGATGATGATGTTCAGTTTGTGGCTGGATTTCTTAATTATTTTTTAAAGGTGATTGTAGAATATTGCCAGTAGAAATCTGTTTAAAGGAACGGTTAAAGTAAAACAAAACATCCCCAAATTTAAAAGCTAGGAGCTCCCCCCACTTGCTGTGGCTCCCTGGCTGTCTGGACTGTATGTCCTGGTGAAAATGCCCAGTAAAGTTAGCATGAGACGTCCACTGTGAACCAAAAGCAGAGCTGGCTTGGCCCTCTCCAGGGTTGTGATGACACTACTGAAAAAGTGAGGAACTTCTTCAAATTACTAGTGGATTCTGAAGCTGTCTCAGGCTATTTTCTCCATTCTCATTACTTTCTACTGGTTTTTTTCTGACCCTCTGTGCCCAGTGGGTAGCATGTGACGCTAGCCGCTTTCTTGCCCAGAGTCCAGCTTGTTGGAAACAACATTTCACTGCAGTTGTGGCACGCTTTGTTCCTCGATATGAAATAGTTCAGGTCCTCTTTGATGTGGGGAGGTGAAGACTCTGCCTTCCTGCTTGGGTACCTGCCATCCTTACCAGCAAGATGTTTCAGGCAGAAACTAGTGGTTTACATCTTTTACATGTGCAGACTCACAGAATATTCTGAGCTGGAAGGGACCCTCAAGGACCATCAAGGCCAGCTCTCAAGTGCATGGCCCATACAGGGATTGAACCGACCACCTCTGTGTCCGTAACACCATGGAGTATAAAAAGCTTCTTTGCAGCTTACATTATTTAATGTACTGATCCATAGCTGTACCCTCTCCCTGCAGCACGTGCTGCCAAAGCCGCCCACTTGACAGTCGTTGTCATCATCTAAAGTTCTGTGGAGACGTGGGGAAGTGAATGGAGGTGAAGCCTCTTGTCAGCAAAACATGCTTCTTAAACTTCACACGCTGCGTGACTGCCCAGCCCTCATTGCCAAACTCTCTTTGCATGGGCTCTTACAGGGGGCAGCTCCTCCCAACTTCGTGTCCTCAGCAGAGTGGCCCTTGAGTAACTGGCAGTACAGCCCGGTAACGCGGCCTGCCGGCGGCGTGTCGCGATCACCGTGCTCACCTGAGTCCTTTCCCGNGCGCAGCTCCCGCTCCCGCCCCACGCCCAAAGCCGGCAGCTCGCTTCCCAGCTGCCCGGCGGGAGGCTGCTCACCCAGCGTTTAGGCTGCGGCCGACGGTAATTTGGTTTTCGCTTTTTGGCTTCGTAGTTGGTGAGGCGGCAAGTGAAGAAAAAAACCACCGTTAGAGATTTTTCCCTTAGCTTTCCAAACAAACGGGTCTCACAGAGCAGGAGTGTGTAATTTCTGCACTTCGGAATGCTCGTTATATTTTGCCCTTGTCTGATTTATTGCCGTGCCTGTGCTAGGTATAAATATTAAAACAATTTATCATAAATTGAGCATTGCAAAGGCAACATCTGTTTTAGATAACAGGTTTT
Organism: Machaerirhynchus nigripectus; assembly: GCA_013397975.1. Classification (NCBI taxonomy): domain Eukaryota; kingdom Metazoa; phylum Chordata; class Aves; order Passeriformes; family Dicruridae; genus Machaerirhynchus; species Machaerirhynchus nigripectus. The sequence continues at coordinate 813,259 of VZRQ01007276.1, forward strand.
TTTGAGGCTAAACTTTCACAGTACAGTCCATAAACTACACATGGGTCTTAAGTCCCTTTCTTTAAACTCAGCTCTTTCCTTCTGTTGTTGAGTGGGCCGACACTTGCGATATTTAGTTGAGTATTCATACATTCTGTCATGGCTTCAGTGTATGTTTTTGGAGCTGAAATGTTAAAATTCCCCAGCTAATGTGTGGTGCGAGGATGCACTTTTGAATGGGATTGCTGGGTCCCTTACTGTTTTCTGTCTCCTGTGGCTGTGACACCATTTAATGAGGTGTTTCTCTCCTACACTTGGTCAGAAGGGCAAGTACCATCATTGTGGTAGGGTTTATGTAGCTGTGGTACCACCATAAAAGCTGACACACCATTCCCCAGTTCTTTAGTTACACTGATAACATACTAAGGAGGAAAGCCTCATGGAGTTTATTAAACAGTATCACAACATGGAGCTTAAGAAAAGAAGTAAAGGCTCTGCTTTCCTGTGCCCTCCTTACTGGAAAAAATGGGCAGATGGATTGACAGTTCAATATATTACGTGTTCTTCTTCAGATTTGAACTTCTGTAATAGAACAAGTGTTTCTGTCATACTCTGTAATCCTGCTCTCCCATGAGATATCTTCAGAAACCTCAGAAATGGCATATCAAAATTGTAAACCACAAAGCATAACCCTTAATATAGCCCTGGGGCAAACCTCTGTCTTCAGAACTGCATGGCACAATGGAGATCATAGAACAAAAGAATGTTTTGCCTTGGAGGGTTTTTTTCCTTCCTTTTTTCAAGCTAGGTCTAATATTTACAGTATCTGTGTTCTCTGCAGATTAAATTGAGTTAATTAAGATTCTTAGGCTTGATTCCCCCAGGTGTGGGTTAAAAGTTTCTCTTTTTTTTCTTCCCCCCTCCTTCTTGCCAGCTGCTGTTTCTTGTTCTTCCCTGGTTACAGAGGAAGCAGCTACCTAGGATTTTGGTACAATTTGCAAAGCTCCCTCTATTGCAGTGAGGTGATCTACTGTGCAGGCAAACATGAATAACACCTGACTTCACTTGCCTTTTATGCCCTTTACAGCATTTCACCTGTTTGAACTGTGTCTTCTGTGGTTTTTTCCTATGTGGAAAACAAATCCCTTTGTTTTTCAGTAGTCTTACCATCGTTGCTGATTAAGGGGAAGATTTCTTCATTGTTCAAGAGCTGGAGTAGGCATGCCTGTATTTCAGCTTTTGCCATGCTTAGCTCTGTTCCTTATCAACACCGTTACCAAAGAGCTAAGTTGGTATATTCAAGGCACTCTTAATGACCTTTGGTGTTGAAGCAGCAGACCTTTCTCAGGCTGGCACTCTGTGAGCCACATAGTCCTTTCAGGTACTTCTCTGTTAGTGGTGTCTCTCACTTCTTATTTGGCTTCTTGCTTTGCATTTGGGCCAACTGAGAATGCCCAGGTACACCCACAGACGGCATTTTCGTGTGCATTCAGACATGCACCAGGCTCCTGTTGAAGTGTAACTGTCAAAGGTTCAGCTCTGAGGATGTTTGGTTGGCATCCAAGTCTTGTACATCACACGAGCATTTCCTTGGAAGCCCAGGGTGAGAAGTGTCGTGACTCTGGATACCAGGAACCTTTTCAGTACAGGCACAAAAAGAAGCACTTTTTCTTCTCCAAGATCAGTCTTCATTTGGCATGAAATCAGCATTGTTCTTGGTGTTGCACTTCACACGTTACTCTTGTCTTTGAATGATTATTTTATGCCAGTCATGGTATTTTCAATAGGTGCTCTTAGAACTCCACGGCCACTCGATTGCGACAAAACAAATTCACATCCGGTTTTCAAGAAAGTGATGATCTAGATATTGATGCTCATTTGGATTACCTGAGCTGACTGATGGTTGATATGACAAATATCGCTGGCAGTAATGTGACTTCTAAAGGAGTACTGGTGGGAGTCTATGTCCTGACTTTATTCCCAAAATGAGCATCTTAAAACAGACCTTGGTGGTATTCTTAGTTTATCCAGTCGGTCCAGGGAGGAATAATAATAATAATAATAATATTCTTAACTTAGGGCCCTGTTTCAGAGGCCAAGTTAATGCCTTGTTTTCTGTTACTCTGTCTTTGGCTGTGTAGAGAGCTGGTTCGCATCTTTTACTTTTTGTGAGATAAGAATTAGGAGGAATGCAAAGCAGGCTCCAAACTTAAAGAATATAAAGAAGTTTATTAACTAAACTAAAAGGATCAATAGGAGTCAAAATACACCTTCAGAACACTTCTCTTCCCCGCATCCTCCCCCCTCTTCCCAGTTAC
>VZRQ01007276.1:816359-846594 GCA_013397975.1 Machaerirhynchus nigripectus
AGATTTCCCAGGCTCCCACCGGGTTTAAATATGTGAATTTCGAGAAGCGCTATTGGTCTAAACAACTGTCCATCAACTCAGGTTCAAACCATCACAGGCTATAGATTTGAGAACAGCTTGCTGCTCCTAAAGTTCTTGTGCAGACAAGACTACAGAGGACATTTGGTAAGTTTGTTACTGGGTTGGCAGGAGAAGCGTGTGATAACCCTGTTCCACACAGGACTACAGCAAGACTCCGTGCCCAGAAGACCCCTGGCTGTGGTTTTTGTGTGTGTAAAGACTCCAGGTTTGCCATGTTCTGGCTTGAAGTGGTCTTCTGTACAAACACTAGCTACTCCTCAAGTATTGCTAGGGGATAGGTGCTGCTTTGGGACTTGCCATCTGTGTGTAACCTCGCCTGGAAATCAGAAGGGTTCCCAGCCTCAGCATCTACACTGTTGAATACTGTTATCAGTGACAGCTGTCAAAGTGAACAAGCAAAGGGGCATCTCTGGAGGATTTCTCCTTTTTATGGTTAAGGTTTTTCACTGTGGCAAAGCTGAGCTGCTAGAAATCTCGACAATCTTTCTCACCCACATAGAATAATACACATTGGAAAAAACCTGCAAGACCATCAGGTCTAAGTGTTTAGTTGGCCCTGCCAAGTCCACCATTAAACCATGTCCATAATGAAGATCGGCAGAGCTTTAGAGCATATTACAAAAAACAAAAACCAACTCTGCCTGATTTTGAGCAAATGATAGACTGAAATGTCTTTATGTGAATATCAAGCAGCAAAATCTGTACCATCTGTTTAGAGCTTTAACTTCACTCACTCCCAAATTCGTAGGAGTGAGACGACTTCTGGGGAAAGAGAGGTGTAAACAGTGTGTGCAGAGAGCATGTGTGGGAATGCACAAGGGGAAAGATAAATATTTGCAATCAGGTACTGCTGTCTTCTGTGCAGACATTTGTGTGTCATCAGTGACATGGGAATGGCTCTGAAGTGTGGTGAGGTTGGATGGGTTTTAGAGTGAGGCTGCTTAGAGTGAGGCAGGAAGAGGTTCATGCCTGTGTGAAGTGGGTTCTTCTGAGTCTTTTTGTTGTGGTGAAATCTCACATCAAAAGAAACCATCGCCTGTTGCAACTTGATCACAAATAATATTGCTCTGTTCAGTGGGATTCCCTAATCTGTCAGGTTTGCTTTAAAATTTGCAAAGCCTTTTTTATTGATTCATTTATTTGCTGGTTTGGGATTCCTGTTGCATAAGGGAAGTCTCAGCTCTTCCAGGGCTGACGCCATGCTCTGGAGAAATGAGTTGTGGGGTAAGAATTTCCTGGGCTTGATAGTGTGTTTGAGCAGCAGGAGTTTCAGCTCTGTTTGACATGCTTCTGTAGATAATCCCAACTCAGAGGCACAGATGAAAGTGACTCTGTACAGCTGTGATTGATGTTTAGGCTTCAGACTAGTATCAGCCAGCTGCCTGTTCTTCCCTTGACTGTAGCAGCTGTTTTCAGTTTGAAATTTCTATTTTAAAAAACCCCAACAAACTAACAGAATACTGATACCAAAATTTGATTTTCAGACCAGCGAGCTTCACAGTGTTGATCTGTTCTGAGCCTCTTGCACAGCACTGGTTACAGGACTTCTTTGCCCTCATACTTTTCTGAAAGCATGTATCTTCTCATTTTGAGCTTGATATTTCTAGTGTCCAGTCATCTTAATACTTGCTAAGCTCTTCCAGTGGTTTATTCTTGCTATAAAAATCATGTACTTTATTAAGAATTTAAACTCTTGTGAATTAAAATTTGCTTTTTTTTTCCTGTTGCCGCCTTCCCACCCCACCACCCAGTAGCTTATCCACCTTGATTCCTTAGTCTTTCAAAAAAACACATTTCCCTCTCCACCATGTTGTTACTGTTGCAGGCATTCCAAAGGTGACTTCTGGCCTGTTTCAGTTTCTTTCATGCTGATTCCCATCACCAGTGTTCTGCCATTTCTCTCTGTATCTCAGGATTTGTATCCTCAGCAATTATGTCAGTAGTAACTTGCTTAATAACATAATCCTTTAAAAGTCACATAATACATGTCTAGGGTCTGGTGTGGCGGTAATACTGCTTGAAACCCATCTGCTTTTGATGACTCCCCACTTACAAGAAGCATTTCACACTTGCAACTCTCCTTCTGTTTGTTGAGTTAGTGTAGTGAATATTTGAGTTAAAACTCTTTTTAAAAATTTATATATGCTGTGGTAAGATGTTAGCTGAGTAACTAGCATTTCCAACTGTTAGGGTAGAAGATTTAAGATTTCATGATGGGCAGTTAGTTTTTTGCAGGTGAAAGGGGATGTGTGTGAGAGAGAATGAAGAATTGCAGGGTGATAGCACCATGGGTGAAGCAAGTGGTTTCAGGCACCTTACTTGCCTTTGATAGAGAAATAATGTGGTTTTAGTTTCTTACCCAGGAAGAGCTTTATTTCCCTTCCCTCCGTGCTGGTGCATGGAGCACAGTCCTCAGTGTTCTGTGCTGGTGCTGGCCAGGAGCTCCTGGCTGAGCTGTGTGGTATGTCTGTGCCTGGCTTGGCTGTGACAAGTCAAGGAACAGGCAGAGTAGTCAGCCTCTTGGCTCAGGCTGTCCATCCCTGCCTTGGCTGCTGCCAAGGAGAGCAGCCACTATGCTTCATGTGCTAGAAGAGAATTGGTGAGTCTGGTCTCATGGGCTCCTTGTTCAAAAAGGACTGCAGGCCACCCCAGCCTTTGGGGAGGAGGAGGGGACATGCAAATTGTGGGTGTGGAAAAGGTTGTATTTGGTGTTTAGGCAACTTATCCAACAGGCTACTGCATTTTGGTGGTGCCAGACTTGTGCAGGCTGTTTTGGCACTGCTTGTGGAAGGCTTTACTTTGACTGTTGCAGTGTTCAGTATGTCTGGCTTAGGACAATATCTGTGCCATCAGATCTTCACTCCTGTTTGCTCAGGCAACAGAGATGAGCACCTTTCAATATACAGACCTTAGGACAAGGCTGCTTGCTGTTGGAGGGTACTTTTTGGGCTTGCTGGTTTTTGTTTTGTCCTCCTTGTTGCACATACCTGGATATCAGCAGAAGAACCTACTGAGGAGTTTCATTTGTGACTTAAATCACTGGCTTTATTGAAGGAAATTTATTCTCAAAGCAGTTAGAAAGCTATTCAGTAGTTCTTAAGTCCATATTGATTGGCATTAGTTATATTACCTTTCTTGATATTTTTACATATAGAATGCTGCTTTTGTCAATGCCAGTGTCAGGTTAATACATTAATTACCTATGTTACCTTTCTTTAAATGCTTTCTTTGAGATGTTTTAAAACTTCTGTGTTCTTTGACTTGTTGAAAAGAAGTTTCATGAGCCAACATTAAACAAAGGCCTGACATGATACTGCAGGCCAATTCCTTCCGTGTCTCCAATGAATCGAGCTGCTGTATCTATAGCAATCAGGAGAGTTTCCAAAAGAAATTTCCTGAGTACTGCTTTGGAGAAGAGTATTTCTAAAATGAAATAGCTTCCAACAGAGTTTCCACCACACCATCTCCTGGCAATACCCATGCATGTTGATACAGGAGAAGCTCTCAGTTTTGTTGGGCCACATGGGGTGGTTTGTCACACTGCTCCTGTCTTTGTGTTTAATCCCTGATGCAGTATGGCATGGGGGACTGGACAGGAATTGGCAGTCACTCTGTGGCCTGTGTGCTCCTGTCTGCGCTCACTGCTTTCTCTCTACTGCAAATGAAATCTCACTTCCTCACTTTGTATCAGTGTCGAAGAACATCAGTGCTTTGGACTGTTTTATGTGCAGCGTGAAGAGACCGAAGAGAATTCTTACTGTATTTGTCAGCTTTAGGAAGGTGTGGTTTTGAAATCTGTTCATGTTTATAATTCTAGAGTTAAGAGCAGCCACGTGTCCCATTGCCAAAACCTTACTGTAGCTGTGAAAATTAAGGAGGTGATAAAAAAACTTTCTCCTTGACCTGCCAGGGGAATAAATGTTCTGTACATAGGGACAGTTCTATTCTGTAGCCCAGACAGACATGTTTGTCTGCCCCATTACTGTCTGAAAATACTTGAAGATTATTTATTTTTCAACTAAATCGGGATGAATGTCTTTTTAATTTATTTCTACTAATGGATGTCATGTGAAATGGCTTGGCTAGTCCAGACAGTGTTTAAAAAAAGGAACTTCAGAATACCATTCCAAATGGAATTAATAAGACTAATTTCTGTGTCACTGTTAAATATTATTAATCATTAGAAACTCACATGCATTCTTTTAAAAAGAAAACCGAAACAAATATCAAATAACTTTTCCCCAGGAGACCAACAGATGTTTTGTTAAGGAATTTGTATGAAGATTTTTTTCTATTTCAGCTTTTGCCTTATTGCCATTTGAATTTTTTTTTAAATTTTATTGATTTCTTTTAAATCTTTTGTTTGAGTGACTTAAATTCTCATTTTAAGAAATACCCCGTGAACAGATATTGGGCATGTTCTTTTAACTCTTTAACTTAATTGGGCAGCGAAATAAAAGAAAGTTTCTGAGAGTTAAAAGATGAGGGGTTTCTGTTTTGTTTTTTTTGTTTGTTTGTTGTTCAGTTTTTCCTTGTTTCAAAGCATTACTGGTTGATACTGTTTTTGATAATGAGGAAGCATTGTGAAGGGCTCATGACATTTTAAACGATCTAATCTTACTTGAATTGGCACACTACCTCCTTACCCATCTCCCTTTCCCCATTTTCTATGACTTCCTTGGTATATTTTTATATCTGTTGCTCCAAAGTACTGTCAAAGTAGATGCTCAGCTGCAACGGGTCTGGCAGATACACACAAACTGATAACGGGCCTCTTGTAATAACAGGTAGATTCAGCTCATGAATTTACACTTGGAACTAGAAAAAAAAAATCCTGATTTTCAGTTGAAGTGTTAAATGTAATGAAAAGCCTTTCCTTTTTCATCAGCTTAAACTGCAGTCTAATCATGGTGAATTCCGAGTTCATCTCAACAAAATATGTAATTTTTAAGATGTAGAGCACAGGAAGGCCTGTTCTTACAGCTTCAGACATGAAGGTCAGGTAGGTCACTTTAGAAGATGTGCCCTGTCCAGGGATGAGAAGCTTTGCAGAAAGCTAAGGTGTTTAGAAGCAGGTGAATAATCAATGCTCTGTCTCCTCAACTTGTATGTTTATTCTTTTCAGCAGTGTGTGGGAATAAAGATTTCAAATATCCTCCTAAACAGTGTAGAAAAAAAGTCTTAGATAAAATTGTGCCATGTTCATACTTTAAAGTGTTTTCTGTATACTTTTGGTTAGCTTTTGAACAGCTTCCTTTTAAAAAAGCAAAACTTTGCACTTCTGCAGGTATGGGGAGAATTACCTGCAGCTTTAGAGATTTTGAGGTTGAAATACTATGCATCTGAGTTGTGGACCGTTTAGTGTGAATTAGTGCACTTCCAAAATCTAATGGAATCAGGAAGTAAGTAGTATTGTGTGACTAAAGTGGCCGAACACAGTTTTAATCCATCCTCCTTTGGTATAAAAACCACCAGTGCTATGGAGAAAAAGATTTCTGTGCAGCAGTTCCTCTGGTTGCTCTTGGGGCCTTCTCAGGCATGCAGAGGCTGGTGCCTCTGGCTTTTCGTGGCTTGCTACCTCAGCTAGCAAGGTCGTATTTCGCTTGGCCGTGTCCACATAGGTTGTAATCCCATCTCTGGTGGCCCACGTAACTGTAGTGACACCTGGCTGGCTCTGACATTCACATGGTGGACATAAGGTGCTTGGGGCCAGTGACACATGCAGTGCTTTCTTTTTTTTTTTTTTTTTTTTAATAAATTATTTTACATTAAGCATAATAATACTGGTCTTATTTTTGCTCTCATTCCATTGCACTTAATTCTTTTGGTAGCAAAGTTACTGCAATTTTGAGGACAGAGAGGGAAAGACCCATGGTGGTAAAGCATTCACAGCACAACCATCAGGCTATCTTTGGCTTCTTCCATGAACTGTAAGGTGATGTACTTTAAGAGTGAGAAACGTCTTGCCTGCTGTGGGTTTGGTTTGGGTTTCTTTGTGGATGAAGTGAAACTCTCACCCGAATACCTTAACAATAGTGTCTTTGACTAGAGTAAAAGGTGGGATGTAAAAACACTCCTGGCAAAGAATAGATCGTGCTGGGAGACCAAGTGTTTGCTGGTCTGATAGTCATCCTGAACAATGGAGAATCATCTATCAGTTCTCAGCTTTTGTATTTCAAGTTGAAATGTATTCTAATTAAATTCCTTCTCTAATGGTTGCAGTTACCAAAGCATTATTTTTATTAAGTTAAAAGCTTAGGAACACAGCTTGCGGCTCCTACTTTTGAAATATTATTCTTCATGTGCAGTGTTGGATCATCTTCATATGTAGCTGATAGCCTCAGCTTTGTGGGAGAGGCAAAAAGGAATTACACAGAGCTTCTTCCCCACATTTACTATCCTCTGAGGAAAAGAAAAATCTCTTTCTGCCCTTTTTAGGATAACGTGTTTCAGTGAAGTATGACCATGTGTCTCCAATCATTGCCTTCCTCTCCAGGGTATTGCTCTGCTTAGCCTGCTTTGGTGGCCCCTACCAATGTGCTGAATGTTACACCTTGTTGCTCAGAAGGGGAACTTTTTGCACAGTTCTGCAACGTGTTATCTTAAAAACATGTTTTTTCATGCCTGATAGATCAAAATATGTGTGCTTTTTCATAATGGTGAATCCTTGTATTTTACTTGTTTTTGCTTTTCAGCAACCTACTTAATAGTATTCTTTTATAATTCTTTAATGATCGTTTTAGAAAGGGATCCTTTCTTCCTTTCTTTCTTTTTTCCTTCTATTAAAATTTTTTGTTCTGTTACTGAACTACCGGGATGTTCAGTTATAAAATACAAATACTGTGACTGAAATGCATATGACATCACTAGCAGTTTGTCTGCTTTACAAAGATTCTGTTGTGTTTTTGCTGTCTGGAATTTTGAAGAAACATTAAAGTAATAAAATTGAAAATACTCTTAAAAGCAAAAAAACATAACTTGAAAATACTGGAACATCTTTTACTGAAGTGGAAGAGGCACTTAATGGAATTACTTCTGGCAATAATTGAAAGATGTGTTTCATGTTCCACTAGGTGCACATGGCTTAGGAAGGGAAAGGAAGTACGTTTTTGTTTCGTGTAGGAGAGAACTAATACTGAAAATACTTCAATGATTTTGATTCAAGTTGAGCGGTTTCATTATTCCTGATACCTTAAATACCTTCACCTGCTTGCAGCTTCAAGTGCATATGATTTGTCATTTAAGAATTGTCTGTTGTAACTAGATTTAGAGATATTATTCCTTAAACGCTTGTTCACTGTAATAAACTTAGCCTTCTAAAGTCATTTATAACCATCTGAAGATTCATATCTAACATCTCTGCTCTAGCATTGGGAGCAAAACCTTTGGCTTAATGTTGAAAAAATACATGACTTTCCCACGTAGCTACAGGAAACTTGAGAGACACAGGAAGAAAGTTACATTAGACCTTTTAGTTTTTTAAAATGTGCAGATGTTGATCATTTAGATTGGAAAAGACCCTTAAGATCGAGTCCAGCCCTTAACCCAGCACTGCCAAGTCCAGCTCTAAACCATGTCCCTAAGTGCCACATCTGCATGTCTTCTAGAACCTCCTGGGATTGTGACTCCACCACTTCCCTGGGCAGTCTGTTCCTGTGCTTCACAATGCTTTCAATGAAGAAACTTCTCCTAATATCCAATCTGAACTTCCCCTGGTAACTTGAGGTCATTTCCTCTCATCCTGTCACTTGTTACTTGGGAGAACAGGCTGACCCCAGCCTGGCTACAACCTCCTTTCAGGTAGTTGCAGAGAGAGTAAGACTGTCCCCTTGAGCCTCCTCTTCTCCAGGCTAAACTATTCCAGCTCCCTCAGATGCTCCTAATAAGATTTGTTATTTGCTTCAGACCCTTCAGCATGTTTGTTGCCCTTCACTGGATACCCACCAGCATCTCAATGTTTGTCTTGTAGTTAGTGGCCCAAAATATTAGTGACATTCCCTGTTTGTTGTGGAGGGTGGAGGGAGTTCCTAATAGCAATCCTGGGACAAAACTTTATCTGGCTGGATGAGTTTTCATGAGCACTGGGGCTGACTTCATCCTGCCTGCAGATTGCCTGTACAGTGTGGGAGTTGTACAGATCTGAATCCTCGGGCTAAGCACGGTGTTGCTCTGTAATTTAGGGGCTGAAGCACCACTGCTGGCTGCTCCCAAGTTTCAGCATGGAAGTGCACCTAACAGTGTAAGCAGTGCTCAAGTGGTGACATGGGAACCTGGGACTGCAGAGCCACGTCTGGATTTTTTCCTCAAGATGTGGCATGTGCCTGTGGAGTAAAAAGGCAAAGCAAAGCAAACCAAGATAGCCCCAGTGTGTGGGTGAGGGAAGCACGCTGCATGTGGACTTCTTAACCAAATCTTTCAAACTACTCTGAAGGGTTTTCAGGAGAAGCAGCTTTGATGATGTTTTCAATTTGGAATCAGGTGCAGTTTCTTATTGTCCTTCTGTGTTGTTTTGAAAGAATCTCTTGTCCTGGTGAGAGTATCCTGTTGAAAGCATCCATCTGTCTGTACTGCTCATTTATTTTTAAAAATTTTTTGTTGGGGGAGGGAGGCATCACAACATGACTGGCAGTAAAATAATGCATTCCTAAATTTCTGTGGTTAAGGGTATGGGTGTTAGCATTCTTTGTAGCTTCGAAAAACCGAAAGAAATATGGGACATGGAGTCTTGTGAACAGGTGGAAATACAACTCTGACCTTCCCTCGTTGTATATTTTTATATTCTGGGATAATTTGCTGGATTATCCTTTCTCAGGGAACCAGTTGTTTTGCAGGTTTATATTTCCTGGTGGGATTTTGTTCGAGCGACGCCTTGTGCAGTTTAGTTCTTTTCCCACAGTTAATGCTCATTGAATTAAATGCGTGCACGTGCGGTTGCCCAGAGGGTGCAGGATGCTGGACGAAGGGATGGTGGACGAAGGGATGCTGGACGAAGGGATCCTGACCGCCGTGTTTGGGTCTCCCGCGGGGAGCGCGGAGCGGCTGCGCTTTCGCGGGCGCAGCAGCAGAGGGCGCTGCAGGGCAGGGGATGGCCCGGCGCTGCTGCCGCCGTGCCGCCTCCCGCTCCCTGATGTCACTGCTATTACACATTGCATGTTTTTAATTTCACGTAGTAGATGTTGTATAATAATTGTATGTTATTATATTGTATCCTATATTAGCTTTTAAAGTGCTGCTAGATACTCTGGTCCCTAATTATGGTAGCTCTCTCTTGGAAATTGCAGTTCTGTTTCTGTGCTGATGCTACCTGGATTCCAGTTTTCTGTGAGGCTTCTAAAAATGAGTTGTAAATATTCATTAAAAAACCCCAAAGCTCTATTTACCGTTCAGGTTTATTTTTCCCCTCAAAAATAATCATCTTGAGGTCACTGACAAAAGTAGAACTGGTAGGAGAAGGCAGACTGGGCCATTAGGGATGGTGCCATATGAAAAGCCTTAAAGTGCCTCCAGTTTGTTCATGAACAGAGCCAAATGTATGGTGTGTTTCTCTGTAGTCTTACTTTCTCTGAGTACTGTAACTACCTTTGAGAATCTTTAAACTGGAAATCATTTCCCTTCCTGTAATGTTTAAGACAGTATGTCTGATTTTGAGATTTACTTAAGTAATTGAGAAAACTGTGTGCAAGCTGATACCTTTATTATTATTTTTTTAAACATGATTTATTTTCATGAAATTTACTGACCAAGTCAATTGAGTTTTAAAATGTGCAGAGTTAAAGGGGAGGGTTTTGAGGATCACATGTATCGCTCGTATCACAAAACCGCTTGTGTTGTTACACTGACTTACTGGAAAATCAAATATAATCATTTCAAAATAGGATGCTATTTAAAAACAGATACGGGGGTTTTTGCAGATTTTGATAATTGTTCCTATTTTACTTGTGTAATCAGTATTAGGTGATCTTTTTCTTGAACATGTTGATTCAAGAACATTTAAAATCAAATGGCAATGCTTTAAAGCCAAGAAATTGTGAGATATTGCAGATTCTAAGAATCTGTTCCTATGGATATTCATGAAAGCAAGGGGTTTGACATTTTTTAGTGAGCTTTAATATCCTGTGTCTTTCCACCTACATTTTATGATGAGGTTTGACCGTGTGTGTGGCACTTCACTAATCCCTTGAAAGGCCAGGCAGTTGTAGCAAAGCATGTGATTCAGAGCAGTTTTCTGCATATTTAAATATGTACCTACATGTTGCCCTACTCAGGTCACTGCTCACTTGTGGAAGCAAAGCAAGTAATTTTCTTTGAGCTCTCTATGTCCCTGTCTGCATGCTGCACTGCTATTTCATTACAAATGCAAAGCAATGCCTTCAAATAAGTGAAAGTATGCCATGCTTAACTTCAGATTATAGAGTCNTTTTTTTTTCCCCTTGAGCTTAAATCTGTGCAAAAGCTTCAGAATGGGCAGAGGTTGCAGCTTAGTTGTGTTGAAATCCTGTCCAGTGGTGCCTTCTTCTTAATGCTATTGGACTTTCATGGGTTGTTGAGGTTAAATTTCTGACTGGGGCTTAAAAAGAGTTTAGAATACAAATCTGTTGATTGAAGAGCATGTTATGCTGAATGGGGGGCACTGGGAAGCAGAGAAGTGTGCCTCTGCAATCTCTGGTGCGATGTGTTCTCGGCGTCGTCACTTTGCTGTGAGCTTTGATCAGAAGTGGCTGAAGTCAAGTCAGACTCAAGGTCCTTGTTAAGCAGCATTTTGGCACAGACTTCATTGAGGATGCTTTTCCGGACAGTAGGAATGGGGAAAGTTTGTGTTGATCCTGCTGGAGAATATTCTCAGAGTCACCTGAAATTTGTGGCTCAGGACCTTCCTGAACCAAGTGCTATCTCTGTATGGTTTACAAGTAGAAAATTAAAATTAACAAATGCTGCTGTGACAATGTAAAACGAACCTACGTCCGTGGCTCCCATTTTCCAAAAGTAAAGCCTCATGAGAGAGAATGAGTTTATAATATGGGTGAGAAGCTCAGGGCTGTACAAAATCTCAAGACTTTTCTGTGGGGGGAACAGGGTAATTCTTCTGTCCTCCAGTTCTTCAGGTCCATGGCAATACCACTGCCTACTGAGAAAATTCTGGTGAGAAGGCGTGGGAGTTTCCTGATGCCTCTGGAAGCAGACTGTGTGTTGCTCTCTATGCTCAACTTCAGGCTGAGTTTTGGAGGAAGAGTCACACATGAACACATGTAAGAGGGCAGGACAGTGCAAGTCAGCATGCATGTGTACACACACACGGAAGTCTCTTGCACGCTGCCTGCAGTAGTGTCACTTCAGAAAGCCTTCGTCCTCTGACTAAAACCACAGGCATTAGCACCATTTTCCTACATACATCTCAATAAAACCATGGCTTTTAGAATCAGTACAAATGGTGTTAAGCCAGCTTGATTAAAAAAAAACAAAAGTTGTCAGGTGATTTTAAAAAATTAACTTGTTATGGAAAACATACAGCAGTCTAGACTTCAGGAAGAATGGTGAATAACATGGCTGCATTTTAATTCTTATCCTGCATTTGTATATAAAGACTTTGGAAACCAACCCAGATTTTCTGATTTCGGAAAAGTTTCACTCAAGTCCAGCTACCCTTGTGACTGAATTGGAAACTCTTTTCTGCAAACGTATCTAATAGTTTCTTAGTTTTCCTATTGTGCTGCTCTGACAAGTTGAAAAATAACGACATTGGTCCTGTGAATGTATGCAAGTAAAAAGAAAAGTCTATGCAGGTTATCGGTCAGTAATAGTCAGACCATGGAACAGCTGAAAACATGGAAACAATTTCCTCCCTAATTTGGGCAGATTGGAATGCATCCCCAAAATCCAAACGGAAATAGTAAAATTTAAAAACTTTTTATTAGTACCTAACCCAGCTGCACCTGGCCAGCCTAATTGCCTTCAACCTGGTCATTACTCAAAGGCATGAAGTTTAGCCACCAACAGCACTTATTAACGTATAATAGGAATTTACTTGTAAAACAGAATTATTGGAACGGTGTGATATCATAAAGACAGAGGTGCTGACATTTTAGATTGTTTTATATAGGGATGTCGAGTTATAATTTAGGAGTTGGATATTCTTTGGGTGATTAATCATTCTTAGGTATAACTTTAAATGTCTGGTGGATATATGTAGAATTAATGTTGGCAATGAGCAGCTCATGAAGCATGCTTATGTGAATAAGGTCACGTTTGGTTTCTGGACAGTCTACTTCTCCAGCATTTTGTGAAAGGTTGGTGCAAAACCTAGAAATGCTGAGGCCGCCGTTTAATGAAATGTTTCAGCAAGACAGCCCCTCACTGATTTCTGTAAAGATGTCAAAGCCTAAGCCCATAAAAGCGCCTGCAAATTATCCTCTTCATATGGATGGTGAGAGAAACTGAATATATTAATTCTGTTGGACCTCAGACTTAGAATCTGTCAATATGATTCCAGTGATTGATGGTTACAGACTTTTACCTACCTCATAAATATAATGTGCCTTGATTACAGAGGCATTGCTAGTGCTGCTATAGTTAGTTATGTCAGCACTTCCATTGTAAACCCTGTTTCTTTAGGGGTTTATAACTCCATCATAAAAATTCACTCTGGGATGAAATTTATACCATAGGCCTCTAGACTGTAAGCAAGTCATCGAAAATGCAGATATACTAAAAAAAACCACAGTTGAACAAAGGCAAAACCCCCAGACTTGCTAATTTTTTCATGTGTGTGTGTTATTTCTGCAGCTGAGAAATGACTTCACTTTTGAGATGAAAGGTTGCTGCCTTTTGCTCCCTAGTGGAAGTCAGGCTCTGTGTGGGTATCTGTACGCACATACATACATGAATATACTTCTGTCATAAATATTTTTAAAACATAATATGTGTGCAATAACTTTTTTTAAAAAGCTTGTAGTATTAATACCTTGAAGTTTTTATCCGTAACATAAACCAACACTAAACACCAATTTATGGATAAAATACATTTCTGCAACGGAGCATGAAGGTCAAGGGGAAAAGCATTAAAAACATATTCAGTTAAATAAAGGGATTTGGGTGTGAACCTCACATGGCATAAGTTGACTTCAGTGTATATATATATATACGAGCAAAATACCACGTGATCCATGGGTGATCCTTTTTAAAATGATTAATTGTTTAAGGCTTGTTTTAAGCCTCTGATGTGTTATCTTAAAACACATTTTTTTCATACTTTGAGATTACGAAGTAAGCCTCTAGCAGGTAATGTTTTGTGTTTCTTTTGTCTAATGTAGAACAGTTGTACAAAGGTTTCTGTGCTGTTGGTGGCAAACAGCACTTATAAGATGTGGATTTTAAATTTACAGTAGAGTGTGAATCCTCTTAAATGGTTTTTCTCAGTCATTAATTCAATATTGATTTTTTTTCTGTGTTTTGAGGTTTTTTTAAAAATACACATTGAGGTTAGGCTTTAGCTTTTTTCTTGCTTTTGCACATTGTAAAGTTAGTGTCTGGATATCAAAGAGAACTGAAAACACTGGTAAGGTCTGTTTCCATATTCCAGCCTGGTGATATGGTAGATAATGATTGGACCTTAGTATGTGACATATCTTCCCAATGGGGCTGTATTTACAAGTAGAGTAAAACTGGCACACTACCATTTAATTAGTAAATGTGTCTTAAGTTTTATTAATCTTTCCTTGCTGTGCATGTTATTGCTTTTCAAAGACTGATGAAAAAAGGAAGGAAAACTTCATTTCTTCTTTCCCATTGCTGGTTAAAACACAATTAAGTTTTCTGGCTAGCTATCACTTTTATGAATTATAGATAGAATTAGCTGAAGAGGAATTAATTTCTTTCTCTAAGTACCTTTAAAAAAATCCAGATAAGCTTAAGATGAGGGTTGTTTCTATTGCTAAAAGTCTCACTGCTTCGACACTCTACAGCGTTTGATAAAGAATTGAGCTAAGGTTCTTTTTATTTAACGGTACAAGTTAACCTCAGATGGATACCTTCACTTGATTTACTGATATTACCTCTCCATTTTGTTCGCTTTTAGGTTTGTGGCATAAAATTTCTAATGACTGGGATTTTTAGGAGCCTACAAGTTCTCCATTTGCAATACGAATTGAAGCTGTGTAGCTTCGATTCTCTCCTCTCTCTCCCTTCCTCCTCCCCTTACCCCCACTCTATCTGCAAATAAAAAGACCAATCCTCCCAAAAAGCAGCTTGCATATATCAAAGAAGGGACCTGGAATCTTAAATAACTTTATTTATGAAACAAGAGGGAGTGGGTGGTGGGACGCTAGCACTAAACTTTTGAGGGTGGGCATCCGGCTCTCACAGTTTACTTGGCTGGTTGGATATCTTGAAAGCCTTAATTTAAGAGTCATCTTACAATCATTTTTAATTGGCTCCAAGTAAGTAGTTGAGCATTTGTTCTGATAAGGTTTTTTGCTCTATGTGTGCCATAAAATCAGCAAAAAGAGGGATCTGTTTAATACAACAGTGATGCTGGGCTTTTTTGTTTCTAGGGTTTGCCCTAAACAGGATTTACCCCTTAAGGCAGCAGTAGCACACCATAAAAAGACCATTCTTTTACTCCACAGCAGCAAGGCTTTAACTTTCTGGTTTTCAGATTTCTTTTTTTAATAGGCAGCAATAACAAGACTTCCATAGGGTGGTTGCTATAAGTACTGTACATGGTGTCTTAAGATCAGAATGCTTTGCCTGCAACGTTTTATTGCTTTTCGTTTATAAAGGCCTGGGAAAGAGCATCTAACAAACTTCAAGGTTCAGCTCATGTTTCTGGAAACTTTTCTGGGTGGGGAAGGCTTGTAGATGGAATAAAGTCAAGCTGGTTTTGCTGATTTACACTTACATTATTGCTTGAGTTCTCAAATCTAGGTACTCCCAAACCCTGACGAATATCCTAGTTTGTGTTGTTGCAAAAACAACACCCCTAAACCAACCAACCAACCAACAAAAAAAAAAAAACGCCAAGAAAACCCCAGTGAAAGCCAGAAACTTTAATTGAAAATTTGGAATTAAATACTTCCATGCACCATTAATTCTGTTGCTATAGAAATGTCAGCCTTTCTTTGCTCCCACATATCTATTAATTAAGTCAGTGTGGCATTTTTCTATCTGAGGATTTGTTCCTGCTTCCCCAGGAACTCAAAATCTAGTTTACAGCTGTGGAGAATATTTATTTGGAGAAGCTAGTTACTTTGTACCACCCTCTCAGTTCCTTTTATCATCTGTATTTTTAAAGCCTTCTCCTGACTAAGCTGCAGGTGGTCTGCTTTTCTTTGGGTAGCATGTAGAGCAGACGTACACCCACCTACACCCCACTATCTAGTTCATGTGTTCAGTGTGTGTATGATGTGAAATTTCATGCAAGTCCTGTGATGTTATGTTTTGCTTGTTTGTAAAAAAAAAAAAAAGGAAGAAAAAAAAGGTTTTATGTGGCTTGTTCAGCAGGTTCTTTACCCATTCGTTAAAATTCCATTGGTAAGCTCTTTGTCTAATAACAAGTTAATTTTGTGAATTGCGTGGCTCTGAGAAGTCTGACTTCTCTGGAATTCCATGGTTTTCTAACACTATTTCAGTGCAGGGAGCTTCCTGTAATGTTGGTGGTAGTGAGATGAACCATCTTCAGATGTTGCTGGAGAATGTTGGAAGGTGCAGTACTGCTCCTAAGGATGGGGAAATTTCATTCCCTCCTACCACGTAAGTCTATGGTCCTGAGTGTTCATGGTGCACCAGGTAATGCTGGCAAAAAGACAGTTTCAGAGGGATAGGAGACATGCATTAGAAAGTGTGTCTGACCCCAGGCCTTCTTCTCTTTCAGTCACTGAGTAATTCATAGAAATTTTTCAGTTTTCTGGAAGTTACTAGGAACTCCGTTTATTGAAAATTGGTCTTGGCTGTCCCTGTGAAGTTGAAGGTGCATGAACTCCTGTCTTTTGATGCTTGTTTGCTCATTCACATGCACTTTCTAATGGTTTTCACTTGTACTGATTGACTCAGATGATGTGGCAGACTTGTTCTGATGTTTGTTTGAACTGGATCATCTTACTGCCGTGGAGTTCTTTGGAAGGGAAAGACTGGAAAGTCAAAAGAAAGACACTCACGTCTGGTAGAGACATAACAATGCATTTTTCCCCTTCTCCTATAAAAATGTGTCCCCTGACCCTCCCTCCTCTCTTTCCTAATCCTCCTAAAGCATTAGTTTGCATGCTTTCTTTGCACCTAGAGGTACAGTGGGCTTGCAGGAAAAAGTCCTATATTCATTCTGGCAATGTGAACTATCTTTGTGCATGATGTGGTGGGAGCCCCTGTTTTTGCTCACATGAGATGTAAGCTGAGCCTGCTTCTAGGAGGAGATGAGATTATTCAACCGTTTTATGCCAAAGTGTGTGTGAGGTTTGGGAAAACAGGCTGCATTTGCCTGAAATTCAGCCTGCATTTGCTTGAAACTGTTCACTGAGAAAAGCTGGCCCTGATTGGGAACCTAGGTGGTGCTTAAGACTGGGGAACTACCCTGTAGTGCAGCCCATGCTGCCTATCTTCTCCAGCTACCTTGATCTCTTTAAAACACCCCATGTGACTGAGGATTCCAGGAGCTTTGAGCTTCTTGGAGTAGTGGCCTCTCCTTCCTTCATAAGCTTCTCTATGAGTAACTCTGAAGTAATGGTATACTTGCCTAGGGATCAGATGCTTTTTCTCCCTTTCAGTCCCTCGCCCTCAGTGTAACATAATTCTGTTGCTGTATCTAGCAACAAAATGGCCTGTCAAAATGTCTTCTGGTGACACTTAACTTCAAAAAAATTTTGGTGACATTTGGCATGCAGTGTTAACGGTGAGAACCTGAAAAGCATATCCGAAAGGTCATTTAGATGTATAAGAACAGCGTGTCAGAATCTAATGATCTTTCAGATGATTTTGAGGGGCTCAAAGAGTCTGTAGGAAAGTAATCTGGGTGCTAATGAACTTTACAAACTGTCCAGCTCTGCAGAGGTTGCTTTAATGCCCCAGTTAACTGGTGCATTTCACTTCAATCTGTGGATGTCACTTGAATGCTGACAAAATACCAGGGAGAACTTCAGTGGCTTTTGAAGCTTTTCTTTATTCTTTTTGTGAAATTGGGGACTTTTTTACAGCAGGTAACACCTTAATTAGCTTGATGGACTATTCTGACATTCTTAACTCAAGAAAAACTGTGTCCTTTTCCCCTCTTAAAAACTGTCCATATGTAGTGGATTCACCATGACTTTTCAAGCTAGGTATCTTTTTGCGAGGTCTTGGGATGTGGAATTCTTGAGGCAGTAAAAACATTAAGTACTGATTCTCTGTCCTTTCAAAGGAGTAGGGACACCTGTGTGTATATGTACATGCATGTGTGCATGTATACAGTCTCCCACACAAAAACTGACTTTCAGATCATTTAGAATACGAAAAATACTTCCTTGGTGACGGTAAAATGCACATAGAAATTGTGGAGCTTCTTTTACAGAACGACAGAGGGGCTGAGGTTGGAAGAGACCTCTGCAGGTTTGTCATCTGGTCCAACTCCCCTGCTCAAAGATGGTCACTTAGAGCAGGCTGCCCAGGACCTTGTCCAGATAGCTTCTGAATATCTGCAAAGATGGAGACTGCACAACCTCTGTTGGCAACCTGTGCCAGTGCTCAGTCCACCCTCACGATGAAAAAGTGTTCAGACAAGAGTCTTCGTCGTTTTTTACCTCTGGTCCTTTCAGTGGGCACCACTGAAAAGAGCCTGGCTCTGTTCTCTTGGCACCCTCCCTTCAGACATTTGTACACACTGCTGAGACCTTCCTGAGCCTTCTCTTCTCCAGACTGAACAGTCCCAGCTCTCAGCCCTTCCTCACAGGAGAGACGTTCCAGTTCCTTTGTCATCTTGGTGGACCTTTTTTAGGACTCTTCCCAGTATGTCCATGTCTCACTTGTACTGGGGAGCCCAGAACTGGACACAGCACTCCAGCTGTGTCCTCACCAGTGCTGAGTGGAGGAGAAGAACCTCTACTCAACACTTCTGGCAAGTCTAATGCAGCCCAGGATACCATTGCCTTCTTCACCACAAGTGCACGCTGTTGGATCATGTTCAGCTTGGTGTCCACCAGAACCCCCAGGTCCTTATCTGCCAAGGTGCTTTACAGCAGAGTGACCCCCAGCACATTATTGGTGCATAGGGTTGTTCTTTTCCAGGTGTAGGATGTTGTACTTCCCGCTGTTGAACTTTCTGAGGTTAAAGATTCTATGTATGACCTACATAAGTTTCATACAGCTCAGCCTGGAAATCATTTTCAGTTTATGTTCTATTTGGGTTCATTTTAGTATGTCCAAATGTTAAACCAGTTGGAATTTTTCAGTGTATCTGTGGGGGTAAAAGGGCAGGCATGAACTTTCCTTTGATAACTAGTCCTATTATTAAAGTTTTTAGCAAGTCAGAAATAAATACTACATTTTGTTCGTCATGCGAGCAGTCTGTACAAAAGTAAATCCCTTAGGATCTGGCCATAAATGATAAGCATAAATGATTGCTTTTAACCTAATACAGCTTAAAATTTTTCAAGCAGAGTAGACAGAGTGTTGTGACTGTGTTACCATCAGGTTTCAGCATTTTTCTCAAAGAGCAGGTATCTGCAAATATATTTACCTATCACACTTACACAGAAGTAAATGAGAAATAGTCCTTCTCATCTTTGAATGTTCTCCATATTGCCTTATTTCATACCATGGCTACTGCTGTTTTGTAAGTCTCTGAATTTTCTAAAAGCTGTGCCTAGCAAAAATTTGGATTCTCTTCCCCAGCTATTCCTCCTGAAAGAGGAAGCACTAATGCCTTTTTGACAAACTGAATTTATTTAAAGACTTCTGGATGCTGTAGTAAAATTTGCTGTGTGTTCCCAAACAAATACACAGAACTCTACACTGTGGTGTCAAAGGAGCAGATATGCCAAACGAGAAAAAAATATAAAGTTGGATAAGTTTTATTAATACTTCTGTAGATTTAACTGTTCTACCTTTTGGTCCAGTGTTGGATATTATCCTGCTGTCATTCATCGTTCATAAGATGATGCCAGGAGCCTTGCAAGTAGGTTGTGGTCTAAAGATCTGCTCAAAGCTTAACCTGAAGAGGACAGGGTGAAGCAGCTGAAGCTGGAGGTATGAAAATGGCACTTTCTAAAAAAGACAGATGCCTTTTAAAAATACAGGAGATTAAATACTTCATTAAAAATACATCAAACATATAGCTATTCTATTGCAAGAATTTGTTAATGTGGTTTTTTTCAGGTACTGTGGCCCGTAAAAATGTTCCTTGCAATTCTGAAGCACATTACTGTCCATGTCACTTTTAGGAGTCAAACATAGTAGCTACTTTAATCGGGATAATAATTTAGAGTGTCAGAAGGGTAGTGTACCTTTTCAGTGTTTCCATTTGGTATTATTTTACTCCTTTAATAGTACTTTATAGTTCCCAACCTTACCTCAATTAGCAGTACTGACAGATGCTAGTTCAGCATTTTACCTCTAGCCAGTAGGGCTTTCTTTAGAATAAATGTCAGTAATTTTATGTTGCTAATTTGAGGTGATATACCTACATGTAAAATTACATTTTAACTCTCTTGTTATACTTGTAGTGAGAGATGGCAGCATAAAGAAATATAAGTGAATGCGCCTGAGAGATAGTTCAGGACTAGAAGGTTCATTATGGAACTTTTATAGCTCATTTCAAGGCACACTGCAGATTTTGTTAACTCTTTCTTCCACTATCTGTGTATTTCTTCTACACCTCTTCCCTTGTTTTTGGCTTTTGTTTTCTTTTTAAAAAATGTTTATTTCACTAGAAGATTTGGGGAAAGGTGGAGGTGGGATTTGGGTTTTTAAAGATCACTAAGTCCTCTTGCAGACAGCTTTTTAATAACGAACATTACTTGCTTAGTGAAAAGAAAATGTCCGTTAGTGCACTAAAAATTGCTATCTGAATAAGTCAATATAAGTGTTTAGTAAGTAAAATAAGGCAATGTGGTATTTCTTAAAATCAGTCAGTTTTTGAGAAAGACCTTAAGG
Source organism: Machaerirhynchus nigripectus (assembly GCA_013397975.1). NCBI lineage: Eukaryota > Metazoa > Chordata > Aves > Passeriformes > Dicruridae > Machaerirhynchus > Machaerirhynchus nigripectus. The sequence goes on from VZRQ01007276.1 coordinate 836,550, forward strand.
AAACTTGTCCCAGTTAATAGGAAGCCAGCAAAAAGAGAATATTTCTGAGAAGTATGCTCCTGATGAAGCACAATAGTCACAATTAGTCAATACAAATGATTGGTATCAGCAGACCATCAGCACCATCAAAAGAGTGTGCTTGGCTATTGTTCTCTAATGTGCCCTGCAGAAAACAGGGGAAGTTGCATGAGAAGGCACAGTTGCAGCATAAAATTGCAAGAAATTGCAGTATTAACTCTTCCATAAGTTACTTGGAATTCATTTTGAAACATGGTGTGGCTTTGCCTGTGTAGTTATGTATTTCAGTCTTTCTTGAAAGACTTCTTTTTTTAGTACTTTAGGTTGTGCTGCAGATTCTCTCAATCAGTTACTAAATTACACTTTTGTCTATTTAGTAAAGAAAAATACCATATGTGGGCATGCTAATAACTTCATATGTGGCAGCAAATCTGGCCATATATACTGACTCTAAAGTAAGGAGGAAATATATGCTTTCTGCTACAAAACAAAAGCCAATATACTGATTTAAGAATTTACTTTCTCTCTTTCAGCATATTCGTATACCTATATAGACATTTCAAGGCATAGAACTCGGGTCTTTATTATATATACTACAGAAGTGCTTAATTTGGAATAATCTGTTTCCTGTTTTTGTAACACACATTTTAAATAGTTCCTAAATGGTGTTATTTATAAAGAGTTAATTGAGGCTTCCTATGTCATTGCATAGATGTGAGATTTTCTGTCATTTTTGCTGTACTGTGTGGCTATGCATTGATGACTGTGGCACAATTTCAGCATTTCAATTTCTAAAATTGTCCAATCTTCAGTCACTCTGTACATGAGACATCTTTTATAAATTTACATAATGACTGTAATTGTAGCCTAGTTGTAGCTGCAGAAATAAAGTTGGCCTAATTTTGAGTTGAACCAAGAGTGTCATGTTCATAAAGGTTCAATTGAAAATAGCAAAGGTATTTTTCAAATAAATTGAGAAACATTTATTAAAGCCTCTTTAACACTACGATAAATTTCTCAGTAAGTATTCACTCATCTCTGCTGATCTGATGATGTTATAGTATTAGCCTGTGTGCATCTCCTTCTGCTCCTCCAGTTAATTTGATTTTTAACCATGGGGCAGGGGGAGGGGCACAAACCAGACAATTTAACATAAAATGTAGAGAGACTTTCCAGCCCTATCACTTGTTATTCTGCTAAAGCTGAAATGTGCCACAATTTTCAGGTGGAATGATTGGTGCTACTTGCAGTCATCTAAAACAGGATGGAATGAAATGTGTCATTTGCAGTAAAAGGTCAACGTTTCTTTCAAACAGTTACAGAATTAATTTTTTTTTCTTCCAAGCTAGCTCTGCAGATTTCTCCTTTTCTCTGCTTCGAACTTTTGGCCTTGCCCTCAAGTATATGGGTGGTATGTGTTTTAAAATTGATGTATTAATGTTGAATTTTTATTGTCACCCTTTCTGTTCGTGCGCCTTTCAAATCCTTCATTTGTTTGTTTCTGAACTTTGGACGTATCGTAAAAATGTCACCATTGTGGCTGAACATTAAGCACCTTCCCTTTTTGCTCTGGGCCGTTGAAATAAATTTGGACCAGGTGCTCCTCTCATAACAGAAGTCCTTGATGTGCCCTGATAGCGAGCGGGAGAGCGGAAGCTGTCAGCTTTCAGCTGGCTTGAAGAATGCAATTAGAGCAGTTTTAATACTGTTGAGGGACCCCATCCAATCAAAGTTGTTTGAGTTAAGCCAAGTCTAGGATCCTAAACATGTACTTTAGGCATGTCAGCTTTGTCTTTTTAGTCTGAGCGGCTCTGTCATTCCCACACATTATGTGAGGGTGGATTCTTCTTGTTGGGCTGCTGGGGGGTTTTTTATACCAGGAGAAATACTCCCATTTCTTACTGGCTCACTGTTATTTTATCTGTTAGCTTTGTCTTTATGGCATTGTTAATAATCATGGTTCAAAGCATTCATTGTCAAATTAAGGCTTAAAACGCATTTTTAAATGTCAGAAGTGCCTCTGTCTTTACATAAACCCTAAATTAGGTAAATTCATAAGTGGTTCATCACTGGGTTTTCCAGATTTGGCTAGGTAAAGAAAGGGGAACATCAGTACAGATCAGAACACATGAAGTCTGTAGAAAAAAGTCCTAGAAAACAGGCAGTGCTGCAGTGAGGTACTGTTTTTACTGAAGTCTCAGCTTGAGTTAATTTCCGTACTGGGTGTGATTCATGGATACCAAAAGCAAAGGGATGGAAGACTTGCAGGCTCATGTTTTTTTCCCCTTCTCCTTTGTTTAATTAGAATTTTCAAGTTTGCTTGTTGCTTCTTCCATTGCTCACTGTTAGAGTTGACTTCACTGGAATTAGTGCTTTCCTGAGGGATAGTCCTCAGCTGGATGTTTTATTTATTTCCCTGCTTTTCCTCTGTTGGTAAAGTGGCTCAGTGGTTTTGAGCCTCACTAGGTTGCAAAGTAGAAAACAAAAGTATAAGCAAAGATAATGAAACTTTTTTTTTGTAAACTCTGTTAGGTTGGGGTTTTGCCCATTGATTTTGTTTTGGGACAGGGAAGACAAGATGGTCTTTTCCATAGTCTGACTTTCAAGGTGTACCTAAAAGAACAAAAAAGTAAGTTATCTGCTCTGATGCCTCCCCAGTTTTCAGATGAGAATGGGAAAGGCAGCAGAAAGCCAACTACAGAGTAGTTTGTGTGGGATTTGATAGACCAAATTGTGTTTTGCTATTTCTTTGGTTAAATCAATAGCATTAGTGGCTTAAAAAGATAGGATTGTCTTATTGTGAGTTATGACTGTTAGCACAAAAACTTTTAAATTGTGTTCAGAAATTACTGCATAAAGACATTTCCAAGGCTTGGTTCTTTGTCATGGTGAGTTGGAAAGGGAAGTACTTTGTGATTTCTACGTAACTGTCACTCATTTCAGGAATTTTTACAAATATAGTGTGTGCATCTTACTTAATGCCTACCTCTTAGAAGGCTGAAAGGCGAGGTTACATACTGGCTATCTTACATTTTTAAGATAGAAGATAGATATCTTAGATTCTCAGAAGATCCTGGACAAATCCTTGAGTAACAGAGAGAATAACAGTGAACTTGGCTGTTTGTTCTTGGCTAACATCTTCTGCTTCTTCACAAGGAGCATCTCTTCTTTCTCCATTGTCTTCCCTGTGCTAAGACTTTTCACACAGCTTCTTAAGAGAGTGTCGTGGTGTAGACAAATGCACTATATGAGGAATGCCAAACCAGAAGGGAATTGGCTCCAAGCAGATGGTGACAGGCAGACTAGGTTATGCAGAGCGTGGTTCTGGATCAAATGCTCATTTTGGGCTTTTGTTTTCAGTGGAGCAGGAGGTGTGAGTTAGTAAAGGGAGCAAATCAATAAACTCCTCTCTACCATTAGTTCCTTCTGCCACCTTTTCTGGTGGCAACTAATTCCTGACCCTTTCCAGTGGTGTCGGGCCTTTTCCCCCTTCAGTATGAATTAGAGAGGAGAGTCTGTGTTTTGTCTGCTGTTAGTGGTGCTCGGAAGGCATGAGCTGAAATGGTTAAGTCCAATTTTGAATCAACAAAAGAAGTGGCACAGCTGAGCTTAGTCCCAGCTCCCAGAAGAGCAGCCAGTAGGTCAGACATAATGCTTTGTAAGAATCAGGGAGGAATTTGTGTCCTTTTGATCCCTCCAAATGCATATTTGGACCAGCTGAATTTGCACTAAGAAGTATTTGGGTGGGATGAAAATAGTTTGAGAGTATCTCTGTTTCTGGAGGTTATTCAAGCAACTGCAAGGAATGATAAAGCTGTCTTTTTTAGCAGATGAGTGGACTAGCTGTTCACCTGAGGTCCCATCTCATCTTTTGGCCAGTTGTAACCAAGTTTGCCATTGGGATGAAGCTCTCAGATAGGTGATATTCCTATTAAATGTTCTGGAGAGACTCAGGTGATGGAAAGGTTATGCAGTGACTTGCAGTGGCCTTATTTTGTCATCTGGTGTGATGGAGAGGTAGGGAGTGCTCTTAAGTACAGGAATGTATTCCAGAGGAATTAATGCTGTATTAAAGTACCAAAGAATTGGCTTCTCAAGCAATGTTCTTCTCCATATTGATTCTCTAGTGTTCATTCATATTTTCATCTCATTCAGTATTTCTTCTGTGAACAGAGATGAGTTTGTGGGCAGCTTTTGAGCCTCCCCACAGCTCGTGAAGCATGGCTTGTTTGCTTTTCATTGCAGAGAGTCTGTCCTTTTCGAGAACTATGTGTCAGGCTGTGCCACAGGATTGTCTTGAAACCAGTACTGTGGCCTAGCTTGGGCAAGAATACAAGTGCAGTCAGTAGTTCATTTTTAATTCTGGATAAGGCATTGTCTGGCACAGTGCCTAGCACAGGGCTGTAGTAGCGGGAGAACTGTTGAAGCCAGCACACTGCCCACAGGCACAGTGCCTAGACTGAAAAAGTGCTATCAATCACACATTAAAAAAAAGGCAAAAAAGAAGTATGTAGTAAAAGTTCATTAAATCTGTCTAAAGCAGCTATTTTTTAAAGTGTAGGAGTCAGATTTTTCTTTAAAGACTAATATAATTTAAACAAATATTAAAGACTTGGATGAATTTTAGGCAAGGATTATGTTAAATCTGTTTCATTTCTGTGGAAGGAAAAAAAATTACTGCATTTAATTGGACTTCCTTCACTCAATTAATTACTGAGTATTTTAAATATGTAAGAGCTACGTCCCATCTGAAATTACAATTATTTGCTTTCCTGATGGGTTGAGAATGGCGAAGGTAATGATTCTACTGCAAATTTAAAGCTGGTTATGCTCATACATTTTCCTTCTCTGTTGCAGATCTGTCCTTACAAGCTGTGTGCCATTTGAGCACATTTTTGTCATCACTTGCAAACACTTTAATCAGCCCTAAGTCCTGTTACTGTGGATTAGAATATTTGCAATGCAGGAGGGAGGGCACAAAAAAATGAAAAAGAATTGCAGGGAGAAATATTTGGAAGCTGCAGAGTAGTAAAATGGCTTTGACATGTCAAGTTATCAGTTCTTCCACACTGCAAAGCAAATACACTACTGGAGCTCCACAGAGAAATATATTCAGATTTTTCTGTCATAACTCTTTCTCAACAGGATCTGTGTAGCAGAGAGGTGGCTGCCAAACTGCTGCTTGCCTAATTCAGAGATGGGATGCTTTCCTGAGCGGCAGAAAGGAGGAGGGTGTCAGAGGAGGCAGCCCTCTGTGCCTTTTTGTAAGTTAAGATGGGAAAGCAAAGCCTCTTCCTTGCTGAATGTGATATATGGCTTAGGGTAGTTGTTTGCCTGCTATCAGCCAGGAGATGATGAATGCTGGTACAGGGCTTTACTCTCATACGAAGGATGGCTCCTGTCTGACATGCATTCCCCCATATGAAATGGTTGACTGTCCTCTCTAATCCCTGTGCTGAATTTGACAGCAGTTAATACAGACTAAGCAGGAGCTATATTTTATGGAGGATATGGGGAATAGCTTTACATTACATTTAACATTGCCTTTTCTGCAGTAGCAGGAAATCTGACTGTGCCTTACGCTTTGTGCGCAACAGTGCTCAGTAATTCTGTGCTCCAGCTGTCGTGTAGCTTGACTTGAGCATCTGCAGAAGTTACAAGCTTGAGTGATTTAGCATTTGCAGGGCAAAGCCCTTCTCCTTAGCACTCCTGTGAGCTCTATCTCTGAAACTGTAAGACCTAATTTATTGACCTTCTCCACACGCATGCCTACACAGTGCTTGAACTGTAAGTTTAGTTTTAGGATACCTCTACAAAAGCTGGAAGTTACTGAAACACTAAACACAAAATCCTCCATCTGTATTTTCCAAGGTTCCAAATTTTCATTATGCACTTTGTTCCGCTCCCTGTGCAACAGAAATGCTGTGTCCTCATGCCTAAAATTCTCTCTGCAATCCTTTTAATCTCTTAGGGTGTCCTGAAAACATGGGGCTTATAAAGGTTATTTGCCTATAAAAGAATGCTCCTGCACATGCAGATACATGTGTGCAAACACATTTGCATATTTTGTCTGTACATGTGTACATATATATGTATACACACACAAATATAGTGTATGGGCATATATATGTATTGATATCCACACACAGAATTTTTTACCTAGTCAAGAGATAGTATGAAATTCTGTGTTTTATATGTACCTGTACATATGGGGCACTGAGACACAGAATGAAGGCAGGGTAGGATATAAGATTATGATCATGTGAGATCACACTGTAAGCCTTTCTGAACATGGGCTGGATACCACAAAAGTAATTTATCAGTGATCAAAATAAAATCATATAAATCATTTATCAGCTATCAAAATAAAATTGTAGAAGATCGGGCATGTATTCTTACCAATGGTAAACTAATAAGAGAATTAAATCAGGTGAATAACAATAAATAGATAATAAGATCAGGACAAGTCTAAGAAATAAAACCTTAAATCCAGCAGCAGTAACTTTTAGCCAACTTAAACCAGAAAGTTGTGGGGAAAATTTTACAAGGGGAAAATATAGTCCCATGAGAAAATACTGCTTTAGTGTTAATCTTATGAAAATAAAAATCTATGGTCATTAGGCTTCGTAATCTACAGGTTGAGGATCTGGGTTTTTTTTTTTCTTTTACAGGGTCTACTCTATGGTGAGTGTCTTCAGTTTTAAGTTCAGGAAAGATATTAAAGAAGTCTTTCAAAATCTGGATTGATGGTACGTTCTTGCACGCAGTATTTCTGTGATCACCAGCCTCAGGGGTAGTGTATGCACATGTGTTTATGAATACACAGTCCATCGGGCTATTGACCCTGGAAGACCAATGTGGACTTCAAAACACTGGGGCGTGTCTTTCGTTTTGTGCATGTAGCTGACTGCAAATACTAATTTTATGGTAGGAAAAGTTTCTGTTGCATAATGTATGGTGGTTCAGTGTGGCTTATTAGGGTCCCTCAAGCACTTCTGTTGAGAGAGTTTCAATCTTCTTTTCTTCCCTCTCTGAAAAGAGCAAGGGAAGGCTTGTGTAATGTACCTTTACCATGTATATTGCATGAGCCTATGGAACTCGGCTCTAGTGGATGAAAGCTGACCTTTTTTGGTTGAAAATGCTTCTTTGGACTGAAAGAGAAGCAACCTGACTGTGGGGCGGGCAACAAAGCTTGGGAGTTACAGGAGAGAAGCAGCAGGGAAGGTGGTAGTAGTGAGATCTGAATGGGAAAGGCATCCAGATACTTGCAAGCAAAGTCCCATATTCAAGTCAAAGACATGATGATTATTTTGTGTGTAAAATGCCAGGTGTCAAAACCAAGGTAACAGTGAGCAGGATCAGTTAATAAACCAATTTAAACAATAAAGCCTGAAGTTGGATAAGCCTAGGTGCATAATGTTTTTCTCTTTACCCACATCTCCAATTGGTGGGGAAGCTGTTAGCAAGAACAGGTGGTATTTCTTACTTGCTTTCTTGTCACATTCCTTGCTAGAGGAGAATTAACACTACTATCAGTAAATGGGGCAGAATCAGATGGAATTGGAATAAGTGGTAGTTTAGAGGATGCCTCTAAAATGTTTGATAGCTGAGATGGGCCGAAGACTTCCCGGAAAATGTTTATTTCTCTTGGTGTCTCTTTTTAGCATTTCAAGAAGAAATCGGATAATGATGTCAAATAATAGTGTTTCTCCAAGAAGGTACCAAAACATTATCAGTCAGTGGCTAGCAGTACCGTGTTTAAAAGACCAGAATGTTTCAAGGTAAACTTCAAGCTAGAATAAGCAGAAAATACTAGAAGAAATATATACAGAAGGCACGTTCAAAAAAGTGATACTGAGATATTGGCAGTGTTTATGTTAAGGAGATCTGTGGTGTTGAAAGATGTCACTCAAAAAGTTTAGGACATCCATTTTGTGAAAACTGTTGTGAAATCAATTTAAAAACTAGACTGCAAAGAAGTACATTATTCATAACAAAGCTTACTCCAGTCATGAAAAGATAGATAGACATTAATTAAACATATGTTCCTTTGTTAGATGTTATAAAAATCTCTCAACTTTCGAGTCTTCCAACTCCAAAGGTATTTCGAAAGAGCAGGAAGTAGCAGGCTTGCCAAGATGCATTGAAGCGATAAAGACACTTGAAAGAAATTCAGAAGGAAAGATAACCTTCAAGGCAATAAAAAGCATGCACATTGGTGTAACTCCAAAAATAGATTGTATAGAGATAAATATGTATAAGGTCTTTCACAAACCTGTGTGAACGTGTGCTTTCGTGGGAGAGCACTGCTGTGGGATCTGCAAGTGAATACTCCATATTGGTGTGAAATATGATTTTCCCTTTGTGAGAACTTCTGGTAAACTTAGTAGCAGAAAAGAAAGAGGAAAAGCACTGTCATAACTTGTGCAGTATTTAGTGGAAGGTGTTACTTGGGGAGAAAGTTCTCTGGTGATTTTTAATAGTGAAGCTTCACTAAAAAGATGGATACTTGGTGTCACAACATGTCTGTATTTTAAAAACATTTATTTACATATTAATTTGAAAAATACTTCTAGGAGGATAAATGTGTAATTAGGTGCTTGGGTTTTCTTCTATCCAGTGAATACAGCATCCTGCTAAAATAGATACCTCCTGTTGAACTGCTTAATTGTTACTTCACTGCATCACGTCTCTTTTAAACAAAAATAAGCTGTGGTAGCTTTTTGTTGTTGCTGTTTTGATATTTAAATAGTAATAATATGTATACCAGCTGTATATTGCTGTGGAATAACTGGAGTCTTCTGTGGTTTCATCCTTTCACTTTGACCTCTTTAGAGTAGGAAGGAAGATAGAATGGTGGATGTGGACAGGAGGTTTCTGCTTCTTCAAAGAAGGTATATTTATTGAGATGAAACTGTAAGACTGCATAGAATTTGGTGTTAAATTGTGTTTGGGTGTGCGTGGCGTTAATTGGTTTTAGGATTTTGTGGCTGGTTAGCACTCAAACCACTGATTGCCAACCTAAACCTGTTGTTCTGCTTGGCAGTACTACTGAAAACTTCTTGTCCTTTTAAGCAATCATCTTTTACCCTTAAACTACGGTTTCAAAGCTGTGATGCTGCTTTGAAGTTTCCTGTTCATATATTATCACAGGGAAAGCTGCCATGCTGTTTGACAGGGACTGTGGGATGAAGGACTCGGGGTCGGGGAGCTGTTTTTTCTCTGGAAGCAGTTTTGCACCTCAAATGAGGATATTCTTTTCCTGATTACTTTTGGGGCACTTCTTAGAGAGCCATTCATAGTCGGCATAAAATTTCAACGCAGGCTATTTAAAATACTGCTTTTGTTCTTGCCTGTTAACTCTCACAATTGAAACCCTAAGGAATATTTGAAAAGCACTGGTCACATTTTTGCAGGTAATAGGATCATAAATAAACATCTATATGCAGATAAGGACTTAACAGAAATCCATCCTTTGAAAGGAAAGCCTATTCTGCAGCTTTAAATTGCTGCATTTATGTCAGTAACATGCAAAGTACTACAAAATACATGTGCACAACACCCCCAAACAATTGGAAACATTATCCTGTTGGGGTGGATTTAGGATTGGAAAGCTGAGGTTAGACTGATGTTGTAGGGGAATCTTGAGAATGTGTTATACTTGGAGTGAATTTTTAATTTCAATTTATTTCTTTCCTTGCACTGACAAGCACCTGCAGTTCTCATTGAATTTCCCTAGAAGTTCCCTAGAATTCCCTAGAAGAATCACTCTAATCAAAATACAACTTGACGTACACACACACCCCTCCAAAAAAAAAATTTAGGGCTTTGCTTAAGTTTTAAGTCTGGTGTCGTTTGATCATATTAACATATAGGTGAGGATAAACTTCATGTACACACATGAACAAGTAGCAAAAAATATTAATACTTTAGTCTAATTGTATACTAAATTGACTACAAAGGAAAAAGAAAAAGCTCAGTGGGGGTTCATTTGAACCTACCAGAGGAAGATGACTAACGGCAGAAA
>VZRQ01007283.1:2531-13534 GCA_013397975.1 Machaerirhynchus nigripectus
AAAACGATATAAACAGAATAAATTACCTTCCCTTGCTGGCTTACGAGAGTCCCTCTCTCCTGACCTGAATTTTAAGTCCTGGCTCGGTTGTAGCAGGGAGCACCGATGATTTATGGAAAGCCAGCCACTTCTCTGCATATTTTCTCTGTTCAGCCAAGTGGTGGAATTTATCCTTCCTATACCATTACTGGCATTAATAACGGGGTGGCCAACGAGCCGGGCCGAGCCCCGAGGGAGCCCTCAGCCGGGAGCCGGGGCCAGCACAGACACTGCTGTCCCCTCACCCCCCCAAGAAAAACACCTTCTCCCCTTTTCACGAGTGCGGAAACTGAGGCAGGAGCACAGCCGGCTCCTCCCCTCAGTGCCAGCACTTCCAGGTTGGCGGTGTTAGCAGGTGACTGGGACTTTTTATAAGGACAGGATGATGTGTTGGTAAATAACCCCCTCCCAGAATAATTTTGAGGAGTATAAAATGGAACACAAGGTCAATCACTGGGTGAATATTGGCTGCTATTATTATTGTTGTAGTTATTATTGTTGTTGTTGTTGTTATTATTTTTTCAAAATTCAAGGCATAGACCTGAGGGTGGTTTTTAGGCTGCTGGGACACCCCATCTCTGAGTCCTGGACAGAAGAGGCTGCAGGAGGGGTTGCAGATGATGCTCCAAGCTGCCACCTCCCAGGCTGGAGGCTCGCAGGAGGGTGGGACTCAGCAGGAGCAGGCACAGAGAGCAGGGGTGATCTCCGGGCACAGAGGCAGAGCCGGGTGCAGGAGCCAAACTCGGGGTCCCCATCACCCCAGAGGTCCCAGGAAGGCACCAACTCCCAGGAGCCCTGCCTGTCTCCAGCTGCAGTGACCACAGGTGACCCCACCAGCTGGGGCCTTGCCACCCTAAAAGGGTGCCCCCAGACCATTTGCACCCCCACATCCCTGCCCGGGCCATCCAAAGCCCAATCTCCCAAATGTCACCCAAAGGCCAAGTGCCCGCTCAGGAGGGGGAAAATCTCCCTGTTAGGACGCTCAGGGGAGTCACCCCAAACCCCAGAGTCATGCCCATGTCACTCCCAGCAGTGACCCTTCCATGGGACCTGAGGAAACGGCACCGTGAGCTCCTGATTCCTCTGCCCCGCCCCATGCAGAATTCCAGGAATAAATTCATTTTTAAAAGCTGTTGGGCACACACCAATGCTATTTTTTTTTCCTGACCTTTTTGCCCTTTTTTTTCAGGAGGGGAAGGTCTGCGGAAGGTGGAAAGTAATCAGGTTTTGGACCTGGGATAAAAAATAGCTGGAGTAGATTGGGCTGACTCCTTGTAATTAATAGTGTGCCTCGTAATAGGATTCTCCAGCCTTCGGTGCTCCCTGGAAACACCTTTTTACATAAGATATTTCTCACGATGGAGCGGCCGAGTTTTGATTTATGGGGGTTTGGCCTCCAAGAAGCACCTGGGGAGGAGGGCTGGCCAGTGGGAGGCGTAGGGGCAAGGGGCTGAGGGCAGGGAGGGGCTTTCTGGGGGCTTGGCAGCCAGGTCAGGGGGAAGGGTTTTGCGGGGGGATGTGGGTGAGCTGGTCCTGGGGCCGACACTCCCCGGCTCCAAAAGGGAGGAGGACGAGAGCGGGTTTGGGGCCGCAAAAGGCTTTGCTTCCTTCATCACAGGGCAGGGCACGGGCTGAGCAGGGGAACCGGCTGGGGCTGGGGAGCACCAGCAGGAGCAAGACGCCACATCACCCGGGAATGGGAGGAAGGAGAGGGCAGAAATGTTGGCAGGACACAAAAAAAACCCCAGGAGGCGCCACAGCAAAGGACTAAAAGCAAGCACAGCACTACGGAGTGGGAATGGGGGAGAGCAGGGAAGCTTGAGGGAAAGGGAGAATGGGAAAAAGAGTGGGATGGGGGAAAAAGGGATCTCGGGAGGTCTAGGATGGGGTATATCCCCTCCACATGTTGGAGCACCTCGGAGCCCGCAGGTGTTAAACTGGGCCGGGGATCCCCGTGGATAAATCACCCTAACAAGCACGTGGTTCTCGTCCGGCCGCAGCCAGCGCGGCAGGAGCGGCAGAGGATTGTAATAATTAATAATCATTAGAATAATAATGCATAAAGACAGCAGCAAAGTAATTAGTCAGAGAGGGAGCGCTTGCTAATTGAGGTGGGGAGCTGCAGCCCAAACAGCCCGGGGAGGAGCAGGGGGAGGGAGGAAAAGGGGCAGAGGAGGATACCTGGCGTGTCCCATGGGAAAAGTGGGATGTGCGGACCTCAGTCCCACCCACAGCACAGGCAGCACCCCGGCTCCATCCCTGCCTGCAGTGCGAGCCCCGTGCCTCAGTTTCCCCATCCCTGCTGGAAAAGGCTGCGTGAGGAGTCCGGCCCCGCGTGCCCCGGGCTTTATTTTGGCTGTTTTGGAAGGAAAGCAAGCAGAGGGTGCCAGCCAGGCTCCGTCTCATCCCCTGCGATGTCACTCCATCCCCAGCTGGCTCTTCAGGGCCCGCAGCTGGGCCGAGTGGATGTTGCTGCCGCCGCACACCACGACCACCACGGAGGCCAGCGGGGCCCGCAGCCGCCCCTCGCTCTGCAGCCGCTGCAGCCGCCCCGAGTAGAGCACGGCCAGGGCGGCCCCGCACGCCGGCTGCACCAGCATCCGCTCGTCGTCTGCGGGGACCAGAGCAGTGGGACGTTGGCACCGCCCGCGGAGTCGGAGTTCCCCCGTCACCCCGACCCCAGCGACCCCCAAGGTCCGGCGGTGCCCCCGTCAGCCCAGCTCACCCAGGAACTGCTCCACAGCCCGCACGGCCTCCGTGTCCTCCACCACCTGCGAGATCACCTGGCACTCCCGGGCACACTCCAGCGCCCGCGCCGCCACCGTCTTGGCTCCCAGGCACTTGGCCACGCTGGGACGGGAGGGGACAAGGCGGTCAAGGCGAGGACACCTCAGGGAGCCCCGCCAGCTCGCTGCACGCGTGGCTGCTCACCTGGTGATGTCGGGCAGCGTGACGAGCCGGCCGGCTTTGAGCGCCTCGTGGAAGCTGTGAGCTCCCTGGGTCTCGGCGGCGATGATGGGGACATCCTGCCAGCCCACCTGGTGCAGGCCGGCCACGACACCGGCCAGCAGCCCCCCGCCGCCCACCGCCACCACGATGGCGCCTGGTTTGGCCTCCAGAGAGTCCTTCAGCTCCCGGACCAGGCTGGCGTGACCCTCCCTGAAGGGAGAGGGGCAGGAGGATGCGGTCTGGGGGCACTCCGGGCCAGCCTGGATGCCAGGGATGGGGAGCGGGGGCAGGAGCTGAGTCCTGACAGCACTCACCACACCAAGGGGTGGTCGAAGGGGTGGATGCTGACCCAGCCCTCTGTCTTAACCAGCTCCTGGGCTCTCCTGTTGGCATCATCCCACACCTGGGGGAGGAGGGGGGAGGGCAATGGGGGCTCAGCGGGGCTCCATACAGCCCTCACAACCCAGGGATGGGTCCGTTGTCGCTGCGGGGCTGGGGGACACCAGAACCGGTGAAGGTTCCCAGGCTGACCCTGCTGTGATGCCGGGGTGCAGGGGATGCCGGAGGGGAACATTTCGGGATGGGGTTTGCCAAACACCGATGAGCGGGCTGAGGTCGGGCTCAGCCCCCTCTGGACCCCCCAGACCCCAGTTTTTGGGGTACCTTGCCATAGACCTCGACTGTCGCCCCCAGTTCCTCCAGTTTGCGCACGGGGGTGGGGCCGCTGCTGCTGGGGACCACCACGGTGATGGGCAGCCCCAGCTTCCTGGCTGCGTACGCTGCTGCCAGACCCGCGTTTCCCCCTGGGGAGAGTGGGGGGTCAGGCAGGGCTCGGCCCGCTGTACATCCCCCCCTGTAGATTCCTCAGGAGCATCCCCCCGGCTCGGGATGAAGTTACCTGAGGAGCAGACGAAGTGGCGGCAGCCCTTCCTGGCAGCCTGAAAGGCAGGAGAGAAAGAGGGACAGGGACGGCTGTGTCCCCCCACGGTGCCCCCATGAGGGCAGGAGCAGCCCCCTGCACACACCATGCCCACACTCACATCCTGGCAGAGGTGCCCGATGCCCCGGATCTTGAAGGAGCCCGAGGGCTGGACGTTCTCCAGCTTCATGAAGACCTTGGTGCCCACGGCCTTGGAGAGGGGCAGGCTCTCCAGGACGGGCGAGACGACGTGGAAGGGTTTCTGGCCCCCGACTGGCTGGGCTGCCATGGCCTGACAACGGTGCTGGAGTCACCAGCTGCTCCCCACGGGTCCCCCCCGCGGCCCGATTCTCACTGGGGGCTCGGTGCGGAGCACAGGAGCCCCTCGGGAGGCACAGGGCTGTCCCCAGCGTTCCCTCCCGTCTCTAGGATGCAGTAGCACCGATGGGCTCTCCCGGGGAGATCCCCGGGACAGGCTGTGCCACCCTGCCCTCCATCCTGCTGGTCCCCGCACCCCCGGCGTCCCCAGGCGCCCCGTGCACACCCTGCCCTGTAACCCAGGTGGGGATTACCTGGTGTCCGCGGGAGGGACCTCGCTGCGTGTCCTCACCCACCGCCGGGTCTGCGGGATACAAGAGGGACAGGTGACGTCGGAGGGGCCGTGCCGGTGTCCCCAGGTCCCCGTGCTCAGCCACGCAGCAGGGCAAGGGGCAGGGGTCAGACGTTGCCCCGGCCCCGCTGTTTGCTCAGCCCTGGGCGGATTTTACAGCCACGGGGCTGGACCGGTGCCGAGGGCTCCCAGCCATGGCCGGGCCCGCTGCCGGGTGACCCGGCGCGGACAAACACGTGCGGCCCCGCCAGCCAGACCCCGGCAGCTTTCGCATGCCCGGGAGAAGGGATATGGGCTCCTAGGAGATGGGGGAAGAGGAGAGGCAGCTCCCGCATTATTTTAGGGGCCCTCAAGGGTTTGCACCGGGTATCATCGGGTCTGGCCAAAAACTCGTACCAGCAGATATTAGGATTTTGCCCCTGAACCCCTGGTGTAGCCAGGGCAGCCTGCACACCCCAAATCCCCAGCCAAGACAGCCCTCACTGCCTCCAAAGGAGCCATCACACCCCTCTGCCCACCGTGCCAAGCCCCCAGCCCACGGCAGCCCTTGGATCCTCTCCAAGCTTCACATCCCAGGGCGGCTCAGCCCCTCCAGCTGGGGGAGACCGCCGAGATGAGCCCCCCCCATCTCCAGCTGGCCACGCCATGCTGGGCACCCTGTGGACACAGATCACCCCTTGGAGAGGGGTTGTCACGTGCTGTCCCAAGTGACCCAGCCAGAGCCTGGCCCAGACCCAAGGTCCAGCAGCCCCCAGGCAAAGCAGAGCCTCCTCCTTTCCTCCGGGACTCCTATTGCCACCCGGCCCTGGTGGCACCCCCAGGATAAAAGTCCTACCTCTGCTCCGAGGGGCTGGTTCTGTCCACGGCAGGCGAGGAGGAGGAAGGTGGGATCTGGAGGAAGGCCCAGCCCTGGCTCGCAGCCCCGCAGTTGCAGAAGGTTCCTCTGTTCCTCTGGCCAAGTGGGAGCAGCCTGGAAGCAGAGGGCACAAGGAGTCCCGAGGGGGGGACACTGCACTGGAACCAACACACTCCAAACTGGGTGCACTGGGAGCCTCACACGGTGCCCAGTTCTGCCCCGAGGCCAGGCAGACAGCAATGAACCCAGAACACGGGATTTCGCTCCCCTGACCCAAACTGTGCTGCAAAATCCCCCAGAGCAGCACTGCTGGCAGGCAGCGAGCAGGGGCAGAGCTCTGGAGCAGCCCTGCTCCCGATGGAGCTGGTTTTTGGTGGCAACAAAACATCCCTGCTTCCCACACGGTCACTGGGCTCCCGAGTGAACAGCACAGAGCACAGCACCTCTGCACAGAGCCACGCTGCTTTTGGGACACGGGGGACTGGAAAGGTGGGAATGAGGAGCAGTTCTTGAATGGGGGCATTGGGGGGGCACAGCTCCAGCCCCTCTGGGGGCCTTTGGAGGGACCACCCCCCACAGTAGGCAGAGACTGCAGCCACTTCTGCGAGGATGGGATGGTGGCAGGAGCTGGGAAAGGGGTGCAAGAAGCCCTCCCCAGCTCACAGGGATGAGGCTGGAGACCCCCTTGGGGAGGACACCCCATTTCAGCTCAGCCCTGGGGTGCTCCAGGGTCCCTTCCCACCCCACACCCACCTCCTTGTCCCTCTTCTGCTCCCCTCTGGCTCCATCCCTGCCCTGAGGGAGGCATGCCAGGCCGTCACCTGGTCACTTCCCTTGGCCAGGGTCCCTGGGTGACACTGTGGTGGCAGCTGGGATGGTATTTAACAATTTCTATTTTTTTTTCCACTTTTAAGGAAATAAAAAAAGGGAATCAGCAACACTGCAGCATTTCCAGCGTGCCCTGTTCCTCCTTGCTGCTCCCTCACCCAGTGATGGTGATCTGTCTGGGGAAACTGAGGCACAGGGTCCCCAAAAGCAGCCCCCCCTTCCACAGTAGCCCGCACACCACAGGGACACCAGGGGACACGGGCTCTGCCACCCCCACCTTACCTGCAACCCGTCCCAGCACAGTGGGGTATGGACACCCCACCTTCCCCAGGGCACCCATCCCAGCTTTTGGGGTGCCAGCACCCCACCAGCCCAGACCTGCTCCCACTCACAGCCCCCGGGGAGCCCCAGGGACCCCCAGCCCCGGTGGGAACCTGGCGCCTTCAAAGCGCTGCCGAGCCGCCACTCATTAATCCCCCAGTAATGACCTCGTTATTCCTAACGAGGCAGAGCGGATCAAGGGAGCTGCCTAAGAGGATTTTGCACCGCGGGTTTTGGGGGCACACAGGTGCCAGAGGCAAGGAAGACAAAAGGCATGAGGATGGTGTCCCACTCCCAGGGGGTGAGCAGCGGGGCTCCCCCACTCCAGCAGCAGAGAACCCTTCACAGCCTGCGCCCCAAAAGACCCGGCCTCACTGGCCATACACCCTCCCACCAGCAGAGAAGCAGATCACCCTGTTAATGGGGAGGGGGCAAGACCCCTGCAAGAGCCCAACCCTAATCCAAGCCCCCAGAGAATCTCAGCAGAGAGCAAAGCACAGCCACCAGTACAGAGCACTTTATTTGCCACAGCCAAACCAGCTCACGCCCCTCCTCTCTCCCCTGAGGGCGAGCCCCAGCCTCCCAGGACCCCTCTTTTCTGGGAAGAGCCCCCCCAAACCAGGCACCAGCACCCAGGGAAAGGTGCTGGGAGTGGGGAGCCCCATGGCAGGGAGGGGACACGCTGGGCTCAGCCCCTCGTGCAGCACAGCCGGGACCCTGAGAGGCAGAAAGAGCAGGGGGGGCTGGGTGTATGACAGAGCCGAGACCCTCCACACCCAGCTGCCCCCACAGAGGGATCCCCCACGGGACAGACGCCCACGGACGGACGGACGGATGGGACCAGCCCGGCGGCGCCTGCTCAGTCCCAGTGGACCTTGACTGGGGGGAAGGTCCAGAGGTCGGGGTGGCCCATGTGGAGCAGGGAGCTGCAGGGGGACTCGCTCCAGCGGAAGGGGGGCACGTCATCCCAGGCGGGGCCGCTGACCGCCACCAGCCCGAAGGTGGGGACCATGGCCGAGGAGGTGACCTGGAGATGGGGACACAAAACAGGGCAGCGAGTCAGCACCAGAATGGGCTGCACAGCCCCGGAGAGCTGCTGGGGGTGCACCCCCAAAGAGGAGCCCCCCCAGGGCTGCCTGGCTCCCGCACCTTCATGTCGATGCCGCCGTGGCAGCGCTGGCGCAGGGCCGGGAAGGGGTAGGTGCCGTTGGAAGGGTTGAGGTCGGAGCGGGCGGAGATGGCGTTCTCGGCGTTCTGGGGGGGGTCACAGCCCCTGCACCGCGACAGGGGGTCCTGCAGGTAGTTGTTGGACCTGTACAAGGGCCGGGAGAGAGCCACGGTGAAGACACGGGAAAAATCCACGGACCACAGAAAATTCCTAGGTGGAACAGCCGGGTTTGGGGGTCCCCAGCACGCACCGCATAAGGCGGATCATGGAGTCCAGGTCGTGGAC
Source organism: Machaerirhynchus nigripectus (assembly GCA_013397975.1). NCBI lineage: Eukaryota > Metazoa > Chordata > Aves > Passeriformes > Dicruridae > Machaerirhynchus > Machaerirhynchus nigripectus. The sequence continues at coordinate 10,507 of VZRQ01007283.1, forward strand.
CTGCGTCTGGTTCCGGCGGAAGATCTGGGCACGGGGGTTCTTGTCATAGGTGAACCAGTCCCCGTATTTCCTCACCAGCTCCAGGTTCCCACTGGCATTGAAGATCTCCTCGAAGTACCTGGGGTGGGGGCACCCAGCAAGTTGGCACCAAGCGGGTGCAAGGCCAGCGCTGCTGCCCCTCTTTGCAGGGCAGGCCGTGGGGGGTGAGGGCACTCACGGCACGTTGTAGCTGGCCCAGTAGCCCCGCTGGTACAGCAGCTCTGTCTGATCGGCCACCACCACCAGGCCCCTGCGCTGGGATGAAGAGCACTGGTCAGAGCAGAGGGGAAAAAGCCACTGGCCATAGTGGGGGGCATGCTGGTCTGAGGGGAACACATCCTGCGGGTCACCCATCACCTCAGCACCCCCAGAGCCTTTAGCCACAGACACACCCCATCACCCTGTGACCGCCCACTGGGCTGGGGCAGGCACCACCCTCAGGGCTTTCCCAAACACACAGGGATGGGAAATGAGACAGCAGGGGCTCAGGGAGGAACGGAGCCACTCACGGGATCTGCTCCAGCACTGTCAGCACGCCCGGCGCTGGGCTCGCTCTGCCTGGCGTGAAGGCATTGTAGTCCACCACCATCCACTGGTTGTTGTACCTGGCACAGAGAACAAGGAATGCATCCCTCTGGCAGCCTGGGCACCCTCCATCCAACTCCACCCCTCCAGGACCAGTTCCCAGGCCCCATCCCACCCCACTCACGTGCCGCTGTTGAAGCGTCGGAAGACTGCAGCCCACTCGGGCCCGCTGCGGGCCAGCCGGTTGGCCACGATGTTCCTCAGCCACTCCAGGATGCTGCCCCGGGGGTCCAGGTACTTCCAGAGGGCTGGGTTGTTGTTCCCAATGGTGGTTTCCAGCGCTACCTGCGGGGAAGGGAGCAGTGAGGAGGGCAGCAGGGTCGCGGACAGGTCCCTGAGGACCCGACCCACTCACCAACCCGCTGCTGAGGATGTAGAAGTCATCCACGGAGAAGATGGTGCCAGGGTAGGAGGAGAACACCTGGACGCTCCCGGGGATCTGAGACTTGCCTGGAGGGGGGATGCAGAGACATCAGGTGGGGGCTGCGAGGCGCAGCCCCCCCAGCCCAGCCCACGCACCGCCGGCCGAGGTGCGGAAGGGCAGCGTGTACTTCTTGATGATGCGCAGCATGGCCTGGTAGGAGGTCCAGGTGTCGTGGGCCACCAGCAGATCCCGCTGGCCCGGCAGCAGCTTCACGAGGGCTGAGCAGGAGCCCGAGCCCAGGATGCGCTGCGGGGAGGAGCGGTTCAGGGCAGACTCCAGGTCCTCCAGGTCACCCCCCAACTGCAGCAGCCTGGGGGGAAGCAAGGCATAAGATGTCAGGTAAGGGACGCCCCAGCCCTGGAGCTGAGCTGGATCAGAGCTCTCTGTCTGTTTGTCCATCTCCACCACACCTCAGTGCAGGCACCGGTGCTGCGAGCACCCTGACAGCATGAGCAGGGAGGAAAGGGGGAGCACAGCAACGGGGAAACTGAGGCAGGGGCTGTGGGGGGAACCCACCACCCAGCCCACGGTGTGGGGAACAACCTGCTTTGGCTCTGTCCTGCCCTAGCAGCAGAAGGCAAGTGCCCAGAAAAGGTGGACAAGGTGGACTGGGAGCAGAACGGCCTGCTCCCAGACATGCAGGAATTGTCCCCACAGCATTCCAAACCCTGGGACAATCAGCCCCCACTCTCCCCCTCGGAGAAGGAGCTTACAGGAAGCCAAAAGGTGCCAGGGTGATCCTTCCCCTGGGGAAGTCCAGGCGCCCATTGTAGCTGTCCTCCAGCCCCTTCAGCTGCAGCAGGGCCAGGCGTACCTGGGAACAGGGGACAGAGCTGGCACCTAGCTCCCGTGAGGAGGCGGGCTGAGAGGTTTTGGGGACAGGCTCCCTCATTCCCCCAGGGGACAGAGTAGACCAGCTGGTCTCAGTGTGGCTGCAGAGGCACAGGGGGGAAGTGTCACTGTCAGCAAGGTCACGACTCAGCACCCACGGCCGAGGGTGACAAAGCCACCCCCTGTGCAGCCCAGCTGCAGCATGCAAGGCTGTGGCCACAAGAAAGTCAAGAGTCACCTCTACTTACCCTAGGAAGGAGGATGACCACATCCCTGTCATCTCACCTGGAGCTCGGCCAGGACAGCTCGCTGCCCCATCCTCTCCTCTTGATTAAAGCCCCAGGAGGATACAGGGGGGTTCCCCGGGGTGGGGGTACCCCATCCTCACCTGGTGCCAGTACTCAGGGTCCTGCCCCTTCGCCATCTGCTCCTCCATCCAGGCCAGGTTGGCCTCCAGGTAGTTCCGCAGCTTCTGGCAGTACTCACTCTCGTACTTGAAGGGGCCGCAGTAGCCCACCATGGTGTTCATCCAGTGCATGTACATCAGCTGGGGGACATGGTCGTGGTGTCACTGGTGGGGGACAGCCCGGGGAGGGGCCATGTCACACCCCTCGGGACCCCATTTCTCGAGGGGTCCCCCCTTACCTGCTCGGTGACGGCAGCCTCGGCGAGCCCGGCGGCGTAGGCCTGCAGGCTGTCATTAAACGAGGCGTTGGTGGTCACCTCCAGGAAGGCCCAGCTGTGGGGACACGGTCACGGGGGGTCACGGACACGGGTGGGACGAGGAGCCATCCCGGCCGAGGCAACCCCCACCAACCCATCCCCGCTCGGCTCCATGCGACCCCCGCCCCGTCCCACCCGGGTCAGCCCGTCCCGCCCCGCCCCGTCCCTACCCGACGTGGGGGATGCGGTCATCCAGGCTGGCCCAGGCGACGGCGGCGGGGTGGCGACCGGGGACGACGCGCAGCCGCTCGGAGCCGGGCTCCAGCAGCACGGAGACATTGCGGGGCACCGGGGACGGGGCTGCGCCGGCCGGGACAGCGGAAAGGAGAGGGGACAGGAGCGGGGACAGGAGGGGGGTCAGGAGGGAGCCCACCAGCAGCGCCCGCGGGGCCGCCATGGGGGGGGCAACGAGGGGGGGGGACAACG
>VZRQ01007283.1:16833-63675 GCA_013397975.1 Machaerirhynchus nigripectus
CAGTGTCCCCTCAGGGTGGCCATGGCAGCCCTCGGGGAGGGCAGTGGGTGCTCGGGGGGACAGTGTCCCCTCAGGGTGCCCGTGGCAGCCCTGGGGGAGGGCGGTGGGGGCTCGGGGAGGCAGTGTCCCCTCAGGGCGGCCATGGCAGCCCTCGGAGAGGGCAGTGGGTGCTCGGGGGCCCAGCCAAGCACCATCCCCTCTGCCCTGCAGTGCTGGGAGGTTCGGAAGCGCAACAGCTCTGAGTGGTGCCACTTCATCCGGAGCAACCCTGACTGCCGGCTTGATGGGGGCTTCCTCGACTACCTCGATGGGGTCTTCTGTGTCTTCCCACCCCGGCTGCTGCCCCTGGCTGTCACCCTCTATGTAAGGACGGGAACAGGCAGTGCTGGGGATGCTCTGCTGTGGAGGTGTGGGGACCCCACTGACCCCTCTCTGTGCACCCCTGACCCCACAGGCTCTCTGGCTCCTGTACCTGTTCATCATCCTTGGTGTGACAGCGGAGAAGTTGTGAGTGGCCCTGCAGAGGAGGGGACTGTCCCCAGAGTGACCAGGAGCCCTGTGGTCCCCCAGTAGCCCCATCACCTCTCTGTCTCCTTCTCTGCCCTTCCAGCTTCTGCCCCAATTTATCAGCCATCTCCACCAACCTGAAGCTGTCCCACAACGTGGCAGTATCCTTGGCAAGTCACAGGGGACCTCAGCCAGGAGGGATTTGGGGACAGGGCAGGGGAGGTGGCCGTGACAGGGTCACTTTGCGTCCCCTCGGCACCGTGCCAGGGGAGACCAGTTCAGAGTGTGAGCTGGAGGTGACAGCGGGACAAGTGGCCATGTGCTGGCACTGGACAGGAGTACACAGCACCCATGTCCCCATGGGGAGGAGGACACCAGATCTTTTCCTTGACGTCCCCTCTCCATGGTGTCACCTTCCTGGCCTTTGGAAACGGGGCACCTGATGTCTTCAGTGCTGTGGTGGCCTTCTCCGACCCCCGGACAGCGGGACTGGCCATCGGGGCCATCTTTGGTAAGGAGACCCCACTACCAGCTCCTCACGGGGTGATACTTTGGAGCTGTGGGATGTTCCCCTGTCCCGAGAGAGTCCCGTTGTGTTGGCAGGTGCCGGTGTGTTCGTGACCACAGTGGTGGCCGGGGGCATCGCCCTGGTCAAGCCCTTCACGGCCGCTTCCAGGCCCTTCCTCAGGGATGTCGTCTTCTACATGGTGGCCGTGTTCCTCACCTTCGTGGTGCTCTACTTGGGCAGGATCAGGCTGGGAGAGGCTCTGGGTGAGCGCTGTGGGAGCTGGGGATGGTGGGAGCAGCCTGACGGTGCCATGACCCCCCCATCACTCCCCCCTCCCAGGTTACCTGGGGCTCTACGTGTTCTACGTGCTCACCGTGGTGCTCTGCACCTGGATTCACCGGCGGCAGCGGGGGGATGGGCTGGCCCCTCCCGGGCCCTGGGAGCCAGGTAAGGGCTGCCCAGCTGCGATGGGACCCCCGGTGTGTTGGGGTCCCCTTCCACACTGCCCCGTTCCCTCCTCTTCCCCCCAGAGATGCCGACAGACGTGGAAGAGCCAGAACCCTCGGGCACAAACAGTGGGGACTATGGTACGTTGTTCCCTGTGGGCTCAGCACTGGTTCTGCTCTGTCCTCAGGGGTCCCAGAGACCCCCAGGCTGCTGCAGGTGTGACTGAGCCCATGGGGCAGGGGGAGCTCCCTGGGGACACCACAGCTGGAAGGGCTGGGGAGGACAGGGAGCCCCCGCCCCACTCAGCCCCTGTGACCCCTCACAGGGGAGGAGTATCGGCCCCTGCTGCCCTCCCGGGAGACCTCCCTGCGCATCCTCACCACGGCCCTCAGCCCCTTGGACTACCACAAGTGGAGGAGGAAGCCCTGGTACTGGCGGCTCTTCAAGGCCTTCAAGGTGAGCCGGGGGGACACAAGCCAGGAGGAGCCCCCCAAGGGGCATCCCCATCCCTGCAGGCCCTTGGGGCTCTGTCCCCCTGGGGCTTTGCAGTGGGGATGGTGGGACAGGGGCACTCAGGTTGGGAGCAGCATGGGGCACCTCGCAGGCTGTCCCAGATGGGTGTCCCCCATCCCAGGTGCCCGTGGAGCTGGTGCTGCTGCTCACTGTTCCTGTTGTGGACCCCGACAAGGATGACCTGAACTGGAAGAGACCCCTCAACTGCCTGCACATCCTCACCAGCCCCCTGCTCTGCATCCTCACCCTCAAGTCAGGCGCCTGTAAGAGCTTGGGGCAGTCCCAGCTTCCAGAAGGGGACTGAGATGGCCCTGAAGCCCTGGGGACTGCAGGAGCCTTTCAGAGCTGGCTCCCCACTGTGGGGAGAGGATGGGCAGGGAAGAGCCAAGCTGGGGGCTTGATTTGCAGCTGATTTGCACCCTACAGGGGTAGGGGGTTTGGGCCCCCAGCATCCAGATCCTGGGGGGAAAATGGAGCAGGCCTGGCCTGCCTGGGGAAACTGAGGCACAGAGGGGGACAGCTCTGTGAGGGTGCAGGGTAGAGGTGGCTTTAGCTGACAAGGCTTTACCTCCTGCCTCAAGCCTGGCTGGATCCTGCCCCAGCCTCTCTGATGCCCTCTTTCCCTGCCGTGTGCAGATGGGCTGTACCAGATCCAGGGCATCTTCCCAGTCTGGGGACTGGTCACACTGGTTGCCTCTGCGCTGGCCCTCATCGTCTTCATCACCACCAGCAATGAGGAGCCACCCAAGTATCACTGTGTAAGGTGTCCCCGAACTCTCAACACCCACCGAGGACCAGCACAGCCTGCTCCAGATGGGGCTGAGGGTCCCTGGGGGCAGAGCAAGAAGCTCTTTCCCAGTGTCCCCAGGAGGTGTGCAGGGTCCTGTGGGATGCACGCAGGGACCAGCTTGCTCCTCTCCCTGTCAGGTGTTTTCCTTCCTTGGGTTTTTGGCCAGTGCCATGTGGATCAATGCCGCGGCCACGGAGGTGGTGAACATCCTGCGGACCCTGGGTGTCATCTTCCAGCTCAGCAACACTGTGCTGGGCCTGACACTGCTGGCCTGGGGCAACAGCATCGGTGGTGAGGGCTCTGCTGGTCCCCAGTGCCCCCCTGGCACACCCTGGGGTCCCTGCCATCCCCAAGGTCTCCCTTTGTCCCTCCACAGACACCTTCTCCGACCTCACCATGGCCCGGCAGGGCTATCCCCGCATGGCCTTCTCCGCCTGCTTCGGGGGCATCATCTTCAGTATCCTTTGGGTGCCAGGGTGATGGCATGTGGGGCAGGAGCTGCCTCAGTTTCCCTGCCTTACAGCCCAGGGAGAGCCCCTGGTGCTGCGGGACCCCTGGAGAGGAGCGGGGTAGGATCCATCCCAGAGTCCCTCCAACGCTGGCAAACCCCACAGTGTTCCCACAGTGCAAGGGGACAGTGAGGGATTTGGGAGGTGCAGGGACAGAGCCAGCAGCATCCCTCTTGTCCCCACAGCTGTCCCAGCCCCAGCTGGTCAGGAGTTTGGGCTGGAGCGTGGCAGATTTGGGATCTGCCAAAGGGAAGGAGGGGAGGGGGCTGTGCCTCCCTCCAGTGGGTTTTGGGTAGTCCTCAGGCCAGGCTGACGCCTCTCCTCGAGTGCTCGAGGTTGTATTCCCCACAGGCAGAGAATGCTTTAGCCGTGAGGTGCAGGAAGGAGGAGGATGTGGGGCAGAGGGATGTGCTCAGTGCTGTTGCTCCCCTGAGTCCTCCCGTGCTGTGTGTGCGTCCTGAATGTGCTCCAGACATCGTGGTGGGCGTGGGGCTCGGCTGCCTGCTGGAGATGACCAGTAGCCAGCCGGTGGTGAAGGTAAGGCTGTGGTGACACGGTGACACAGGTCAGGCTGGCAGCAGGACCCCGTGTCACCGCACATCACTCCCCTCTCCCTGCAGCTGGAGCCTGACAGTCTCCTGGTGTGGGTGCTGGCCGGGGCGCTGGGGCTGAGCTTGGTGTTCTCCTTCGTGACGGTGCCAGCGCAATGCTTCCAGCTGGGCAAGGCCTACGGCGTCTGCCTCATCGCCTACTACCTGGTGTTCCTGTGCGTGTCCCTGCTCACCGAGTTCAGGGTGATCCATTTCTCCACCCCATGAACAGCCCCGGGAGATCCAGCCCTGGATCTCGCTCTGCCTCCCCACCACATCGGGGTCTCGTCGTCCCCTCCCCTGTCCCTGGCAGGGGGACAAGGGCACCTCGACCTCACCGTGCTGCTGGAGGTGCCAGCCCAGCCCTCGGCCCCTGCTGTTTGGAGAGGGGGGTGGCTGTCCTTTGGGGAAGGAGCTGTCAGTGCCCACATCCTCTCCTCACTCTTTAATCTGTGTAATTTAAGGACCTCTGGGCAGGAACAATATCCAGACCTCGGCTGTGTCTGGTCACAGTGGCAGGACCAGAGGATGGGGAAGCTCCAGCTCAGGGGCAGAGCCTGAGAGGCTTTGCCTCCTCAGCCACTCCACCTTCCCCTCCTCCGCTCCTCCGGCTGCTCCGGGACAGAGCTGGGGCAGCTGTGCTGCGCAGGGTGACTGTGCCAGGGCCCAGGCACATGTTTGTCCTTGGGAAGGACTCTCCCCGTTGGCACCGTGGGCTGGAACAGCAGACAGGGCAGAGCCAGACGGTTAAGGGGACACAATGCTCCAGGGACACACTGGGTTTAGTGCAAGCAAAGCCTGAGGGAAAACAAACACCAAACTGAGGGAGGCTGGTTTCCCCTGCTTTTTTTAGTAATGTTTTTCAACCTGAGTTTCAGATCCTACTTTTCTCCTCCTCCTGGGGTGGGCAGAGCTGTAGGAAAGGACTCGGAGGTTTCCACACACAGTGTTGACCTCTGGCAGGACTAGATTTAGGCACTGTAAAAAAATTGCAATAAAAAAAAAAACCCAAAAACCCAACCTTGACTTTTGCCTGCTGTAAGGGCCATTTCTCCTGCTCTGTGCCGGTGTGACACAGCCCTGACTCAGCACGGAGCCTTTGCAGGGCAGGGGGAACAGCCAGAGCCGAGGACCCTGGGATGCCCAGAGTGGTTTTCCCGAGGGAGTGGGGAAGTGGGTTCCAGCAGCTGATGTCCCAAGAGCAGTCACATGTGCCGCCACAGTGGGAACGGCCACGGCACGGGGTCAGCACGGCTCAGTCCCTGGGGGCAGGGACACCTGTGGGGCTGCCCACAGTGCCAGGGGAAGGCTCACGGGCCCAGGAGAAGGGAGTGGGTGGGCTGGTGGTTCTGCTCCCAGCTGGAGGGTCCACAGGACACAGGCTGGAAAGCAAACTGTTGTTCTAGAGGGACACCCACATCCCTGCCGCACGGGCGAGGGGGGTGTTGTGCAAACACCACAACTGTCAGACCCGGTTCCTCCTCCTTTCCTCCTGGGCCTGGAGCATTTCTCCTTTTTCTAACAGACACCAGCAGCTCTCACAGAAAGTAACGCTCCCTGTGCCTGCAGCCATTGGCTCTGTCCCGGACCTGCTCTGGCAGCTGCCGGAATGATCCGGGACACAGCCCCCACTTCCTGCCACAAGCAGGGCTCAAGGAATCAAACCATGGCCAGCGTCCCAGGACAGAGGTGCAGGGTCAAACACCCCTTCTGGCCTCAACACTGCACTGGGGCAGCTTTAAAATTATCTCGATGTTTAGGGAAAAACCTGGCAGGGGGGAAGCAGAAGGGAAGCCGGGCTTTGCAATGTCCAGGAACAGGAATGTGGAGCAGCTCGGCAGGGCCTGCACGCAAAATATTCCCAACACAAGCACTTGCCACCCAAGAGGGCGGGCAGGCTCCTCTTCAAACACTGGAAATGCTCCAGCTTGGCCAAACCCCACCTCTGGAATAACACGGGAAGGAGGAAAGGAAGCCGCTGCCTTTACAAAGCTGAGGATGCTCTTTATTAGTGCGCCTGAAAAAAATCTAGAGAACATCTGACAGACATGTCCATAAAATCGGGATTTTTTATAAACAAAACGCCAGCATACAAAATCCTGCAGTGCTTCCTCCCGTGCTCCCTACAAAATGATTGTCTCCGTCGTCAGTCTGTGTGTCGGGGAGGGAGAGGAGGATAAATAGAAGGGGATGCCCCGTACTCAAACTTTGTTTCCTTCCAAAGTCATATGGAAGAAGCAAACTCCTGCCACCCTCCTTGGTTTTACAAAAATAACGAACACAGCGGGGATGTGGGGCAGGGTCAACACCTTGGAGGCAGCACCCTGACCCCAGCCCCAGCTCTCCAGGGAGCCCTGTTACTGCACAACCAGCAGTCAGTGCCCCCCTCAGCACAGCTTAAAGCCACAGCTCCTTTCACACCCAGAAAACACCCAAAAAAAGTCACTGACAGCCCTGCCAGGAGAAATAGGCTGTAGGGGAATGTGGAGATTAAACACAGCCACATTTTTTCCCCACTAACCATAATGCTCATTCATCCTGCCCACAACTTAAAGCACAATAAACACCATCTCCCGCAGCCCCAGGACTAATCTGGATAAACCTCCCAGGCTGCAACTCCACACAGAGCAACTGAAAGAGCAACAACTGCACTGCTCGTTGATTTGTGAATTTATGGTTTGGAAAACAGCCCTTTAAGGTCCTTCATGGGTCAGCTCAGAAGTAGTTTCATACCTGCAAGTCTCCAGAAAGGAAACAAAGAGTTGCCGCGAGGCACCCAGGCAATCTGGCAAGGGTTGGGAGCAGCCACTGGTGTGTGTGCGCTGCCTGGAAAGCTGCTCTCGCACTCTCCCAAGTGCTCCCACCGTGCCATGGAGGGAGAGGTTTCCAGAAGCAGCTCTGTCTTGCCTCCTTCTGAAAGTCTCACCCACCCAGGAAATGCTCCTGAGCTGCCTGGGTAGGATCAGCCCTCTCCCACTGTCCTCGTGCCATGTGGTGAGGCCACCAAGGAAAAAACAGGGATGGGGGACAAAGGGAATGGGAACACGCATCTCGCACTGCCTGATGCCCCTGGAGGAAGGGGGAAACCTCCCCAGGAAGCTCCACTCTAGGCTGAACCCGAGGAGAGAGCAAGAGGTGAGGGAACCTCCCAGCTGCCAGGGGCTTCCTGCGCTGCCAGGGAAAAGAGGGACTTGGAGAGACAGGTTCAGATGATGACACAACTGCCACAACCCCACAAACGTGGCAGAGCTGGGAAGGGATCCCTTTTCCCCCTTCCTCCTCATCCCTCAGCTCCCAGGTGTGGCAGCTGCAGAAAAGCAGACAGGTGAGAAGAATCGTCTTCCCCGTTCCTCCTACATCCAAATTCCAGAGGAACAGTGGAGCTCCTCAGTGGATCTTCCCAAGTTCTGACTGAGCTGACGTTTTCTAGCCTGAGAAACATTCCTGCAAGGGAGGAGCCCCGCTCTGTGCTGGGACTTGCTCAGCTGTCCAGAGCCAGGACTGAGGACTGACCAGCAGGACTGTGTGATGCCCAGGAGCTCTCCTTAACCCAGAGCCAGGCAGAAAAAAGCTGGACTTGGAGCTGCAGAACCTTCCACTCTTCTTCCCAGTCATTTATCTGAGCTAAGGACCAGCCCGAGAGGTTGTACAGAGCAGGTGGCCAAGTGGCAGAGCCCAACAGCCACGTCACCCTGCAGAATCCCCCTCCCTGAATGGAGACAGGAGCCTTGGGATTTCAGAGGTGACCCCAAGCCCAGGCAGTGCCATGGGCAGGACTGACCAGCAGCGATGCAGATACAGCAGACAGTCTCCAAAGCCCTGTCCCACCTATGGTGATAACGGGATGAGGTGCTGGCCCTTGGTTCTGGCTCAGAACTGCTTGGGGACAGCTAAATTCAGTAATCAGAGCTGGAGCTACTACAGGGAGTGCATCTAGGTGTGCCAAAAAGGAGGGGGAGGGCAGTCTGCCCTTCCAAAAGTGCTGAGATTTCACACCACCTCCCCTTTCTCTGCATAAGGAAGGTGGAGAAGAAACAAAAACTCACTCCCTGATCTTCTATGCCTAGGTTAATGGTACCCTTTGAGCAAAAGGGATCTTCAAAAAGGGCCGAAGTTTTACTATTAAGCAGGTGACTTCAGCGAATTCCCTGCTGTTAATGGATTACACATCCCTTTCCCCAAGGTCTGTTAGTGGTAAGACAAGCAGCCGGAGCTGGAGCCTGGGAAGGGGCTCAGAGGGACAAGGGCTCTGTTCTGCCCTGATGTGCTGGGCATGGGCACCACGCTCAGTCTGTGTGCAGCAGCCTGCCCCAGAGCCCCCTGGGCCTCTGGCTTTCCAGCAGCCACTGCTGGGGGAGAGACTGGATCCCTACACTGGTACACTGACAGATCTATATACACCCTCCCAAAACACAGGCTGGCAGAATACTCTAGGTTATTGCATAGAAGGTGGCTCGCGTTAGCTAGGCCTAAATGACAGTCTGGGAGCGCTGTCGGAGGCTCAGGGGCTTCAGAGAGCTGCTGGAAGCAGATGCTGGCTCTTGCAGTGGTGTCTGGGATTCCTCTTTCCTGGAGTGCTCCTCATACCATTCCTGCAAGGGGAGAGCAAACACAGCAGGGATCAGGCTGTGCCCCACACACCCCAGAAGGGCAGAGCCTTCTGTCACTCTGCCATCTGAGGGCACATTTTTCAGGCACAGAGGGCACGGAGGGCTCTTTCCAAAGCCTTGGATACAGCCCAAACTCCTGGAACAACCCAGCTCACTGCAGCATGGTTGTGGTGGATGCACTGAGACCAAGCAAACTTAGGCAAGGAAACATCCCTCCCTCAGGATGTCTCTCCTGAACACGATGGGCTCAAGTATGGCTGTTCCCATGATGTCTGGGATTTGCAGAGCTGCTCCCGATGCTGGGCAGCACCCAGGGTGTTCCAGGATCTCACATCCCTGAGTCACAGACCAAGCAGAACAGGCAGGGAGCTCCTCTGCAGATGGCCCAGTCCCATGGTAAATAACATAAGCATTTTCCTTAGGGGGACTCAAGACTTGTCCCCAATCTGTCTGCTCCGGGGACAAAGGACAGATTCAAATGGTTACAAGATTAATTCTTTCAGCACTAATCATTACATTAACCCACGACCTTCAACAGCCTTTGGCAGGACGGAGACCAAGCCCATGGCAGAAAGCTCCTGAGCATGGAGGGCACTGACAGGAAGGTGCTAAAAATCCAGGGAATCTGCTGATTTAGGTGTTTCCCACCTTGCTCAGCCTGCAAACCAGGCAGCCCTGCCTGGGACAGCTCTTGGTTTCTGTGTCAGACAGACACGCCTAAGCTCAAACACAACCACATTCCAGAGGTTTAAGAGCTCTGTGCTCAGCAGCCAAGCCCCAGGCAGCACCAAGCTGTGCTCACAGCCCCAGCAGACACCCGGGGAGCCCAGGGGAGCCCAGCCAAGCAGAAGTGCCTGTGCACACCCCCCGTGTGGTTACTGGCCTGACACCCCTGCACCCACTGAGAAGCCCTGACACGCTCTGGGGTGTAACAAATCCCAGGTCTCAGAGGAAAGCAGTCCCCAGGGTTTGAAAGGATGGGTTGTTATTCCAGGGAATGTTCTCACCACAGACCTGGTGTAGCCCCAGCTCAGGCTCACATACCTGTATCTCCTCCTCATACATCTTCATACTCAGATCACTCTTGGTTCTCGATCTGCGTCCCAGAAACACTGCTGACATTTGCTAAGGAGTTGGGGGAAGGAGAAGGAAACACCAAAAAAGACATTCATCAGTCACTGAGCGGCTGGATCTGTCCTGGAACTTCAGGCATCCTTCCTGTGGACACCCATCATCCACTGATGAGCTCAGGCTGTCCCAGGCTCCTTCTGGTGTCCCCCAAGGGACAGCAGCACCTGCCCTGTGTCGTGGTGACACAGGGGTATAATGGCCATTATTAAAACAAGCACTTCAGCTCTTCCCAGATGCATGAGACAGTGGCTCTGAGACAGGAGCGCATTTTCCCAGTTTAAACTGTTTTAGAATGGAAGCATAAGCAGTGCCATGGAGAAAGGAAGGACCTGGAATCAACGCCATCATGCTGCTGCATAATGCTCCAGGACTGTCCAAGCCTCAGTGTGTGATGGCACAGAGAGAGAGGCAGGAGAATTATGAGACAGTGGCTTCCCTAAAGAAAAATAAATGTGCTTTTTTTCCAGTCAGCAGGGGGCCAGGACAGCCCTAAGGGAAACTTGCAGGCGACCTCGATGAGCCTTTGTCAAGGCTGTGCAAGGAGCAGCTGCTACTCTTCTAGAGCAGCAAAATTTTGTGTTTGTGTCCTCAACACTACAGAGGCAAGTGGATCTTCTCTCTTCAGACAGACAAAGGGGCCCTGGCACGCCTCCCTCTCCTGAAGGTGAGAACCTGCAGTGTTTCCTCTTACCCCGTATTTGTCCATCTGCAACACGATCTTCTGCAGCTGGGCTGTTTCAGTGGCAGCTGAAGTCCTCTTGTACAGCTCAATTATGCCAATCACCTCCTCCTTGGAGATCTCCTTCTCCAGCACAATGCCATTATCTTCTGGAGAGGCAAGAAACAGAGGGGAAAAAAAAACTCTCCAAGATGAGCATTGCTTCAGCAGCCACCACAATAACCCCGGAAGGCAAAGCCTAAAGCACACAGGACCAAGCCAGAGGTCAGGTACAGTCTGTACTTGCTTTTGTGACTAGAAAGGGACCCCCAAAAAGGCAGGGAAAAGGTTAACTAGTGAGTAGGGCCTGCAAACTTTCTGACCCAAACTATTCTCCTCAGACTCCTTGGTATCTTAAAAAAAAATAAATCTTGTAGCTTTTTTGCTTGCCTGTGAATCAAGAAATCAAATAATCACACAAGAGTTGCTGCTTTTTGACCTTCACCTGCCCAAGAGAGCTTGGGAGTCCAGGACTAACCAATATCCTTCACTGCTCCCTTCAAACTGGGTGCAGGAAGGATCACAAGTGAATTAACAACTCCTGGGCCACACAAATTTGATCTTCTGGCACCGAAAAAAAAGCGGGGCTGGGGCCTTCACCTGCAGGAATAGCAGGAGCAGGGCTGTGAGAGATCAGCGTGGCTTTGGCACCTGAATTAGCAGGTCATGAAGGTACCTGCAGTTCCAGACCCCCAGCTCAGGAGAAGGAGACAGTAAGTGATGACTCAGAAGGATGAGGGGATGGAGAGCCCAGCCACCCCCAGTTCCTAGAGGGAAAGGCATGTCCAAAACCAGCACGGAGTCAGCAGCCTAAGTACAACCAGAAAATGTGGAAAGAACTGGGCAGGCAGTGTCTATTGTCCCCCAGGTCATGGCAAAAAGTGCTGGCAATCACCTTGGAGACACATCCTGCCACCAGTGAGTATAATAGTGAGGAGGGGAACTTGGTTTAAATGAAATTACTCATCTTCCCTTCCTGTGAGGTCTCTTGTTGAGCTTTGCTACATCATTGCTGCAATATTTCCTAGAAATGTTTTGTGAAATGCACACGGACTTCTTATTTTCACAGAATTTGGCTGAAATGGCTCAAGTAGTTGAAATTTTTATGTCTGTGCACACAAACACACAGACATACATAAACACCACATAAATACACCCACACACACTTCTGGGGAATTCTGGGGGACAGATGAGGGGCAGAGCAGAAAGACCAGACAGAAACATCACACAAAAGCAAAAGAATTAGCTCAGGATGTCAGGCTGGAAAAAAAAAATCTGTTTTTTCCTGGCCAATCCCATTCTCTCTTAGAGACATAAAGCACCAGGGAGAGGAGACACAGCGTTGTAGGTCAGCCAGGCCTCAGGTCTGACCTTCTGAATCCTGGTTCTTCCGAGTGTAGTTCATGCGGAAGACAAAAGCGTCCAGGATGAACGCCACGATGATTGTCATCACCACCATGGTCACAATGTAGAAGATCATGAAGTACAGGCGGCTCCAGTGAGTGGTTTGGGATGTCACCCCTTCCTGAAGAGGAGAGGGAAGAAGTCAGTAGTGCACAAAAGAAGGGAGAGGCACCGTTAACTGCTTGTTAACAACAACAACAACAATAATAATAAACAACTCTCTGTCTCCCATTCTTGGTTCCACAGCTGGCCCCAGGGACTGCTTATGCAATGCTCAATGCCCCAGCAGGTCCTGGCAGCTAAAAAGTGAGGTTCCTACAGGCAAACACACAGAACATCCAAAGCTTGTGGCTGTAGGAGCCACAGTGCCACGAGAACACAGCTTGGACAGCCGGGTGACAAACTGGAGCACAGGGGGATTTCGTTTGTCCAGACTGTGAAGCCTAAAAATGTGCCCAGCAGCATGGCAGGGGTCAGATGCCTCCCAACAGTCAGGAGCAGAAGACATCTGTCAACAAGTGACAACACGGAGCCCATTCCAACCCCCATGGAAGGAAGTGGTGCCCGAGCTGCCAGAGTCTGTGCTGCCTGCAGGGGGTCACTCACCATGATGATGTACCAGTCATTGACGACCGTCAGCTCAAACAGTGTCACTGCACAGAAGAGGGAGAAAACACACACAGGCAATTGTTTTATCCATCCTGACCTGTTTTACAGTGAATTTTAGGTAAATTACTTGACAGGAAGACTGACACAAGAGACCAAAGTTTGAATAAAGACAGCAAATCCAGAGAGAATGCAGACCCTCCCCACTGGAATTACTTCAGACAAAGGGGGTCAGACCCACAGAAGCTGCAGCACGGCTTCATCTCTGTTTTTTCAAGAAATCAGGCCTGACTCTTCACCAGAGAGCATGGAGACCTCTGAAATCTCCAGGAGATTAGCATTCTGCTCACACATTAAGAAAAGTCATGGAGAGTAATCAACACATCCAAATTATTCCTCATCAGCTGGTTTAAAGAGAGGCATCGCCGTTGGTTCTTTAGAAGGGCAGTGACTTAATGCCCTCCTTAAACCCCCCTGGTCTGATCACCAGCCAGAACAGACCTGCTGGCTTCCAGCTGGCTTTGAGAGACCTCTGCTTACCCTGCAAGGCAGTCCTGGCACAATCAGTCAGCTGGAGCTCTCCAGGCAGGAAGAGCAGGATGCTGAGTGAGGTGCATTAGCAGGACTCCCCGGGAGACTCCCAGGCTCACATGAACATCACGGCATTACAGAGCCACCCAGCTCTGCAGGAACACGGGATAATCTCTGCCAGGGACAAAAGTGCCCTTACCAAAGCTGTTCAGAATGTTGTCAAAGTTGTTGAGATAGTAATAACCTTCTTCCACCACTGTTTTGTTGCCAACTGTGTGGTTCACCCAGCGGTAGGAATCTGCGACTGTGCTTGTGCTGGTTGGAGAAACCAGGACAAAGAATCAGCAGAGACTGGAAAAGCAAGGAAAATCTAAACATTTACCAATACCAGCCCCTCCAGAAGGTGGTAAGCAGAGTGGCAATGTCTACCTCTTGGCCAGCGCTTGTCCTTTCCTCTGGAAGGAACCCTCTCTCCTTCAGAGCTCAGCACAAGCCCAGGGAGCACATGGAGTCTTTCTAATCATTCAGCAAATATTACACCACAGAAACTGAGAGTTTGAATTCCTTGGCTCACACCCTTAAAGCTTGGCATTTCCAAGTGGTCTGCCATCATTTAAGGTGAAAAGGGCACAGGACAGCTTAGATTCCAGGACCAGGTGAATTTATGTTGGTACAAAGGGAGGTCTAATTATTTAATACCCCTGGACAAGCAACTCTGGTATCATAGAAACAGAATGGTTTGGGTAGGAAAGGACCTTAAAGCCCACCCAGTTCCACCCCCATGGGCAGGGATACCTCCCACTATCCCAGGGTGCTCCAAGCCCCGTCCAGCCTGGCCTTGGACACTGCAAGGCACGGGGCAAGAGAAATGAAGTATCCCCTGGATTTTTGCCACGTGTTGCCTTGGCTACAAAAACCCATTCAGCCCCATCCTCTGGCCACTTCTCCAAAGGGAAATGGAGCTGCCAGAGCTCCCTGCTGCTGGCTGAGCACCAAAAGCACTCTTGAGGGGGCTGGACTTGAGGTACTCACTTGCAGCAGTTCGGGTAGACCACGCCAGCAAAGAACTCCATGCCAACGATGGCAAAGCAGTAGTAGAAGATCAGCAGGGTTAAACCCAGGCTGGAGGCAGAAACAGAAAGAGTACTGTGCTGCTGACGAGTTGCTAAGGCAGAGAAACACAAAATCCCAGGCCGGTTGCCCTGGGAGGAATTTCCAAGGGATGGGAAGCAGCACTGGAAACCCCAGACCACCCTCCCTGCCGCTGCGGCTCTGCAGTTCTTGGCCTGCTCTCATTCAGGGAGCCCTTGGACAAGGAGTTTGCCACTTGCTGAAGAGGGAAACCAAAGAGCAGCCTGGATTCCCTCCCAGTCTGTCCTTTTCTGTTAAATAAACGTCTCTCCACAGATCCTTTCACAAGGAACACCACACGCTGTTTCTGCCCCCTCCGCATCCTTGGGCGCAGGGACTGTGCCAGGAGCAGGGCTCTCGAGCCACCTCGCTCTGCTCAGGCCTCCTGTGCAGGGAGCAGGGCTGGGGGTGCCCCACTCAAGCACCAGGCTCCCCCTGCCCCCCACTGCACACTAATGCTCTCGGGTGGCTCTGCTAAGGACAGGGAACATCTGGGGCCGAGGGTACTCGTGCCAGCGTTCTTCCCACATGGGCTTCCTCCTCAGCTAGAGCTGGGCTGGGGGAGAAAAATTAAAACAAGCAGGGACTCTCAGTTCTCCTCCTGACACAAAACCAGGAGGAAAAAACAAGCCCGGGGTGCTGGAGTGTTGCTGCTCCAAGAAACTGGAAGATTAACACTCCCCTGCAGCACAGTGAAGAGTCAGTGACGACCCGCTGACAGATCAGAGCATAAATCCCTTTGGCAGGTTTGACAGGTCCCTACCCTGACCCCAAACCTTCACTCCCCTCTCCCTGCCATCACCCAAAGAGCAGAAGCTGGTACCTGGCCATCCGAGGGAACAACTCAAACATGGTGTCCAGGACGTTCCTGTAGCGTTTCTTCAGTTTAAACAGCCTGGAAGGAGAGGCCAGGAGTTACCCACACCCTGCAGCTTTCCTGCTCTCGGGGGACATCGTTAAAAGGAGAATCCCAGCTCTGCCTTGCAGGTCAATGACGGGGGTTTCCTGACACCCAACTGCTCTTGCTCAAGTGGTCTCTGCTCCCCTTCCAGTGTCCTGCTGTCCCATCTCAGTGCTTATGACACATGCAACCGTTTACAGGACTGGGGATGTCAGGGAAAAAAAAGGCTGTCTCTTTGTAAATAGCTATTTAAAACCCCTAAAAATTGTAAGACCTTACACTAGTCCCGTGTACAGGGTCAGGATTCATTCCTGCTTCCCTCAGACACAAGCTTTTCTGTGTTTCCTCCATGACCCAATAAAAATTGATGAAAGAAAACTACACTGTGCCTGCTAATTTAAGATTTGGCAACCCCATCAGCCTTTACAGAGAAACACAGCTGCCAAACAGGCTTTGGCAGGGGAGGAACAGAGAAAACATTAGTTCTTTTCCCCTCTTGAGTGTCATGAAGTGTTCTTAAAATCCTCACTGAAGAGCTAAATTACATTAGCTTGTTTTTAACAGAACATTTTGCCTCAAATCCCTTCCCCCTGTGGCTCTGGAGGCGTCTGTGAAGGTGAGTGCACCTCGACATGAGAGGGTTAATCAGCCCCAGCTCCCTGAACTGCAGAGAGGTTACAGGCCACGCTCTTGCTCCAAGTGTGAGATGCAGTTAGAGCAGGGCAGTACTTCACCCTAGCAAGCAGCATCCTTTGAAAACTGTAATTTCTGGTAATTCAATGGAAATTATTAAACTGGCCCAGACCATCTCACCCTGACAGAAGAGCTTTTCTCTGAACAGCATCAGACAATTTAGAGGAGGTATAAGAACCCCATGAAGGCAGACACAGGATAATCTGCCCCCAGTAAATCCCTTGATCTCTATTAGAGATCAGCTTAAGCTCCAAAGCACGGGGTTTTCATATCCCATCCCAAGTTTTTGTTATCGTTCATTTTGATAACTCGGGCTAATCTCATTACCCCACGCAATTCCTGTTTGCCATGGTCACATTCCCACAGAGCAATCCTTGCCCTCTCCTGCTAAGGAGCTCGGTGCCCAATGGGACTGATGGAAAACAAGCCTGTTTTCTCCCACCTGCTCTCTGGAATTCCTCCTTCCCAGCCTTTCCCACCTCACCTCAGCAGCTGGAGGGGTCGCAGGACCACGATGAAGTAAAAGGGCTCCATGTTGAACGCCAGAGCCATGAGCCCCAAAAATGCAAACAGGGTGACTGAGAAGTCAAAGCTAGAGAGAAAAGTAAAATAAAATAAAATAAAGTAAGAGCAATGATTTATCAGTAGTGCTTCAGCAGAGAAGAGGGATTGGTGCTGCTCCAGCTTAGCAAGATGCACGAGGCCAGGGGCAGAGGAATTTTAAGAGCTGGCTGGTGGCCTTCTCTACAGGCCTGGGACTCCTGCCAGAAGGTGATGCTTCCAACACAAAAAGGAGAACGTGCACTTACAGATTCCAGCCTGAGGACAGGTACTCCACAGGCCCCAGCCCAGTGGTCTTCAGGAGCAGCTCCACGCCATAGACTGCAAAACAAGAGGAATCAGGAATGAGCAGCATCCCGGGAAAGGCTCGTGTCCAGGTCTGCCCGCGTGGATGTGTGGTGATTTTAGCATAGGACTTCTGAACAGGGCTTTAACAGACCCACCCATCGTCCTTATTCTCAGTGAGACCTTTCCCCTCCAAATCAACACACTTTCCTGTGTTCATGGAGGTTTCTCTCTGGAGAAGTTTACAAAACAATCCCTGCCAGGCACAGCATTGTTCTGGATGGAGGCTCTACACCCATGGTTAAGTTGTAACTTCAACTCCCTTCCCAGCTCTGCAGGAAATGACACAGCTCTGCTGGGAGGCCTCAGCTTACTTGTGAGGAAGACTATGTAGCTCCACGGGACGTTCCTGGAGAAGAAATTCCCTCCTGCAAGACACAAGAACAGCTCTCTCAAGCCTTCCCCTTTTTCAATCCCCCAGCACCCCAGTCAAGGAACAAGCTGTGATGTTTCCTACCTTGCAACATGAAGGTTTCAACAAGAATCCAAATTCCATTCACAGCCACCACAGTGTCTGGAAAACAAAGGGAAAACCCATAGCAAAACCACTCCTGGATCTCCTTTTCTTAGGCTAACAAGATGAGTACAATATAGGACAAGTGGCAGGGTCACTGGTTCCAACTCAGTGAACAAACAGAACTCAGAAATTGTGAGCCTTCCACCATGTCTTTTTCCAGGCCTTTAACACATGCAGTACCTACATGTTCAAAAGGAAACAAAACTAAAACAACCAAACCCAAACCCCAAATTACTGAATAGGAATAGATCACTTAGAAGCCAGCAGGCAGCACCAGGAGGAAGCACTCTTTCTCCTCTAGAGAAGAGAAGCACAGACTCCTTCTCACAGGCAGCTCAGCTGCCAAGCACTCCCTCCAGCAGTGAGGACGCTCACCCCTCCTCGAGAGCAAACAGAATGTGCCTGACTGGCAAGGCAGTTCCTTATCCAGCATCCTTCAGCTGCAAGATAAACCCCCCAAGGTTTGGGAAAGCTGGTCACCAACCCACCTATATACCAGAAGCTGACTCCTACAGCACAGCCCCACGGGGGTGTTGAGCAGGGAGCCACGGAGCCTCTCCAGAACCAGAGCTGACAGCCCAAGCTGGTGGTACAATTAAGCAGTTCCCTCCCTCTCCCCCAAAACTCCAAGATGGTCCATGAACCATGGCTCAGACCACACCGAGTCCTTGGAGGGCTGGCAGCCACAGCACACCAGACCCACATGAGCAAGGGAGCCAAGCAGAGACAGCCCATCACTTCTACTCACACATGGTGTACTGGAACACATGGGACTTCACAAGGATGTTGATGCCTGTGTGAAGGGAATGATGACAAAACAAATGTTTACACCATCCTCCACACCACAGATCCCTCTATCTTCTCCTTAGAGACACTTTTCATACCAATCCTCAGCACAGGAGCTAAATAGATCAGCAGATTATTAACTTTCACTTGTTGGGAACAAGCTTAAATATCCTTTAGAATTGTAGCAGCAATGAAGTAATTATCCTCAGCCCCTAAGATGCCCTGTTTGGTCTCTATGTCCTAATTCCAGGGTGTGGACAGAGGTAAATGCAGCTGTCCGTGTTTGGAACAACAAGGAGGGATGGGAGCATCAGCAGAGCTCTGAGGGCTCCTGGGGCAGCTGTATTTGGATCAGAGGGTGCCATCTGTTCCCCGGGAGCACACAACACCTCACAAGAGCTGCAGGGTCTTAATTCTGAATGGCTCCATCCAGTCAGGAAACTTGGGACACAGGAGGTAAATCCCACTGGCAAGACTGATTACTCTGATGGGTGTTTGAGGCCTCTTTTCCCTTCCCAAACTGCTGTCCTTGACCTGAACGGGAGCTGCAACCACAGCGTGGGACCAGGCAGCCTAAGAGCTTTTGTGACAACCCAAATCCCACTCCACAGTCACTGCAGGAATTTTTACAGGAGAGAAATCTTCCCTGGAGACTCTGAATGTAAGGCTCTGGCCTGGGAGGCTCTGGGTGCACAGGGAGTTGGTTAGAAGGCCTTCCCTCGGGTGTTTGCCAGGAACATAAGGGAAAGTCCCTTCAGAGTGTCCTGTCTTTGTAAGGAAATACTCTTCCCGTCAGCTGAGCACGTGCTGCCATGAAAACGGTGTGTTACCTTTAAAAATAAGGAATGCAGTCCGTGGAAGGTCATCAAACCAGTGCTCGCGGTTTCGCTTTGCCTGGAAGCAGAACAGCCACGGTCAGCAGCAGCCAGAGCTACACCCATGCAGAAGAAAGGGCAGGGATGGAGACCCACCTTACCCCCATTGTCTGCTTCTCTTGGATTACCTTTGTTTCTTACCCAGCTCCTCTCTAAGCACTCCTTTTCTCTCCCTCCCACACACAGTGCCCCTCTTCTCCCCCCAACAAACTCTTACCTTCCATTTTAAGCCAACAACTTCATAGAAATTGTAAAAATCCTTTAGACTGCAAAACAGAAAGAAAGATCTGATCAGAGCCTTGAGGGTGACTAGATCCTTAATTGTCCTTGTCAGACATCACCAGCGGAAGAGGCTCTGGAAGTTATTAACTCCTTATCAGAACTGCAGCCACAGCTGACAGAACTCAGCAGTGACCTCTTCCCAGCCTGGCCAAAGGTTCCCGACTGACAATAGCCAGAATCTCCTTCCTGTAATGCTTCGGCCCTTAAGGCAAACTCTGACTCTACAGAACTCAAGAATTTCACCACTGAGAGGAAAGACCTGAGGCTTAGATGCCAGCTCAGAGGGATGGAGATTACACTGCTCTTCAAGAAGTCTTGGACTGTCTTAATTACTCGTACAGTCCTTTTCTAACATCTTTGCACATTTTCTTTTCAAGGTGAAAATGAAGTTTGAAAAAGGACATGAAAGCAAAGAAACTCATAGAACATGAGTGCCTGTCTGGGTGCTCGGGGTCAGGCCCATAACAGCTTTTACGTGTCTGAAAGTGAGGAAGCTGAACTTCTCAGGCTCTTACTGGTGACACTGGTGCCTGCATTTCCCAACTCAGTCTTTCTCTCCCTATGCCATTTTCAATACTTCTCTGTGGCACTCAACTTTAAGGAGAGGCATCAGCACCAGTTTCCCAGGAGAGTCACTTGGAACCTGTCTGTGGCCAGAACAAAGGGAAAGGAAGAGAAGGTCTCCTGCTCTAACTGCCTCTGCTTCCTTGCTGGCTGGAGTTAGCTGCACCCACCCACCAGAATGGCAATTCTCTGCCTCATAACGCAGAGGACGGCAGCCCTGAAAGCACCAGCAGAACCAGATTTTAATTAACAAAACCCTGGGGGGGGACAGCCAGCTGCTGGAAAAAAGCAAAAATTTGTTAAGCAGCGAGGCTGCGCCGTGTGAGGAACTGCTCCTCGCAGGCTGCAGCGCTGCTCCCCAGCCCCTGGCTCTGCCCTGGCAGGGGAGCGGGAAGCAGGTCCCGCCCGCGAGCGCCAGCACAGCGCTGTATCCACAAGAGGGCACGCAGGAACTCCATCGCCTCCCGAGGAAAAGCTCAGCTCTCAGGCTACCCTCCCCTCCCAGCTCCCTGCTTCCCAGGAAAACCCTTCCCATCGCAGAACGCTGTTCCCACATCCCAGACAACGCTCATTCCATAAACCCAGCCATCCCCTCCAAAGCACAGCCCAGCTGCAGGGAGTGGAGCCACCTCCCTGCTCTGGGTGCAGCAGAAGGACCATCCTACCTGACTAAAGGGGTATTGCTCTGGTTCAGTGCTTTGAAGGTGAGATATCTCTCCCTGGCACACATCCGAGGCTTGTAGAACCGCAGCAGCCCTTCGAAGTGCTTGAAGGAAATTCCAGACGGCCTCTGGCAACAAAGGAATGCTGTCAGAAGCAGCAGCATCAGGCAGGAACACACAGAGGCTTTTAATTCTCACTCTGGATTTGTTTTAAGCAGGATTTCATACACTATAACTGAGCCCCCTAAGTACCCTGAGCTATTACTTTAACATACCAAGCTAATCCCAGGGCACAGAGATCAGAAAGCCCTCCTGGCAATCGGTCCCTCCAGCAAATGCAGAACTGTGCCCTGTTGCCCCATCACCTGAAAATTGTCCAACCAGACACCCCAAGCAGAGTTCAACCCCTCTTCTTGGGAAATAAGCAAGGAAATTAGCAGGCAGCCTAACAGATTCCCCCATGGCACTTTTTTAAGAGCATCAGCTATGTGCACTAAACATGAACTAATCTACTAGAAGTGGGTTAGTTATTTTGGGGTCTTATTTCTCTTGCTGCTCCAACAAGTTAAGCAAGAAATCAACCTTCTCCCCCTAGTGCTTGTCCCTGTAAAAAGTTGTTTTTAGGTGAATTCCTTCTGTTTCTGCACTGTTCATTGGTGCAGGATCTAGAAAATGGATTATATCTTCAATTGTATGACCCATCCCTCCTCTCAGTAGTGATGCTTTGTAAGCCAAACAAGTCCTCAAGTGACCCAGACTGAATCAGAGAGAAATCAATGATCACAAGCACTCCAGAACAAATTTCCCTGATTTCATCAAGCCACAACCTCATGCAGAGCTGAAATTCAGAGTACTCTGCTTTCTCTCCAGAAACAGAGGTGAACGAGTTACATGAATGAAAAAACCACCAGCCCGTGGTCAGTCTGATCACAATCAAGAGAGATAAACCACCTCTTTTTGGAGGTGCTGTTCCAGCAGCCCAGCCCAGGGGTGCTGCTAGCACAGCTGTACCTGTTTGGTGACCAGCAGCCGGTACGCGTGCTGGATCGCCGTGCGCTTGTGCAGCAGCAGGGACTTGAACTTCCTCTTCTCAATGTCATTGAAAGTGTCAAAAACAACAGCCAGGAGCTGAGAAGACAGGAGAAAAAGCGGTGTTTTGACCCTTATACTCTGCAGGGCTTCAGGGAAGCAAGGAGAGGCACTGCCTGCAGCAGAACGCTGATGGAGACGGGACGGCGTCAGCAAGGTCCTGCTGGCATGAGGGATCCCACAAAGGGATCCCCAAGCTCACGGCACTGATCCACTTTTGGGAGGAGGTCCAGATGTTTCTGGCCTCTCAACACTTGCAAGTGGGCTTTAAGAGCTAAGGCTAAAGCACACAAACGCCAAGAGAAAACCGTATCAGATTTATTAAAATGCCCTGATGTGTTCCCCGAAAGCCGGGTTTGAGGGCTGCTCTCTGGATTCACCCTTCCTGGGAGCTTTGGCTAGCACATATCAAAGCTAACCCTCCATCTGGGACACAAGCAGTGAAATCCAACCACAAGCATCAAATTCCTCACCCGGGGCTGCAGAATTCCTCAACTCCTTTGGCAAACCCTTTCCCACCACTCACAGCCTCCCGTGGGCAGCTGTGCTCTCACTCTGCAGTGATCAGCACTGCAGTCCTGCCATCTTGAGTAATTCCATCCCCTTCAAACTGATTTACAAAGTATTTCGGGCAAGTCCAGATCGTAAAATGCCATTTTATGATAAATAATTAAGACAGAGAAGGATAATAAATTTCATGCAACTGGGTATGTCACTCCAAGCACGAAATTAATGTTGGAGAAGTTGAAAGATGCTCATATAATTTGGTTTTCTGTGATTTAGTTCGATTCCTCATGGTTAGACATTAAAGGAGTTCTATCTGTAGCCAAGCTGTCATTTCTAGAAGGATTCTGCCAAAGGGTCTGAGATGATTGCAGAGCAGTTCTGGGAATGGGGAAGACTCTGCTGAGCAATGAGCTCCAAAACCAAGCAGAGGGAAGTCAAGTGCTCCCCTGAGGACTCACCAAGTTCATGATGAAGTAGAGCTCAATGGAGAGATACACGATGAAGAAGACACAGGACCAGGGGTTCCGGGCATAGGACGGCATCATCACGTCAGGGAAACTGCATCCCAAAGGACACCAGTGTAAGCACCAAATAACTCATGTTACACACCCCCCTGCACAGGCCAGAGGCACAGGGCACGGGGGGTGTGTGTGTGTATAAACTCACATCTAAAGATCTGCACATCTGTACAAAACTCGTGAAAAAACATAAACATGGCAAGCACATTCCTTGCACATCCCAAACACCAAACGGGATTTGTGATGTGGTCAAGGGCTGTGCTTTGACACACAGCAACAGCAGGACAGCCTTGGTGTAAGTGTTACAGCCTCAGGTTTATTCCATCCTTTGCTAATTTCCTAATCCTCAGGGCTCTCCCTGACAGCAGATCAGTATTTACCCACTGCTGTTATCCCAGTTTCCTAGCTGATAGGGGACCTGCAGCACAGGAATGCCAAGTTACTTCTCAGCAGCGAGCTGCTGGCTGACAAAGGAGCACAAACACAAACTTTCCCTTCTTGGACCAAGGCCTAACAAAGCTGTTTCCCCCTTATTGCCCTCACAGTGATGAAGAGGTCTGAGTCCTTAGAGATAACTCTGCAGCTGAGGCCACAGTGTCCTGCAGCAAAATGAAATCCCAGCTCTTCCCGTGCAGGCTGACCCTGCACATCTCTCTCTCAGGCAGAGGAAAGGGGTCACACATTTGGAGACAGAGCATTTCTGCAGATAAACTCTTGGCTCTGCCAGACTCCTTTGGGACAAAGGGAAACACTGAGATAGAAGATCATGAACTTACTTTGAAGTGGTCAAAAGCACAAAGAGATTCACCAGGCTGTTCTCTAAGGTATTGAAGTACTGAAAGAAAAAAATTCCCATGACAAATTGCAAGCAGGATTTCATAGGGACATTTTGCTCAAAAAAACAACCAGTTCCCCCACCCCTTTGGATACTGTCACTCCCACAACTCCCTGATGCCTTCCCTAGGGAAAAAGTACTTCAGCACTGCTCCTTTTTAAAGTTCCCTGAGAAATGGTGTGTGAAGGGTTAAACCAAAAAGCACATTTTTTAAGTAGTTTCTCCCAGCCAGCCACAGTCTGGGCAGCAGCAGGAACCAGTGGCTGCTGGACTCTGATCACAGCAGTGGAAGTGGCCAAGCTTTCCCCCAGACACCTCCTGCCCTGGGGACAGTGACAGGTGGCTCTTTTGGCTGAATGAAGGCATCAAGAACAAGGAACAGCTCTGAGAATGTTCCCTTTGGGACATCCTGTTTTGGAGGAAGTTCCCTCCACGGTCTTCCTTCCCAGCAGAGGGTAAAGCAGGGTGACACTGCCAGGCAGCCTTGGGCCAGCCAGCATTTGGGCTCACATGGAATCAACTACGACTGCACTGCAGTGTTGGGTTCTTAATGAAAGAATCAAGATACTCACTGGATCCGAGTGGTTAGGAGAAAACAAGTAAAAACCTGAAGAGGCAGCAGAGGAAACAGAGGAGGAGAGAAAGGAGAAAGAACAAACAAAAATAAAGTCAGTTCAATGTCGAGAGTGGAGCAGTGCCCAAAGGGAAGGTCCCACCAACAGTAAATCCTCTCTGACACCCTGAAGGTGGGAGTATCTGCAAGACTTTCTCCACAGAGATTTGCCAGTAGATATCACTGGCATTTCACTGATCCTTTTGGGCAAGAAACGTTCTGGGGATGGTTTGGGCTGTAGCAGGTACACCACAGCCACACTTGTGGGGATGCAGATTAAACTGTCACGGTGGAGGAACAGTGCGTGGAAGCAGAGCTTGAAGACACAGGCCACTGACTGTGCTCTGGAAGAGGTCAGAAGGACTTTTGTCTCAAAATCAAATACCCAGCTTTCAGACTTTTCGGATGATCTAACTCTGCCTTCCAGATGACTACAGATGCAATGGGATAAATGGAAGATCCTGGCAACACTTTGAATGTGATCAGTTTATATTCATCCAGGCTGTTCATGCCGCTTTTGGACATCACTGGTTAAGAGCATCACTTCTCCTTCCATAAATACAACTCACCCAGAATAGCAAAAATCACCATGAAGAAAAGCAGGAGGAGAAGGATGTCAATAAATGGTGGGAGGGACTGGAAGATCTGTCGCAGATTTCTGAAAAATAAGAAAGCATTAATAAACTAAAATTTACACGGTTACTCCTCCATGTTGTCAGGGGAAAGAAAAATACCAATCACCACCACCCCACACTAGAGGGCTTTCTTCCCACTCCCTCCAAGGATTAAAAGTAGAAAGCTTGCTAAATTAAGATCGTTTCCAAGCTACCCATCTGTCCTTTGCAGTCAGCTCTCAGGTACTGCAAACAACACTAATGTCACGCTGTCAGCTCTCCTTCTCCAGACTGAAGACCAGCCCTGATTCACTGTGCAGTTTCCAGGCAAGCCAAGGAGCAGAGCCAATGCAGCCACACCCCTGTGCTGGTCTCTCTGAGGTGGTTTATACACCCAAGCCTTGTGCACCACCGGCACACCCACACTTAGGTCACTACGGAACCACCTCCAACACAAACGCCAATGAAAGACACTGATTTTCCTGGGAGGCCTGCAGGATCCGAGTGCTTTCCCCCTAGCCCAGCCCAGCCCCAGGAATGACAGCAGAACCCTCAGCATCACCTTCTGACAGCCCCACAGTAGCGACAGTCCACAAGGAAGATGCAGCGCAGGGCGCGGGTGATGCGCACGTGCGAGGTCTGGCGCACCAGCACCACGATGGCCTCGATGAACTGCACCAGCAGCACACAGGTCTGCAAGAAACGGGGGCGTCAGAGGCACAGCTGCAGCCTGCTCTGGGGAAGGCAGAGCTCTGGCTGACCACCTGTTTATGTGGACATTTGAAGGATAGGAGGTGTCCCTGAGAGTTTGGGCATCTCGCGTGAACCCTCTGGCGGCTGGGACACAACGGCTGTGTCGTCCCTGCCGCAGCGCAGGCCAGTGATTAACGTGGCTCTTTGGGCTTGGAGGTGCTGCAGGAGAAACCCTGACAATCATGCAGACAACTCACCTTGACCATAGTCCTCTTGTGCCTGATAAAGGTTTGGAAGCCCAGCCACCTCATCTTCATCGAGAGTTCGAAGACGACCACGACTAACGCGAACAGCTCCAGGGTTGCGTGGACCTGCCACAACACAGCTCTGGTGAGAACAGTAGCACAGCAGGGGCCACACTTCTGCCCCTCCTTTTTCAAGGGGCAGGTGGGTTTGACAACAGTCTGAGCACTGTCCTGTAACATGCAGGAAAACCCAAAGCCACTCTTTGAAAGCCAACATAGCATTGTTTTTCAAAATTTCAATATTTACTGCTTTGTGCTTTTATTAAAGCCATTTCCCTGTGCAATTTCCCTCTAAGCAGTACCAGGCCAGAATTTCTGGAAATCCACGTCCCTTCTGGGCCTGAGCAACACAAAAAAACTTACTGATGCATTTGAAACAAAAGGCCAAGACACCAACAACTTGAGCAGAAACTCTTTGAAAAAAAGATGGAGACTGTAACATTTTAGTGAAACACGGGAAGGAGAGCTGCTGGGCAGAGAGGTTTTACACAGAGAAGGGTTTTCTCTCAAATCGGACATTCTAGACAACCAAAGGGAGGGTGCTGATGTGTGTTCTAGGAACCAGTGGTGGTGCTGGGGTAACGGCACCAGCCCTGACAACATCTTTGAAACCACCCCATCAAAGCACACAGATTGCTGATTTATCGCATGAAGAAGGAAAAAACCACCCATTTCTGCTACAAAATGAAGAACTGCACAAATTGATAGCATGAAATGAGTGTCACTTTCATTGTGGTCTGCCTAGATCTGATGGGAAAAAGAAGTTTTGCTGGCTGGCCTGTCTGCTGCCAGCCATTTACAGAACAAGCCAGGTGGGTTTTTTCCTCTTACTGCCTCCTCCTTCCTCTCTGTTTGGCCATCATTTTCCTCTTACCCACACTGCAGAGCAAGCAGACTTCCTCATTTAGCCCCCAGGTACTTACAAAGATGCCCAGACGGAGCATCGGGACCGCCGGAGCCTCGCAGAGGGACAGCAGCAGGAGCAGCAGGGCCGTGCTCAGCTCCATCAGGTAGAAAAGGTGGTTGTGTGCAAAGAGGTAGGCAGCGAGTGCTTTGGCATTTTTGGGGTGAGTGAAGAACTTGTCATTATTTTCTCCTTCCTAGGGCAGCAGGAATAAAGAAGAGAACAGCATTAGTGACTCTCAGTACTATAAAAGAGTGAAGAACGCATATTTTAGAGGGATTAGATACAATTCCCAACAGACTATTCCCATTTACAGCCTGTTGCTGACGTGTTTGTTGAGGAATGGACTCTACACACATGGGACATCCTCTTCTGCTCATAACCACATTTCAGTAATGAAACTTTTCAATATCCACAAACTGCTGCTTCAGAAACCCCTGAGCCTCTTCACAATGAGGCAGAGAGCTGGCAGAGTTTATGAAGGCAGGCAAAGAAACTTCAGCCAACATCCCAACATAAACACAGCACTTCATTTACTTGCAACTACTTCCACATGTTTACAGACTTATTTCATTAAACTTCTCCAGCACAGAACACGAAAACATCCAGATAAGCTCCAGGGCACCTGGCTGACAGTTGTTCCTCCTTATCTTGGCCTTGCAAAATGTCTGGGAGAAAACACTGGAGCACACACACTGTTTCCTGCTCCAGGAACATAAGACAGACTCCATGACAAATTAACAAGTCTCTATGCTGATTTGTCATTCCCTCTTAACTAGAAAGCTTAATTAACATTTAAAGGTCAGATACTCCATCTTAACAATTTCCCTACAACTGATTTTCAAGCAGCTATATCGTGACTATTTTTACCCCTCGGATGGAACTTAGTTTGGGGAGATTTTAGAGGGTTTTCATGCAGAACCACCCAACAACTTCTTCTCTTTCTTGAGTCAACAGTTTTGGCAAGGGAGTTTTTGTCACTCACAGGAAACCTGCTGCCTCTTGGGAACTGTCATAAGAGAGCACTTTTCCCCAGCAGGGCCACATGGATGCACAAGAAGTGGTGAGGTTTTATTTAAATTAACATCTTTGCAGGCAGGCAATTACTGCAAGGACAGCCAAGCTATTACTATCAAAGCAGAATAACTGTGATTGCAAATGGGTAACGAGGTCAGGGAACTCTCCTTTAGGAAGTGAAGCGTTCTCCAGACTTGCTCAGGAGAGGGTTTCCAGTATTTCTCATTTGCTCCAGCTCACAGAGCTTCAGAGTTGAGTTTCAGAACAAACACTGCCGGGTCAGAGAGCCAGGCTGGAGTGGGGCAGAGCCAGCCCTGCAAAGAGCCCGGGCTGAGATCAGCAGGGTCATTCCCATCCACGCCTGGCAGGACACACTTCCAGACTGACAAACAGCCTAAATCCTGCCTCTTGGGAGCCCAGCAATTCCAAACGTGCCTGCACAGCAAAGCCCTCTTATGCAGACCTGACACTTGCCTGCAGCTACTGCTCACAGGACACTCTGTAAGTGATTCTACCTCATTTCAAGGACAGTGTCATCGTGGCCATTGGTCAAGGCAGC
Source organism: Machaerirhynchus nigripectus (assembly GCA_013397975.1). Taxonomy (NCBI): domain Eukaryota; kingdom Metazoa; phylum Chordata; class Aves; order Passeriformes; family Dicruridae; genus Machaerirhynchus; species Machaerirhynchus nigripectus. The sequence goes on from VZRQ01007283.1 coordinate 44,669, forward strand.
AGCAGCAATCATCCCCACCCGAAGGGCCAGGCCTGCTGTGCCCATTACCATCAGAGCTGCAGCAGCTCAATGACCCTTTGCAGAGCTGCTCCAATAATCAGGAGTTTAAACAAAAGCCTGGGAGGGAGGCTGGAGCCACCCTGCCATTGTCAGGGCTGCTCCAGCACACCACGGAGCTCAAGTGCTGCCAAGGTCCAGCCTACACTGTTTTAAAATATCTGAAAAGTGAGATTTCTCAGTCCTGTGGGGTCAGAACAGGGAGGAACAAATGGTTTCTGTCACCTTGCAGTGGCCTAAACAAAAAAAAACCCAACCCAAACTGGGTCCAAAGCACCTCAGAGCTTTGAAAGGGAATGAAGAGAAGGAAGGACAGACAGTAATGGAACCAGCAACCATTTTGGACTGGACAGCTCTGGGAGAAGCTCAGTTTTGGTGGCTAGTTCCACACACCAGATGTACAGCAACTTTAAAAACACAAACCCTTTGCTGCAGTAAGGATGGTGTTTCTGGTAACTAGAGCATGGGTGGGGTTTGATTGTTTGTTGTTTTAAATATTATAAATTTTGCTCCTGGGCTGATCCCAGCAGCCTTCCTTCCTGCAGAAATCAAAACCTCTGCCTTCTCTCGTACCCCACATGCCCTGCAGGACTTGACTGACACTAACTGGGCCACCCACCCACCCCGTGGCCAAGGCAGGATTGGGACCAGCACTCCCAGGACAGGAGATGACCCCAGGAGCGCACTGACCATTCCCCCTGCAGCGACTGTAGAGATGAAACGACCATCTGTGACCAGCTACAAAAATCTCCATGCCAAGGTGGCAGAACTGAACTAGTGCTGAATACCCAACCACTACAGTCCTTGACGCTGGCAGAGAGGGGAGAGGGTGGGTATTTTGTTGGTCTGTTGCTCCAAATGACTTCCAGAGCCCATCCGGAGGTGCCTCCAGCACCACCCCGCTCCTGAAGCAGTATCCTCGGCAAAGCACCCCATTTTCAGCCTCAAAACGGAAGCTGTTTGTTTCGCATAACCAAGAAGCGCCGTGGTTCCTGCAGACCGTTCTCCCCACGTCCAGCAGGGCTCACCTGGAGGTAGATGGCTGCCTCTTGGTAGTTCATTTCCCAGTTGTGCCGGGCAGAGCTCTGCTGGGCACAGCACTCCCCGGCCGCGGGGCTGGAGGCATCGTTGACAACGTCGTAGCTGCCTCCATCTGCATCAGAGAAACAGGGATTGACAATTAGGGAAGCTGGGATGGAGCAAGAGGCTCTGGGATCACAGACAGGCATCAGGAGGTGGCAGAGTAGCCAGGAAAGTGGCAGCTTTTACTCTGACAAATTGACTCTTCGCAGGCAGGAGCTTTAAAGAGACTCAAACCCAGAGCTTCCACACGGGAATGCTCCCAGAAGATCATCAAAAGAGACAGCTTCCTATTGAATCCAGCACGCAGGTCTCCTGGCTCAGGAGGTGTGTGCTGTCATGCCTGAAGCTTGCTATCAGCATCACAAACTACAAGCAGGCAGGTAACAGCCACCAGCCTCCAAGGATGTCCAGCCCACCAAAGAGAAGAGGGTTTGCAGAAGGAGCAAGAAGCTGTTGCACATGTCCTTGGAGCAGAGGCCATGGAAGGATGGACACTGCCCCTGCCAAGGGCCACCAGCGTGAGGACAGAAGCTGTCAGTACTTTTAGTAGAAAGCCCCATTTCTCACAGCACTTCAGAGCTGTTAAACAACACATCCTCCCAACACTGAGGTGCTGAGAAGTACCAACACCCCTCTGATGCAAACAAACCTCAAGATGAATTTTCTGTTCACACTCCACAGATTAATTCTGAAATTTCTGAGTGCCTGTGCCTCTCACCAGCAAAGAACTATAGAACAATGCCATACTGAACATTTGAACCAGATTTTGTCAATAAAGACTTCGTTTCCAAAAAACCCAAACCAATTCAATTGCAAAAAGCAACTCCCAAACAGAACTACACACACACCGTGTCCTTCCCATGGGAGAGTTATACAGGGCACCTATATAAACGCCAAAATAATTGCCATTTTTGCATTCTGCAGCCTCAGTGCTCTTAAGACAGATGAAAACTAAGCAAGAAGACAATTACTGTATGAAAAGGGAATGTCTCTTGGTTTCTTCTTCTGGGACCGGGGGTTTTATTTTACCTTTGACAAAGAATACTGAGCAGAGACCCCACAGCAGTGAGCCCTGCTTAGGGCCTGTGGTGGAGCTAGCCACACTCACAGTTCTCCAGAGTTTCAAACATTTCCCACACCCCATGGCTGTTCCTGCTCTCAGAAGAGACTTCCCTCCTCCAGTGCCTCATGTTCCTGGAGTGGGTACATGCAAACTCGAGCTTGCCAGCACAGAAGTGCTGATTTCCCCCTTTTTTTATGAGCACAGGAGCTGTGGTGTGGCAGCTTGTTCTCTCTGTGTTAGAAGCTGTTATCTGAGAGTGGGCAAAAATCACCACGAGGTTCTTTTCCCCTCTCATGACAGCCTGCTGAAGATTTGCTGTGACAAAATAATCCTCGATGAATAACTGATTCAGTCTCTCCAGAACACCCTCTGGAGTGGAGAGGGAGTCCATGCCAAAAACTCTGCACCCGCCAAGAGAAATGGCACCATGTGCTCCTGGCAGAGGCAGGGAGTGGGAAGAAATCAGAACCCCTTCACCAGCACACAGCCACAGCTGCCTCTTCCACCCCCAAATCAAATTAAGATAACATTTCTCCGGGGTTTGTGAAGACCTTCCAGATTGCACGCTCAGGTTGCTGAGCATTCTGCAGCACGAAGCCCGTTTCTCTTCCTTGCTTCCCCCACACCCTTAAAATACCACTCAAAATCTGGACAAATGTTTGAATGAGGCCGGTTCCTCCCCCACACCCCTCGATTTAGCACAGTTCTTGAAAAAAACTGAATTGGAGAGTTTTTATTTATCCACGGAGCTGGAATGGCAGCCTTCTGGTTTGTCTGCTTTTAAACTAAGAGATGACAGCCATATGCAAAAATCAGAAGCGTTACATTGCGAGCTCTAAAAAGTTCTTAAATGTTATTATTGACAAAGCTTTTGCTGGGGATGTGTCTCAAAAAGACAGACCCCCTCCAAGTGCAGCCTGAGAGCAAAACCTTTTCACATGTAATGCTTAACAGTTACAGGAAGAGCACACCTTCATCAGAACCTGGACTTTACGTTACAGAATATACAACATTTTAGAGCATCAAACCCCACTGTGGCCAAAACAGCAAAGGCTTGTACATTAACCTAAACACCAACACACTGGACCCTGCCAAAAGATGCCAAAATCACCTTTAACCCTGAAGCAGCTCTTCTGCAAAAATTAACCTCTCAGGAAAGGATCGACACTAGGAAAAGACACACCCAGGAAAAAACCCAGGACCAGGACCCCACTCTGTGCTTCCCACAGAAGCTGGAAATAGAAGAGTTGTCCCAGCTCTGAGACCAAGGCTGCAAATACAAAACAGCACTTAGAGATGCAAATCAGAACCAAAAAACAGCCCTAGAAATCAAGATTCTTTCCTGCTGTCTAAACCAGGCACAGAGCACAGAAAATGCACTGAAGTGTTCCGGTGGGGAGCTGCATTTTGTGGATCAGCTCCTTCCCCATCAGGTACCAGAAGGTTGATCTAGCATCCCTGAGGCAACAGCATCATCTGGGTCATAAATAATAATAAAAATAATAATAAATTTGAAGAGCAGCCCTCTGACTGTGTGCTTGGCAGCCCTCCAGCAAGCTAATTTCCTCAGCTGCTCCCATGATAACAATGACACAGACTAATGCAAGCTCGGCTCCGCTCGTGCTGCACAACATCCCCGACGGCGTTTACCATCAGTATGGAGCTCAATGAGATAGGAGGATCTCTCCACAGGGCTCCCGGAGTCCTCGAAGTAGATGGCAGGCAGCTCTCTCCACTGCATGGCAGCCGCTGGCGCTCGCAGCCGGGCACGGCTGAAGTTCCTCCCGCCCTCGTTCCCTTCCTCCCCTCCGAGAGCCGATCCTCGATCTCGCAGCTTCCTCAAGGGAAAGCTCCGCACAAAAGGCTCTGCTCGGCTGGCTGCAGAGCTGAAGCTTCTCCCCTCCCCTCTGAGGAAGGTGGCTCAGACCTCAGCGAGATCCCCTCCCTGGCTGTTGCCGAGGCTGAGATTGTGGCAGGTCTGGCTGCGGGACGGAGAGCTGCCAGGCACAAGCGTGGTGGCGAAGCGGGGATTCGTGTGCTGCGCTCCCGTATTTTGGCATTTAGCACAACTTGCTCACCAGCAAGCACGATCAGCTAGCGGGAAAGGAGTCAAAGTGCTGAGCAGGCACAGCGAGGAATCCCCAGCACAAAAAGAAAACAGATATTTCATGAAGTTCACAGCGCAAGGGGCACGACAAAGGAAGCGAACTGAGCTGGTCACAGATGGCAAAGTTTCCTTCCTTACACTTGTGTAACTTATCCCAGTCGTTCCCTGAAAACAGAGAGAGGGAGGGAGGGAAAAAAAGAAAAAGAGGAGGGGAGGGGGAAAAGGAAAAGCAAAACCAGCTGGCTGCTTACACAAGGCATCCGGAACGAGACTGCCGGGACTCCAGCATTTCCATTCAGTGCAGCGGAGCATGCTCCTGTGTAAATAGTTTCCATATGTCATCATTACAATAAAAAACAAAAAAACAAGGAAGAAAGAGAAGGAGCATAAACTTTCCAGAGCCCAAACCTCTCCCTCTGCAAAACAAATTCCCTGCTTAGGGGAAGGAAAAACTCTCCATGGGCTGAGAGCAAACAAACTCCTCTCATTCGGAGGAGCTCATGCAGCCATGGGGGATCTCCAGGGCAGAGCTGAGACGGGAATAAGGGACAGAAAACATCCACGGGAGCCTGGGATAAATCATCCTTCCCAGCCAGCTATTATATATCAAACTGAAGCCACTCTGGAATTCCATGGCTTTTGGTGTCTGCACTTCTTTAAATAAATAGTAATTTTTAAAAAATCCCAACAAACTAGTAACCTCCTACAAATTCAGAGAGTTATAAACCAACTCTACAGGGTAGCTCTTCCAGTTGCCTTGGAGCTCCCCCAGCCTGGCTCTCATTAGCTGGTTTGCCAGATGTTCTGCTTTCCAGATAGCACACGCTTTTTATGGCCTTGCACTGAAACAGACTGAGATTCCCTTACTGGCTCACTGGCGGACTCCAAAGCCTTTACTGGACTAACCAGGGCTTTCTCCTAAATGGCTGAGGATGGTTTGGATACTAGTTGCCATCCTGCCCAGATATTGCTATTTTAGCAAGTACCCCTGTGATGACAGAATACTGCAGAACATGTGAAGGCAGAAGTGACTTCAATCAGCAAAAACATCCTTATTCTGTCATTCATACTGTTCACACATCGCGTGTGGAGTCAACGTAAGATGCAATATGCAAGTTGCTCCACTGAGCTCCATGCGTTAGCAATGTTTCTCTTGACAGGCAAAAAAAGAAATGCCAAGGACACACAACTTTGGAGACAGGACACACCTTCATTCACGTGGCCTTGCAAGGTCCCTGATTCACCAGACAGAGCAGCAAGAGGGAAGAGGAAGGAAGGCATCACCTGCTGCATTTGGGAAAGGTCAAACCGTCCAGGGTACGTGGTCTGGGCAGCTCCAGTCACCAGGGTGTTCAAGTGTTCAAGGCTGCATGGGGCTTAGAGCAACCTGTTCCAGTGGAATGTGGCTGTTCCTTCCAATCCAAAGCATTCTATGATTTTACCATTCTACCATTCGATTGGAGCCATTCTTTTTCAGGCTTTGCATTCCTCACTACCACAACCCCTCCGTTTCTTACACCCTCCATCTTCACTGTATCTGTAATTCCCAAACTCAGTCACAGAGCCCGAGCTTTCAGTTTAACACAAACATAACCAGGCATGCCACAGCACTGAGCATGAGCCCACGGAAGAAGGCAGATCCCAGCAGGTCAAAGATCCTCTTGGTGCTCCTGGATCTCCTGGGCTCACATCCAAGAGCTGTCCCAGTGCAGGATCCCTGTGCTGGCTGAGGTTTCTGGCTCTCTCAGCAACATTGCTCCCTGAGGCTGTGGTGAGGATGAACAAGGAGAAGGAGAAGGAGAAGGAGAGCGCTCCAGAAGCACTCCTCTCTCCTGGAAAGCCCTCATCAGCTGAACCACATGGAACACTCACTACAGAAGGTATAAATCCATGAAAAAACATGGAAACAATGTAGATGCCCACCCCTCCCCAACACAAGCCGTGCAGGCATCTTCAGTCCCAAAGCCAAGATTTTAGTCAAGTATTGGAGTTGTCCCAGCACCAGTGACAGTATTTTCCCTTCCAAGGGCTCGCATGCCATGTAGCTTCACCTCCAGAGGTTTAATCTTCCCTCCCTCCTCCAGGGAGGCTGATAAGAAACCGCTCCTTCCAAGCACTGAGGCATGAACACACGTGCGCTTGTCTCTTCAAGGCCAGGCTCACCTACCCGGGAGAAAAAAGAAGCTGGAAGCTGCCTGGAAAGCACAGCTGGTCTGGCACTTGGCCACACATCTCAGAGGTGAGAGAGACAGACAGGAAAATCAGTGCCTTTGCTGCCCGATTGCCAGCTCAGCGCCGTGCCAACGGGAGCACCGCAGGACTGATCTTTGCGGCCCAAAATGCCTTAGTGCCTCTCCTGTTTCAGGGGGCGTTGTGGGACGGAATAGAACAGCCATGGGGAAGTCTAAACAACTTGCTGTCAGTTTGTTGCCTAGGAAAAAAGGGCATCTCCAACAAAGAGCAGTGCCAAGCCCTTCTGCTGCAAGAGAAGTAATCTATTTCGGAATATTTCGAGCCAGCGTAACTGAGTCATGCTCTTCCTTAGAGACAATGGCACAGCAGAAACATATGCAAAGGCCTGGGGCTCTTTGTCTTACTGTATTCTCACAGCACTCACTTGCTGTGAAGCTCAACAAATAAAGTCACTTCAGCTTCCTATTTAACACAGGAAAGTTTTTTAAAAAAAATACGAACGTTGCCACTTCCTGTTAGTGGTAAAAGGCGACTCGAGCTGACTGTCCTTGCCTTGACTCGAGGATCCAGCGAGTTCCTACAGCATCAACACGAGCTCACATCATGCCTTCATCACCACAGGGAGCTGAGTCCTCGTGAAGGAGGAGCAGATGTCCCTCAGCATGGTAAGTCACATTTTATATATCATTGCCTCTTCTCAGTCGTGCTGCCGAGTTCCTTATATGGAAGACAGCTTAAGCCCAGCACTGTTTAATTAGGGGACCACTGTATCCTCGCTAACATCTGCACTGCACACATGCAAAACCCCTGGTGCACAAGCTGAACACGATGCCAGAAGAGCTAAAGCATGGTAGGAAATGGTTTAGTCCCAGCAGAAGCCCTGGCTCCATCCAGCTCTTGCTCTGACTGAGGCAGAGCCAGTTAACCCTTTGCTCTGCAGCTGGGGAGAAGAGCCATGATGATTCACTTGGATATTCACTTCCTGCACCACCCTGCTGGGGAGAGACGCTAGTAAGGAAGAATAAAAAAAAAAAAGACCTCCAGGAAAATAAGGATGAGGATAATTTTACCCATCTACAGCAGCCAAGCTTGGCTGGCTGGAGATCCTCATCTGTGCAGTTCTCTGCCTCGTCTCCCCAGGACACCTGCTCTCCTCTGATCTCATCCCTGAGTCACTATGGGTTTTTTTCCTCTTGAAATATTATGTGGGAAGTTTTGGCCAGGAACTGTTTGATCCTGGGACAACTTTCACACCTGAATACAGAGCAGCAAGAGGCAGAGGGGCAGACCGCTCCTTTTCGGGATGTTTGGGATCCATAATTAGGTTAGCAAGACTTCGGTGGCTGAAGATGAACTGACAGATGCAAACCACCCCCTGTCTAAGCCCTGCTCCACAAAGCTGCTTCCTGACAGATGCGGGATTAAATCCTCCTGCATCTGAGAGTCCATGAAATACCACAGGGAGAGCTGGAACCAGGTACTCCTTCAATATAAAACTGTGTAACACAGGAGTTCCTGCTTCTTAACAAAGCTGCAAAGTCAAACCCAAAGCATTTTTATTCAGTAAAAGTCCCATAAAAGGAAAGGCTGCATTAGGAAGCTATAATTAAGAATCTCACTTACGCCAAGCCAAATTGCTGCCAGTTTCATATCCTTTATTTCTTATCTTAACAAATGAACCACAAAAAGGAGAAGCCAAAGCCACAACAGAAGGATCACCTACAACTCACATTATCCATCCTTTCAGCAGCCAATACGCTCCATAATCTCATCAGTCCGATCGTATCACAGCAACAAAGGCTTTACACACACAGAGATACAATTATACCATAACTGGAATTAAATATCTGTGTCATTGAGGGGCTCTATGGAACAACTAATGAATGGAAAAAACAATTGGAAACAGTTAAGTTTTTGCTGAACCGAACCGAAAAGGAAAAATAAAAGAGACAACTCTGCCTAAGGCAGAGACAGAGGCCAGACGTGAAATACACACACACACATTTCTAATTCATAATTTTTGAGGAAGTAATGGAAAGAGACAATATCAGAGTCCCTCAGCTATAGCATTTCTTTAACATATCCTGTTACATGAAGGAATTTCCTCTTTTTGTTCCAAAAAGGGAAACCAGTGCCTCCTGCTTTTAATACATTAAAGATCTGCTTTGGCTTTGGTAACAGCACAATGTCAGCAGTTTAAGAGCACGTTCCTCATTTCAATTCTCCAAAGGAGAGCCTTTGGATTTCCCTGATGCAGTTTGGAAAGATGTTTGATTAAGCTGCAATCTGGCCTTTTTAACGAGAGCGGTGTGCTGCCAGGACTGACTGCCAGCTCCAGCCGCCAGCGGCTCTCCAGGGAAGTCACAAAGTTAGCAGTGGGAAGCAGAGAGGAAGCGCTTCCCTTGTGGGAGAAACCTGGATTAATTTGGGTAACAAACCTCCAGCACGGCCGAAGCAGGACTAGAATGAAGAAGGCAGCGATAAGGTATGTGCCTTACTGACCTTTCTTCCCTGAAGAAAGAGGGAGAACAGGAAAACGACATAAATTTAAAAGTTAAATAACAAACTCTCAACATCTTACCATGACAGGCTGAGACCAATTAAAGTTATTTGTTGTGGTGCAGCAATAATAAGGAGGTAATTGTGTTTTGTAGTGTTAGAACACGACTCCACCACCCTGATTCCTTTGAAATACAACACTGCCACATCTCCTCTGCCTCCTCCTTCAGCCAGGAAAGAGAAGCTGCCAACTTCGGGGGAAGACACATGTAAAGGAGTAGAGAAAACCCCAGCCTCAAGCGCTGCGGAACTGTTCTCCATTAGGAAAAAAGGCTTCTGCACATTTGGTGGAAACCGCTGCTGGCAGGAGCTGGAGGTTGCGTTTTCTGGCTGGAGAGGAAGGAAGGAGTTAAACCATTTCCATGACACCTGCAAAACAGCTGATTTTCCCTCAACTGGTCCTTACTTCAAGTCCTACAGCCCTAACACAGAACCACATCTTCAGAAAATGGACAACTTTGACTTCAAAAGTCTTCCACATGCACAAAAATGTCCTTTGAATCCAGATTTTGGAAGGGCTACTGCTGGTTTCCCATTAATTTGCCTGGAAGTCTTGGCTGGCTGGCCTGCAATCTCCTGCCTGGTGCAAAACACCTTCTGCGGCTGGAAGAAAGTCACTCTCACAGCAATATACAGACTGCCTCAGCTGCAGCCTTAGAAATCAAAAGTCATCTGCTGATTTTTAAATGCCAACCTTTAGAATCAGCCGTTTAATCTCTATTTACTGTGGGAATGGAAGAATAGATCATACAAGGACTGTGTCATCTGGCTTTTCAGCAAATATAGAATACATTCAGTATTTCTTGAGCTTCCCTGTAGCACGATTGGAGTGTTCCAGCCTTTACTGACAGGCTGGAATCACTTAATATGTTTTTTTATTTCTCAAGTCCTTTAGAGCACCTTTAACTCTGCTGACCACATTTCTTCTCATGATTTTCCTCCACTCCCAGTTGCCATTGCTTCATTTGATAGATATTTACCTAAATATCCGTGTATCTTTTGTGTTAGCCAGCCCACGCATGCCAGTTCTGCGACTTTTTGTTGCCTCTCCAACAGCTTTAAAGCTTCCATTAACATTTTTGTTTCCTATGCATTTGTGCTGCATCAAAGTATAGAAAATTTCCAGTGTTTAAGTCTTCTCCTTTGCAACCACTAGAGATAAAGTCCTGCCACCAGCCTCACAAAGGAAGGGGCTTTGACTTGGTCATTTCACCCCACTGACCCAAATGTCAAAATTTTCGTCAGTGCTCCCACTTGCGGCATTGATCACTCAGTCTTAATTCTACAGGCATTTCTTCATTTGGTTAATGAAGAGCAGGAACATATTTGTGCATTCTAGTGAAATTCGCTTTGCTTTTGTGCCATAAACTTTCCCAAATCCATGGGGGATAGTGGAAGTGTTCTCTGCAGAACAGTTATAGCTGGAATAAAACACAGGCATTCCCAGGTGGCAATACAGAAACACCTGTTATGGAGGAAACGAAAGTGTAGCTGAGACATCCAGCCCCACAGAATCAGGGGGTTTAACATGGCTGTGCAGAGAGATACATCCTAAATTTTCTTCCCCCACACATAAGCAGGAAAAGAAAAGCCTTTTTTTCCAAGCAGACATCACCAGATCGTGATTGTAAAAGCAACGCTGGCTGCTCCTGACCCCCACAGCATGATTCAAACTACAGCAGTCTCCTCTTGTCATCCTCAGGATCTTTGACCAAGCCCACGGTGCTGCCGTGGATCAGCCTTTCCTGCCTCCCTGTCTCCTGGATGGAGCACAGGTGCAGGAGCTTCCTGCAGAACCGCTCACCGGGAGCAGATGGACAAAATCCTAATGCTGCTCCTACAGCTCCCCATAAAGCAAGCAGCCGTGTGAAAACCAGGCTTCTTCTCCACATGCAAAAAGCAATTATGTTAAAGACACAGGGAGAGCCCTGCAAGGTCCAGATCAAAAGCCAGAGACATGGGAGGCAAGAGAAAAGACCGATCAAATTCACCGCACTTTTCCCAGCTTAAGGATCAGAAATGGGAGCGTTCTGGCTCATAAATTCTACTTCCAGCAAATTCAAGCCTAAATCCCCTGAAGGCAATAAGGAAAAGGCAATCAACAACAACTCTAACCACTTCACAGATGCTCCTGTTTAGTTTATACAGCACTTCTTACAGCATTCAGATGGGTAAAATGGGATTTCAACGCAGGGGGGCTGACGGCAGCAGGCAGGATTCCTCGGTGAAGATACCAAGGGCAAAGGAAGTTCTGAGAAGCATCATATTGGTTATGATGAGTGAACTCAGCGTGCTCAGCCTTTGCTCATTTTAATCTGCCAGTACGCAGGCTTGGCTAAACTGAACATCCTGCATCTACAGTGCCTTAAAAATCCACAGGAACCACAAAATGAGGGGGGAAACGAACAAACTGATGCGTTCCCTGGGAAGCCATGAAAAAACTAATCACTATTTGTTTCCAACTGTTGTTCCGCTTCCTGAGCCAAATGTTTCCAAGTCAGCTGTGGTGGCTGAGGAGTGACCGGTTAGAGCTGGAAAGTCGTCGATTTAAAATTGCAGCTCGAACACTTTCAAACTCCTTAACATCTTTTATAGATCCAGGACCACCTGTTCAAAAAAGCACAGCCCTCTGATGACATGACACGTGCCCCTGGCCCACATTTTCCAGTGAAAGCCATCAGCTCATGGAGGAAGCATTTAAGACTACCCTGTTCTTCTGCTCTCACCCCAAAAAGACGGGAGTTGTGCTGGAGATGAGACACACAAAGGGCACGGGCTCCCTCCCTCCAAGCATCAAGGTCATCACTCCCACCTTCAGGAAGGGAGTGAGGAGCTTCCAGACTCCTTGCCCCACTCTGCAGCATCCCCCCTGATTTACAGTGCAAGATGATCTCCATCCCCAGTGCTCCAGGAGACGACAAAGGAGAAAGAACCATTTGACTCCAGGATAATGGAACACTAACCCAAGTCTTCTCCACCTTGTAGAAGCAGTTACCAGCTCAGATTTGAACAGCATGGGGCATTCAAGACAAAAATCACTGGGAATTTTTTTTTTCACTGCGTGAAAGAGTCAACAGTGCAGAGATTCTGTTTGACAGAGCATCCTACTGTGAGACACACAATGTGTGCATTGTGCAAACCGCTCTCCTGCAGAGCTCAGAAAACAAGGAAGGCTTGGAAAAAATACCCACAGTAACTGCAGCCCTCGATACCTCCTGGTACTTTACTGTGCTCGTGGTTCTTCTCTACAGGCACCACGTTCACGGAGCCACGGTGAGAACGTCTCCACACAAATGCTTTTGAGTTTTGGACAGTGCAGTGCTGCTTCTCCTGAAAGAAAGGTACCAGCTCTGCCCAAGTATTTAAGCACAGCCCTGCCTTAAAACCTGAATTCTCAGGACAAGTGAGGTCCCAGAGGATGGTTCAAAGCAGAAACACATTTTTCACTATTTCTAACATCATAGCAAAAGATCCCCAACGTCTTCTAAAAAGCAGCATTTCCCTCCTTCCTCTGGGCTTACAGAGCTCATCACCCAGGGAAACGAATTGTACTGAAGGAGAAAACAATAATCTCCTTATGTTTTGGGTGTTCGTTTCCCTTTCCAAGATTTCCACCCCTCACTCATCTCGGAGGCAGTTTTGCTTTGCTTTGCTTGCTTAAAACATTCATTATAAGTCATCTAGGCCAGGAAAGGATTAGAGGAGCCCTGGCAGAAGTTGCAGAATGCAAGGCTGTTAGGTCAGAGAAATGAGACTTTCAGAGGCATAAACAGCAATTCACCACAAAGCCACCACTCATGCTTTGGAAAATATTCCTCTCTCTATAAATTTTAAGCAGGTGCATATTAAGAAAAATGAATCATGCACAGCAATGCAAAACAGCACCTCTTCATAACAAAGGAATGAAGCCTACCTGTCCTCTCCCACACCAGGGTAATCAGCATTTCCAGGTGAGACTGGCATTAATGCCACAGTGGCATTAACCGACTTACCCCAGGTGCAAGGAGGAGCTGCTCCAGCAGCAGAACCAGACTGCTTTCCAAAATGAGATCCCAGTCCTGTGCTCTGGCCATGCTTCACCTCTAAAGGCAGCAGCAGAAGCACTGCTGCTGGAACTAATTAAAGGCAAATTGGTAGAACTAGGGGCCATGACGTGAGAAAAATATCCTGCATAGTATCCAAGAAAGCCACCAGATAATCCAAAAGGCTGTTTAAGAGCCTGGCTGTCAGAAATCTTGGAATCTGCCAGGTCCATTGCAAGCAGTTGCTTGTTCCCTCATCCCCTTCATTTCTTCACCTTAATTAGCTACAGCATTTCATACCCAGTGCCTCAGTCCAAACAGCCACCAAGGAAGTCCTTGCTTCCACATAAGGATCAAAACCTACAGATCCCGAAGGATTTACTGAATCTGCCAGGTGGCTGACATTTGGAATGCCCCTTTTCCTCCAAAGGTAGCAAAGCCAGAATGCTTCCACAGCAGTGCAAGCGGTTCCACAAGAAGCACAGGTCCTGACAGTTTGTGTGGTTGCAGCATTTTCCCAAAGGTCAGCTGTTTATTCTCTGCTCCCTCAGCCCCCTGGGAATTGTTTTACACCTGGAAATCTCCCCCAAGGCAGGAGGGTGGAATAGGATGAGTTTTAAGGCCCCTCCAACACAAACCATTCAGGAATTCTCTGAGATGATTCCATGACCAGATGGGCTGAGGCTGTGGAGTACACGGACAGACTTAACACTCTCACTGCCAGTACAAACGTGTTCTGGAACCAGATCCAGCACAGAAGAGATTTCTGTCACTTCAGGTTGTGTTGGTCACAAACACATCAAAATCCAGGTGATTCACATGCCTCAAAAGAACACTAACTGCCCCAAATCCCGGGCCACTCCCAAGTGCGGGTGTCGACCTGGGCCTTAGTAAAGGATTTTTTTTTTTAAAAAAAGACAAGTTTGGTGTCTACGACATCCTTTAATGCTGTAATTAGATCCTGTGTTCAGAACCACCACAAGTCTCCACCAGCCAGTTACAAAAGGAACAGCTTTGCTGAAAGCCCCATCCCACATTCCATCAGGGAATTGTCCCAGTCAAGGGCAGCAGGCCCCTTCCAGCCCTCTGGGAAGCCCAGCACACCCCACACACTGTTCTACAGGCACAGCCAACAGCCTCTGGGCTTTCCCTACCCACATTCCTCACCAAGCACGCCTGGGGCAGCCCCTCCAACCTCACCAGCAGAGAAATCTCATTTTCTTCACACACTTTGGGCCACCTGCTCCTTCCCAGCAGTGCCAGGCACAAGGGCATGTGTGTAAATAATTCACCTTTCCAAAAGGCCAGGCTGACTCTGGTTTTCACTTCTCAGGCAGCAGAAAGTGAGATTGAAAAGGTACCTCACTCAAAGTTATAACTTCCCAATTTCCAGAACTCCTTCTAGAAAACATTGCTCTTGGCTGCTGCAGTTGCTCCCCCACCTCCCTAATAATTAGTTTTTACCTCAATAGCAGATGCAGCTGCTTTCTTGTAAAAACCCAGAGTTGAAAGATGACTTCTTTTCCCCTGCCATCACCCATTGTGTAGGAAAACAGACAATATCCCATTGTTCCCTGTACAACACTCGGAGCTGTACTTTCTGCTCTGAACACACTGAAACTCTACTTGAGGCTGCAGCAATTTCCATGCAGGAGGCAAAGGAGAATCTTGTATCTGATCTAATACAGGATACATCAGTGTGCACTCATTTATTGTTTATAGTCCCATCAGCTCAAGGAGAGGCACTGTCCTAGAGTTTCAAGGCTATCCACGCTGCCTCTGTAGATGGAAAACAGACACTGCGCTTGGGAGATATTTTGAGAACTCTGTTCAAACATTTCCCAGGAGTTCAGGAGGGATGGGAAATCACTAAACCCTGGCAGGTTCTCATCGCTGTCAGTGCAGGATTTTGGGAAGGGGCGCGCCAGGTTCACATCCCTTCTTGCCTCCTACAGAAATTCAGTTTCCTGTTAGTCATTCCCCTCAGGCAGGTGCTGGGGAGCTTAACTGGAGTTTGCACGGAGATGCTCAGATAAGATGTGCTAGGGAAGGGCAGCGTCACAGTCATTACTGTGGATTCAGGTGATGCAAGAGCTTCTCCCTGTCTCCTTCAGCTGCTGCAGCTGGAATGAAAAATTACCCAGCCCCTACACGGCGCAGTCAGAAAGCCACGAGCACCACAGGGACCACATTCTTCTAGATGTGGTCTGAATTCCTGTCAACTTTGCAGGATTCTGACCCTTTGTGGTGGCTGCACATGGGAGCTCCCTGGAAGCCCTGTATCCCAGCACAAGCCAAGCAAGGCAGAGTTTAATATTCCTCCCCATGCAAGTATTTTCTCTCATTAAATGCTTAAGAGCTGGAGGATTTGGAAGATTAATTTTTGCAGCTGGACATTTTCTTTAAGAATGTAATTTTCCACACAATTTTCTCCTTTAGCTTTCTTTTATTCTAACCCCAAGACACCCACTTACCCAGGACAGGACTTTCCTGCAAGGTTTGGAAAGGAATTCACTCCTGCACTTCAGTCCTTTTCTTTCTACATGTGCTACAGGCTTGCTTTCACAAAACCCTGTTTCTACTTAGTTAAACCCAGAACTTGTCTCCAGTTCCAGGCAATCAACACCAAGAATCCAAAACTACAAATTCATTTATCCAAAAACCCGATTGGAACAAAGCCACACCATGGATAGCTTTTTTTTCAAATTTAAAAGCACAAGAAGTTCCTTAAAAAACATGAGAGCTGATACACTGAACCACACAGCCACACAGCACTTAGTGACACGGTTGTGACAGGCTGGAGAATAGATTACAATTTAGAGGAGTTTGTGCACACAGGAACACAAAGCAAGAGTGAGACTTAATTATTATCAACCTCAAACACGTGACTGAACACGGGGCAGCTACAGCCACTTTGTCTTTCCCTCAGTGCCACCTGGATGGTGGGTCCTTCACTGCAAACAGTCCCAGCCTCTTCTGGGGACACACTTCAGTAAAAGTTTTGTGTTTAACCTGTCACTGAATCCCTTGGAGTTGATGACGGTCAGGGACAGTAACAAGGGAGCTGTTCCTCCAAATTCTGGCTGAATATTCAATTATGAGAGTTTAGGCAAAGGGAAGACAAAGCCAGAAGGAAACAGCCTCCTGACCTTCCCTGTCCCCATGTCCTCATCATCACCCTGGGAGGCTCTTTCTCCCCTGACAAGGACTTCTCACACACTCTTTTTCCCTGGAAAAGAAAAGCTTCTGGCTGGAAACGTGACATCACACAGTTCTGTTAATGCCATTTCAGTCCTCAGCAGCCAAGGGGAGGCAGAGCAGAGGGGACACATTTGATTCCTCACAGCCTCCACGAGACACAACTTTGCTGCATTTCACAGCAGATTTTCTGTGCAGGCAAAGAGGAAAAGCCGGACTACACATCCTGGTTTTTAAACAAGCTTACTTTTGCCAGTGCTGGTGTCAGCGTGCTCACTCCCTGATTTAAGCTTCCCGCTTCCCAGAGATAAACGTGCCTTTCAAGTCATTGATGCCAGCCTTCCCCTCCTAATCCTTCATCCCACCCTGACTTCAGAAGACTCTGTATCATTCCCTGTCTCTTCCATAGCATAAGCTTTATATTTCTGCAGCAAATCCAACTTTAACAGTGATTAAAACATATGGCAAAATAAGAGACATTTCATTTGAAGGATCCCAGGAAATGAGTTCTCAAAGCCCACACAGCGATCTTTTAAGAAGCGCAAAATTGGTCCCTAAACAACTTCCCTGTATTTTAATGTGGAGAATTTTATTTATTAATACATTCATTCTCATGCCTGTGCTTTAAACACAGTCGTGCTGGCTTCAAGCAATTGTTAAGCCTCACCCAACTTCTTCTTTGAAGGGATGGGAGGCGGGGGAATGAAAGAGGGAAGAGTGATTAAAATTAGTCACAAGGAATCCTATAAATACACCCGTGGACGGAGGAAGAAATCTCTCTTCTATTTAACTTAAAAATAGAGGGCTAAACCTTAAAAGACAAACAGATGGGATGAAGCAAGGATAAAAGAGAGCTTAGAGAAAGTCAACTGGGCAATTTAGTCAGGGATCTGTATTGTGGGGTGGCAGAGGAGGAGGAGGGAGGAAGAATCTTGATTATGTGAAACTAATTCCTGACTTGGGAAGTGAAGAAGGAGAAAATTAAGGGAACCCATCTTATTGCAAGAGGAATCAAATCTCAGAGGCAGTATGGCACAGAGGTATAATGTGGAAAAAAGGGATGCCTGGCCAGGAAATGATGCATTTGTTCCAATGCATCTGCATTTGTTCCAATCCTTGCTGCTGTGGCAGCAAGGGCTGGAACAGGATCACAAGACCTGTGTGTGTGCACCTGCAATGTCAACTGGAAGTCACAGGGATGTGCTGGACAAAACTGCTCAGATACATCCAGAGAGGTGTAACACCAGCCAGAAACTCACTGAACACGCTCAGACACATCTGCTGGCCACATCCAACCTGCTGCAGGGTGAGGGCTTTAATGAAGACACACTGAGGAGAAATCCAAGCTTCTGAGGGATGGTGGCTGTTGTTTTCCCCCTCCCAGTGCTCACAGGCCGGCTGTGCCCCGCTAAACAGCTGGGGCCAACATGAGTATGTTCTCTAAAAGTAATCAAGGCTCTTTGATGTGAACACAACAAAGATGCAGAAAGGATTTATCAACACTTCCCTTCTTGCAAAAATCAGAATGTAAACTATGAACAGACAAAACAAGAGTCACAAAGGGCAGATGTTTATGGTGCTAGGAAAATGCCACACGAGATAACTGCAGTGGGACAGTGCCAAGGGAAGGAGACACTCTGGGACAACGTGCAGGAAAGGGCTTAAGGTCACAGGTTACTACAGGGAAACCACAAAATTGTGTTAGAAACAGCACGGGCAGGAGCCGTCCAGCCCCCGCCGTGTCACACGGAGCTGTGAGCAACAAGCAGCACAACAAACAACTTCCTGACCTGGTTTTATCAGGCAGCCCCGGGACGCCGAGCGACGGCTCCGGGAGCTTCACCGGGAAAAGCAGCCACCCCAAAGAGACAAACGCCGGGCAGGGAATGACAAAGTGCTCTTACTTTCGTTAGGCAGCTCCTCCCGATCCAGGTCGTCCAGAGGCGCCGAGGCGCTGCTCCCGCTGTCGTCCAGGGTGAGGATGAGGGGAACGTCATCGTCCATGCTCACAGCCATGCCGTCCCTTCTGAGGCTCCTGCTCATGGAGCTTTGAACAGCGCTTTTTGCAGTTCCACCTGGGAAACGCTTGTGTCAGAACCTCTCCCTGGAAAGTCGTCCCCCGGGGCTGTCTGCTGGACACACGGACACAACAGTGCGCAAACCCATCTCCGGACACCACAGCTCCAGAAAGCACCGAGTTACTTGCTTCCCAAGAGCAGCGCAGGATACCGGACTCGATGGACTTGTGCCAAAGCTCAATTCACAAAGCGAGGCCGGGGCTGCCTATCCCAGCCGGCGCACGGCTCGCAGGACAGCAGGGACGCAGGAGAACCTGATCCTTGGCAAACTCCTGACCCCGCGGCAGCAGGAGCAGCGGCCGTGACGCATCCCGGGCCAGCATGGCGCTAAGTGTCCCCGTCACGCATGGCTCTGTCCCCCGCCGTGCCCGAGCGGCCGGACCGCAGCTGGGGAGGCGAACGCGGGAGCACCGGAGGCCGCCCGGAGTCCGCACACATGAAGTTCCCGGAGGGGTTTTCTTAACTGCGCGATGCCACAAGGTCACGGATTTCTCTAAAAGGTGATGGAAAAGGAAAATGAAGCAGGCCCAGAACAGAGCCACGGGGACAATCCACAGCCACTGTCCCTGACCAGGGAGAGGGACACAGGCACAGCGCTGTCACCGCACTGAGGAGGCGAGGCCCGGCCCGGCCCGGCCCGGCGCCCT
>VZRQ01007283.1:68071-140805 GCA_013397975.1 Machaerirhynchus nigripectus
TGTCCCCCGTGCCGGTGTCCCTAGTGCCAATGTCCCCAGTGCCCGTATTCCTGGTACGGGTGTCTCCACTTCCAGTGTCCCCGGTACGCCGGTCTCCATGTGCCGGTGTCCCCCGTGCCGGAATCCCTAGTGCCAATGTCCCGAGTGCCCGTATTCCTGGTACGGGTGTCTCCACTGCCAGTGTCCCCGGTACTCCTGTCCCCGTGCCGATGTCCTGAGTACCAGTCTCCCAGTGCCGGTGTCCCCAGTGCCAATGTCCCCAGTACCCACAGTCCCCGGCACTGGTGCCCCTGCCTGCCATGCCAGCAGTGCAGAGCTGCAGTGCCCTGAGAGCCATCACCCCAGCCATGTCCCGCGCTGTCCCCAGGTCCCTGTGACACCTCTGCCCGCCTTCCCTACCACCGCCGAGGAGGACGATGGCGCCGATGCTGAGCTCGACACTCAGGCCATGGTGCGGGCCCAGAACCAGAAGAAGAAGAAATCCGGGGGCTTCCAGTCCATGGGTGCGTGTGTGGCAGAGGACAGCTGTCCCTGGGACAGGGACTGTCCCCTCCTGCCCATGCCCCCTCACTTGCCTCTGTTCCCCTAGGCCTCAGCTACCCTGTCTTCAAGGGCATCATGAAGAAGGGCTACAAGGTGCCCACGCCCATCCAGAGGAAGGTGAGCATGGGGGGCAGTGGGTCCCTGCCCCAGGGGGTGGCAGTGGGACAGCGATAGTGACGGTGGTGTCCCACAGACCATCCCTGCCATCCTGCGTGGCCGGGATGTGGTGGCGATGGCGCGGACGGGCAGCGGGAAGACGGCCTGTTTCCTCATCCCCATGTTCGAGCGGCTGAAGGCGCCCAGCCAGGCTGGGGCACGCGCCCTCATCCTCTCACCCACCCGGGAGCTGGCCCTGCAGACCCTCAAGTTCACCAAGGAGGTACAGGGGACAAGGAGGGCAAGTGGCAACAACGGGGGCAATGGGTTTGGTTTTACATCCCACCAATATGTTTCTTCCTCACCCTACAGCTGGGCAAGTTCACTGGCTTGAAGACAGCCCTGATCCTGGGAGGAGACAAGTAAGCTGTCCCTATGTCCCCTCCAATCCCTGCTTCCCTGAGCCTCCCCAAAACTTGCTAAGGGACTGAGCTGCCCAGTGCCACCTCAGTCTCTCCCCTCTCTCACAGGATGGAGGACCAGTTTGCTGCCCTGCACGAGAACCCCGACATGTGAGTGGGGCAAAGGGAGGGGACCCGGTGGGCAATGGCCACCAGCCATCCGGGGACATCACTGGTGTTTAGAGCCAGTGTGCCTGATGGGCATTCCTGGTGTTCCCTTGGAGCAACCTCCTGTGGGACAACAGGGTCTCTGTTGTGTCTTCTTTGGGTTGGATTTGGGACCTGCTCCCAGCATGGTGTGGGGACACTGTCTCCCCCTCAGCCTAATCCTGTCACCATCTCTGTCCCCACAGAATCATAGCCACCCCTGGGCGCCTCGTGCACGTGGCAGTGGAGATGAAGCTGAAGCTGCACACCGTGGAGTACGTGGTGTTCGACGAGGCCGACAGGTCAGCAGGGCACAGGGGCGTCCCCAGGGCTGGCAGTGTCCCCACATGGGTGAGACGCCCAGGGGGTGGCAGAGAGGGACCTGCCATGTCCCATATCCCCTCCCCTGCAGGCTCTTCGAGATGGGCTTTGCTGAGCAGCTCCAGGAGATCATCGCCCGGCTCCCAGACTGCCACCAGACTGTGCTGTTCTCCGCCACGCTGCCCAAGCTGCTCGTCGAGTTTGCCCGGGCTGGTGAGGAGCGGGGGGCAGGTGGCACTGGGGACAGGGACACAGCACAGTCCCGTAGCCAGGCCGAGCCCAGCACTGGGAAAACAGAGCTGGATTAACGCTGGGCCAAGTGGGTGTCCCCAGCAGCACATGCCATGTGTGACCCATGTCCTGTGTGTCACCACAGGCCTCACTGAGCCGATGCTGATCCGCCTGGATGTGGAGTCCAAGCTGAGCGAGCAGCTCAAGGTGAGATGGGCTGGGGGAGTTCAAGACGGGCTTTGTGCCCCCCACCCCCTGCAAGCCACCTGCTCATGAGGAGGGGACAAGGGTGGCAGTGGTGGCACAGGGCTGAGCACTCCCTCACGCTGCAGCTGGCGTTCTTCCATGTGCGCGGGGACGACAAACCGGCCGTGCTGCTCCACCTGCTCCGCAGCGTGGTGAAGCCCCAGGACCAGACCGTTGTCTTCGTGGCCACCAAGCACCACACAGAGTATCTGAAGGAGGTAAGTGGCATTTGGGGGTGCCCATGTGGGGTCTGCAGCTGTGGCAGGTCCCTGCTGGAATTTCTCCCTCTGTTTCACTGGGCTGAAGGAGAAATCCCAGAACATGTGATCATGGAGATGCTGCTCCAGTCACCACTCAGAGAGAGGAGGGAGCACGGTGGGATTTGGAGGTCCAGGTGGCCACCCTGGAGTCTCTGGCCCTGTCTCTTTGCTGAGGGCACATGCCCAGGTGGGATCCAATCTCTCTTCCCCCGTTCTCAGCTGCTGACGGCGCAGGGCATCCGCTGCACCCACATTTACAGCTCTCTGGACCAGACCGCCCGCAAGATCAACATCGCCAAGTTCTCCCAGGGCAAGTGCCCAGTGCTGCTGGTCACCGACGTGGCAGCCCGGGGGCTGGACATCCCCATGCTGGACAATGTCATCAACTTCAGCTTCCCTGCCAAGGCCAAGCTGTTCCTTCATCGTGTCGGTGGGTGCTAGTGCCCTCCCTGTGTTGTGACACTGGGGGACAGACTGGGGACAAAGCAGTGTCGGAGTGTCCCTGGTGTCCCAGCTGGACTGTGAGGGGTCTTAGAGGCAGAACTGGTACCTTCCCTTTAGGGCTCCCCCTTGCCCCTTCCCCAGCCACCCATAGCCTCTTGCCAGCCATGCCCCCATGGTAAATGCCTTATGTGTAGACTCCCAGGGATACCAGTGAGTCCCTTGCCTGGGTGGGGACAGGCAGGGCTGGCTGGATATGCCTTCCCACTCTCCTCTTGCCCTTGCCAGGCCGCGTGGCCCGAGCTGGCCGGAGCGGCACTGCCTACTCGCTGGTGGCTCCCGACGAGATGCCCTACGTGTTCGACCTCCACCTCTTCCTGGGGCGCCCGCTCGTCCTCGCCGGAGCCCAGGAGATGCCTGCTGGTGAGGGGTGGCTCTGTGGCCACTGGGGTGTTACCCTTGGCCAGTGCTGGAGTTTGTGGTCTTGTGGTGGGCCCTCACACAGAGGGGTGAGAGCGAAAATGGGGTGTTGGGGGCTGTGATACACCCTGTGTGTGGGCGGTTGAACAGGGATTGAACAGTGCCGAGCTCCTGGGGCTGTCAGCTCTGCTCTGATAAATCCAGGGTGGGTGCTGGAGGGGTGACACGGTGTCCCCTGGGCTGCAGACGCTGGCGGGGTCCTGGGCCGTGTCCCCCAGAGCCTGGTGGATGACGAGGAGTGCCTGCTGCTGACAGACCACGAGGGCTCTCTGGAGCTGCGCAGCCTCCGCCGCGTCGCCGACAACGCCCAAAAGCAGTACCTGCGCTCCCGGCCCGGCCCCTCCCCAGAGTCCATCAAGAGGGCCAAGGACCTGGATGTGTCCCAGCTGGGCATGCACCCGCTCTTCAGTGAGTGCTGAGGGGATGCCAAGGGAGGGGACCCCGTTCCCCTCCCCAGGGAACTGATCTGTGCCCCTCTCACTGCCTGCCTTCCCCAGGTGCTCACTTCGAAGACACCGAGCTGGAGAGGCTGAAGTTTGTGGACAGCATTAAAACCTACAAGTCCAAGGCGGTGAGTTGAGACTCTTGGAACAGAACGGGACGGGATGGGATGGGAGGGAAGGCCCAGGTGGCTCACTGGGAATCATGTGCGCACCCTGGGGACAGACCATCTTTGAGATCAATGCCACATCCCGGACACCGGCCAGCACCGTGATGCGATCGAAGCGGCGCCACGACCGTGCCCTGATCGAGAAGTTCCAGCGTGGGCAGCAGGAGAAGCGGGCAGCAGCACTTAAAGGGCAGGGGCTGTGCCTGGCCCCCTCCAAGACCCAGGATGGGGAAGGAGAGCAGGAAGACCTCCAGGTAATGGGGTCATGGATGCAGGAACTGCTGCAGAGCAGCCTTGGCCTGGTGCTGGCAGCACCAGGGCCTCTAGACTGTGCTGGGGCTTGGGGGCTAGTGCAGAGACTTGCAAGGAATGTTGGGGGGAATGTGGCTCCCGACCCCCTCCACTGTCCCCATCCAGGACGTGTTCTCCAACGTGGGGGGCCAGAAGCGAAAACGGGGCCGAGGGGGAGAAGATGGTCCCAGGAAAAAGCCGCAGCAGCCGGCACAGCAGGATGAGGACTTCTACATCCCATACCGGCCCAAGGACTTTGAGAGTGAGCGGGGGTAAGTCTCGGGGGGTTCCTGCTCCTGTCCCATCCCAGCCTGTGTGGGGGCTGCTCTCATCACCCCCGTTTGCAGGCTGAGCGTGGGCGGCGAGGGCAGCGCCTTCGAGCAGCAGGCGGCCGGGGCCGTGCTGGATCTCATGGGCGATGAAAACCACAACCTCAACAAGAGCAAGCAGCTGCTCAAGTGGTGAGTGGGGTTTGCCCGTGGGCTGGAGGGAGAATCAGGGCTGGGGGTGCCACTGCTCAGTGCCACCGCCCTCCTGTCTCGCAGGGACCGCAAGAAGAAGCGGTTTGTGGGGCAGACAGGCCAGGAGGACAAGAAGAAGGTGCGGACGGAGAGCGGGCGCTACATCAGCAGCTCCTACAAGAACAACCTGTATCCTGCCTTGGGCACTGCTGCCTGCCTGGGCTAGGGGCTGCGGGAGCGGGGCTGGACCTTCGTGTCAGGAATTCATCCCCTGCCAGGGCAGCCGCCAGGGGAGGGAGCACAGTCAGACACCACAGCACACGGTCAAGTTCCCTTAACCCACCCGTCCCAGCTATGAGAAGTGGAAGCAGAAGTACAAGGTTGACGAGCGGGACGAGGATGAGGAAGGGCCACGCAGCAGGGAGCAGTTCAGAGGCAAGCACAGGCACGGCCACGGTGAGTACCTGCAGCAAGCAACAGAGCCCCACATTGTCCCCATCAGCCTGGCTCTGTCCCCTGCCCTGAGCACAGCCGTGTCCGCCCACAGGGCCCGCGCAGCCCCCGGCGCAGGGCAGGGTGCGCTCGGAGCTGAAGAACAAGCAGCAGATCCTGAAGCAGCGCAAGAAGGCGGCCAAGCAGCGCTTCCTGCAGCGCGGGGGCCTGAAGCGCCTCAAGGCCCGGAACCGGCAGCGGGTGCAGGAGCTGCGGCAAATGGCCTTCGGGCGCCGGGCGGGCGCTGCCAAGAAGGGCAAGCTGAGGAAGAGGATGTAGGGGACACGCCCCCCACGCCTGGGCTGGGAGCTGGGGAAGAGGACAGTAAATATTGGCTGGTTTTGCATCCCGACTCCTCTCTGTCCTTGCTCCAAGCATCGTGCCTGGGGTAATTCTTTTCCCCCTCCGGCCACCCAGAGACACAAGAACAAGCAAGTGCTGCGGCTCCACAGCCGGATGTATTTTGGTGACACACCTTTGGAGATGCCAGCAGCAGCTCCCTCCTCCTTCTGGCCCTGCCTGGGGTGCTCTGGGCAGGAGGGAACCTGGCAGTACTCTGGCCTTGCCTGGGTGCGGTGCCACCCCAGTGTGCCTGTGCCGCTGCCATCCATGTTGCCTCTCGTTGTGGGGTTTCCAGACTTGCAAGGAATTACCTCCATCCCCATGGGTCCTGTGGCTGCATGCTGGCCCTGGCAGCCTCTCCCCAGCCCCAGGAGCAGGCACATGTCCCAAGGCGCTATTCCTGGCCCTGAAACAGCCTGGCACCCCTGTAGTGCTGTGGGTGTGTGCCAGTGGCACAGATGTCAGCCAGGCCCCGCATGCAGAGCAGCACCTGCAGAGATTGGAGCCTGATGCCACAGCCATCCAGGGATGTTAATGTCCCTGTGTGTTCCCAGCCCCACTGCCCCGGAGAGAGGATTGTGCTGACCACATCCAACTGGGCCTTGGTGTCCTCCTGGGCTCTGTCTGTGGGGATCCTGAGCTGTGCAGTGGTGAGCTGGAAGAGGTTCAGCACAGCCAGCTTGATCTGCTGCAGCAGCAGGGTCTTCTGTGTGGCTGTGCTCTGGATGTGGGTCCAGCAGGACTCCTGGGGGACAGAGAGAGCCCCCGGCCACTGCCCTGTGTCCTCCTGTGCCCCCCAGGCCAGGCCAGGCCAGGGGGACCCAGCAGTCCTGGCTGTGTATCCTACCCATGCAGAGCTGCTGCTTTTTGGGCATGTGGGGATCCTCAGGTCAGCCCAGAGCGTGCCCAACTTTGCACCTCCACCACACTGGGCATCTCCCTTGTGCAGCACACCTGCGTTACTGCCCTTCTCCCCGGGAGGGTCCTTGGGCACCCCATATCCCCCTTACCCACTGGAGCACATCTTGGCGGGCGGCCTCCAGGCGTGTGTGGAGCCGGGCCAGCTCGTCCTTTGTGCCCAGGAGCTCGGTGTTGGTCTCCTGCCGGTACCGCTGGAGCCGTGCCCTGCCCTGGGCCAGCCTCTCCCGCCCCGCTTCTGCCTCCCGTGCCAGGGCTGCCCGCCCCCCCGCCAGCACCCCGAAATGCACCAGCATGGCCTGCACATCCTGGAACTGGGCAGTGGGAGGCGGCTGAGTGGCCGCAGGGGTGGAGGGATGTCCCCTCCAAGGGGCTGGGGGACACGCAGGGTGGCACCGCAGGACCCCACGCTCACCTGCCCCATCCTGGCCAGCGCGTTCCGCAGGTAGTCCCCGAAGGGCCGGAGGCTCCGCAGGCGCCGGGCCAAGCGCTCCCTGTGCCGCAGCAGCACCGCCAGCTCCCGCTGCAGCCGGGCGGCCTCAGTTCGCTCCGCCGCCGCCCGCGCCCGCTCCTCGCCCGCCCGGCNGTGCCGTGGGCACGGGGTCAGCGGCGACCCTCCGGCCAGCCCAGCCCCGACCCTCCGGCCAGCCCAGCCCCGGCCCCCGCCCCCGCACCTTGAGGAAGGAGTCAAATCTGAGGACGGCGTCGCGGTGCTGCTGTTCCCTCTGGGCCAGCTGCTGCCGGCGCTGCGCCAGGCGCTGCATCCGCTGCTGAAACTCCTGTGGGATTGCGGGGTGCTGAGAGCATCGCCCCACGCTTATGCACCCGAGGGTGCCAGCCCGTGGATAGCTGGGGACATGCTGCCAGCTGCCTGTCCCCATGGCACAGCTGCAGCGCCCGGGGAGGGGACGCTTGGGGGGCTGGGGCCGCCCTCACCTCCCGCCGGTTCTGCAGCTCCCGCTCCACCTCCGCCACCTCCCGCCTCTTCAGGAGCACACGGGTGGAGGGCAGCAGCGTGGCGGGGTCCCGCGCGGGCACCGTCCTGCCACGGGCTGCGTGGAGCTCGGTTTGGCTGGGGAGGGAAAGCCTGGGCAGGGGCATCTGCCACCGTGGCAGGGCAGGACTCCCCTGGGCCACCGCTGCCCCCGGGGCTCGGCGTGGGGAGCCTGACTCGCTCCCCGGGGTGTGCAGGGGTTGTCAGAAACCACACAGCGTTATCCCTGCCTGCATTCATCTTCTTGCCCACCCTCGTTCCTGCCCATCCCTCCCACTTCAGCCTCTCCCACTTGGAGGCCCCCAGCACCGGCGCTGTTCCCCAGGGAAGGACAAATCACGTCACAATCTCAGCTTTCTGGTTAGACCCCGGGGAGTCCCCCTGCCTCCCCCCAGCCCGCGGCTGGAATGTCCTCTCCTCCCTGGGAGCCTCCGCTGGGGACACTGCGCCCACCCTGGCAGTGGCACCCGGAGATGGGAACAGAAACCGACATCACCGGGCACAAAGGACACGCTGGCCTTGTAGCCAACCCTTTGGTCCCTTGCCACGGGGAAGACGGAGGGGTCTCACTCACAGAAGCCGCAGCTTGTCCCGGAAAGCCGCTCGCAGCCGCTCCTCCAGCTCCGGGTCCATCTCGGCCGGTGCCTCCTCCCCGCCCAGGGGCCTGCGGAGGAGCTGGGTCCTGGGCAGCCGAGGTGGTGGCAGCACAACACTGTTGCCAGGGGCAGCCAGAGGCTCCCGCAGCTCCCTGGGATTTTCCTGGCTTGGCTCTGAGCGCCACTGCGAGGGCACGGTGCTGGGCACAGGGAACGCACCAGGGCTGCTTGCAGGGGGCTCCCACTCTCAGCCCTCAAACCATCCCATCCTTCCACCCACACACTGTTCCCTCCAGCCCTCAGACCCCGTTCCAGCCCCTCCAAACCCTCCGTTCAGGCTCCATGGCCCTTCAGAGACCACCGTGCACAGCTGGAC
Source organism: Machaerirhynchus nigripectus (assembly GCA_013397975.1). NCBI lineage: Eukaryota > Metazoa > Chordata > Aves > Passeriformes > Dicruridae > Machaerirhynchus > Machaerirhynchus nigripectus. The sequence goes on from VZRQ01007283.1 coordinate 76,378, forward strand.
CACAACCACTGTCCTCACCCCTGCCCCCTCAGCTCTGCTCCAGCTCACACTGTTCTGACATCCCAGGGATGGCTCAGACCCTCTGACTTCACCCACAGTGCAGACCCTGCCTCTCTCTGCGCATCCCAGGAGTGCTTCCCTTCCACTCCACAGGCCATCAGATTCCCTTCAATCCCCTGTGTGCTGGCCCCTGTCAGATCCCCTCTGTGCCCCCATATGTGTGCTCATGTCCCCATTACTCTCCACACACACTCCACAAGGAACAGATTAACTCCTGACTTGGAGACAGAGCAACACCACAGAAGGAATAGGGAAAAAATATTTATAATAAAAACAATTCACCCTCCCCAGAATCAGCATCACCCATGTCCTTGTTTCTTCCCTTGCCCCAGGATCACTGCGGCCCCATGGTAACCTTCTCCATCCCAGAGCTGCTCATGGGGACTGAGCCAGAATCCCACACAGGAATTTGAGTCCATCACAGGCATCGAAGTGAGCGGGTGTTCCCATGCTCTGCCTGCGCTTGGTGTCACCTTGCTTTAAGGACACCCAAGACAAGGAGGAAAATGGGAGAGAGGAAATGGAGAAACATGGCTGGGGAAGGAGGGAGTGAAACTGCAGGAAGGGCAGGTGGAGAGAGGGGGGGACGGCTCTGCCTGAAGTGTCCTGGCACAGGACACTGACAGCCTGTGCTCAGCCACACACAAGGAGGGCCTGCTCGATGCTGGCTTCCAGCCGGAGCGCCACGTGCTTCCTCAAGGAGGGACAGAAGCTATGAGCCTCGTGTCTCTTCTCTCCCTTCCTGTGGAGAGAGCCTGCCATGGAGCTCGTCATCGTCACCTACACAGGGCACAGAGCAGCAGCATCTCAGCTACAACAGCCATCAGGAATTCCTCTGGGAAGACCCACAGCTCAGCAGGGAGCAGCAGGTGGCTTCTCACCTTCTGTGAGGTGGCTCAGGTGAGCAGCCTGGGCCCTGCTCCCACCAACCAGCGCCACGGCCTCGTGCTCGGTGCAGCTGCTCAGGGCCTCCTCGGACCCCTTCCCCTCCTCGTCATCTTCAGAGTCCACCAGCACTAAGACATCCCCTGAGTCTGCATTCCTGGGAACAGCAGAGCAAGCTGGATGAAAGGTTGAGAAGAGCCTGTTCCTTGCCCTACAGGAATGCAGAGTAGTGGTGCCATGAGGGACTGGGCTGAGGATCATCAACACTCACCTGAATGCAGCACCTGAATGGGAGAGAAGAGAGAGACAGCGTTAGAAACTGCCCCCCTGGCAGGGCCACTGGACAATCCCTGCCAATCCTGCCTCCACGTCTGTGCCTCCCCCACGGTCACCGGCAGCCCCACGCAGAGGCACAGACGTGGAGGTGACCTGCCCACACATGGTATGGACAACCCTGACGGACTCCAGCACACTGGGAGGGACAAGCAGGTTAGGGATAAACCCCCAGGAAGGAGGAACCAATCCCTACCTCTCAGGCACAGGAGGGGATTGTAGTACAACACAACCCCTGTGACGGTGAGAACAGCCAGGAGGGACAGGACCACCACAGCACCCACGACGCCAACGATGTTCACTGGCTCTGAGGAGAGGGGACACAGGAGGAGCTTGTCACCGTGACACAGATGGATGAGGAATTCCCAGTGCAAGCCAAAGAGCAGGTGTGCTGTGCCCCCAAGCCCTCCTGCCACAGCCCCACTCACGCTTCACTGTGAGGCAGACGAAGAGCTCCCTGAGCCCCACGGGGTTCTGGGCCTTGCAGACATAGCAGCCGCCATCGGTGCCCTGGGAGCAGTTCCGGATGGTGAGCTGGGACACGTTGCCCTCCTGGGTGATGAGGAACCTCCCTCCAGGCTGGATCTCCACCTCGGGCTGGGTGATGTCCCGGAGCCAGCTGAGCCGAGCCGCCGGAGTGCTCTCAGTCACCCGGCACGTCAGGGTCACGTTGTCACCCACAAAGCAGGTCTGGGGGGGCTCGGATTCCAGGGAAGGGAGTTCTGAACAGCCCCGGGGGAAAACAAAAACAGGAGTCAAGGAGGGAATGGAGGCAATTAACATAACAAGCAATCAAGCTTCTGGCTGATTAATAATCATTAACAGAAGGGAGGCAGGCAGGCATCTGGGAGTTGAGTTCTGTGGGTTTGGCATTTGGCTGACTCAGGAGCCTCCCAAGGAGTGACCTGAGCAGCTGTCATGGTGCTCAGTCCCTTCTGACACCTGTCTTCATATCCCCAGGGAAAAATGGTCTGAGGTAGCCAGCAGGTAGATGGAGAGAACAGCAGGTAGAGAGAACAGCCCAGGGATTATTTTCCTTGGGATCAGCACAGCTCTCATGAAGCTCTGACAACCCTTGGAGGATAAATACAGCCCAGGTTTTCATGAGCCACCCAGATCCCCGAAGGGCACACACAACCCTTAAACCCAGCCCTACCAAACTTCATCTCAAGCTGCACACAGCCCCCAACCACCTCTCACTTTCATGCAGGTGTGAAAGCTTTCCACAGGTGAAAACACTGCTGTGGTGAAATCTGTTGGCCCCTTAAGATGGGTCCAAACACAGCTCACCTGCAACTCTGCCGTGATGGATCTCAGCTGCAGGACGTCTGTGCCTCGGGCTGCAAATGTGCCCTGCCATGCTGCCTCCTGGCTTCCCTGACCACCTCAGTGCTCTGGAGAGCCGGGAAGGACCGGGGTACCCACCTGCCCCACTTTGAGCAGCTTCATTAGCAGTTAATGAGGCAGAAAATCCACTCACTTATCTCCACAGTACAGGCAGGCTGCTCCTGCTTCACCACGTGGCTGCCCACACACTTGAAGACTTTTCGGTGGGAGAGGTGGGAGCTGTTCAGTGTCTCCACGTGGGTGTCCGAGGAGCTGGTGGAGCTGATGACCCAGCTGGAGTTCTCCAGATCTTGTCCCTCTTCTCTCCAGTGCAGGGTGGGGTGGGGGTACCCCCCGGGCCAGCTGCAGAACAGCTGCAGCATCAGCCCCGACGAGGAGGTCTCAGCCCAGCACTTTGGGGTTGCCTGTGGTGGGTCTAGCAGCAAGGACAGCAAGTGGTCAGAAACACTTCCAGGGCTGGAATTCATTTGTCATCATTCCCCTAGAAAAATCTTTCCTGTTTCCCTGCAAGTCTTGCTCCCTGAGCTGCATCCCACAGCCCCAAGCATGCACAGCTCTGAGTGACAGCCAGGAGGGACCACGAGGGGCTGTCACAGCCCCCACAACCAAGCCTTGAGGGAGGGAAAAAATTAAAAATTATTGCCACAGCTTTATCCAATGGAAATGAGATAAACACCTAAAAATGCAGCAGGAGAATGGAATCCCACTGCCCTGGTCCTCATGCCACAGCTACCAGGGAGGGACACGGAGCCACCACTTGAGAACGACGCACAGTCCTGGCTCTCTCCCAGCTGCTCCTTCCACACACAGATCCACATAAGTGCTGGTTTAACAGCCAGAGGGATTCTGGACTCTGATCCAGAATTAACACGCCATGCCCCTATGTATGCCTAATCCAGTGCTGAACAACACCCCACCAAGAGATCAAACCAAAGCAAGCGCCACAGCAGAGGTGCCAGAGAGATGTCTGAGGCTTATTTTGGGGAGCATTTATTCAGGGGACTTGAAACGACTTGAATTAATAAAACAAACATCATGGCAAACCCTCGAGTGAGCTGCAAGAACACACCTTCCTGGGGCTTGGCTCTCCAGGAATTGTACACACACCTCAGGTGATCTTTGAAACCACCCAGCTCTGGCAAGAAAGTTCTCTACAACACTCCCTGTGTCCCAGCTCTGGGGAGGATCAAACTGATCCCAAACCCTGGCTGTGGTTAATAGGGCATCCTGTCAGCCTGAACCAGCAGAAACTGCCCCACATTGATGGGGCACAGCCCTTTCAGGATGTCCAGGTGGACACAGCCCGTCCAGGATTGTCGTCCTGAATTTTGCAGTCTTTCTATGTTTTCATTCCTGTAGTAGAATTTCCCAGGCACTTTACTGTAAGCATCAGGCATGTTTACCTACCAATATCTATTATTATCATTCTTTTTGTTAGGCGGAGAATTATGATAGACTTTTGGTCTGACCAGTGTCATGGAGAGGTGGTAACCCCATCCTCCAATCCATGGTTGTCTCTAAAAAGATATATAACTGACTAAATAAAGGGCCGGGCTGGTCTTCTTCCTTCTTCTTGCCCTACCTTGGCCCTTCTTGCTCTCTCTCTTTTGGCCCAGGCCTTATCCTGACAGAACGGTGTCTGCGTGGTCCTTTCGTGTCTGAGTACGACACAGGATGTCCAGCCAGAGCTGCACTTTCTGTGCTGACCTCAGGAAGAGCCTCCTGAAGCCATCATCTCTGCATCCTGAACTCCCAGGCTCTCCCTGCACAACTCTGTCTAAACAAGAGATCTGCTCCCACAAAGTTAACAAACCAAAAGCCTAAAAATCTCCACCCTCCCAAACCATAAAACCTCACAAAACACCAGCAAAAAGGATCTGTTTTGGTTTGACCCACAGAAGAGCCAACAGTGCTTGCATCAACCCACACATACATGTGCCAAGGAATCCCTGGGAGGTGTGGAACTGCACGTCTCCTTCACAGGTGCTTCCCATCCAAAACAAACACAGAATCACAGCCCAAGGCAGGGCTGCACCTTTGTCCTGTCACTAGAATGTTTACTGTACTGCTTGTGGGGTTTTCAAAGTGTAGTTTTAAACAAAAAGAGAACTTTTTGCTACCACCCATGGGATGGGCTGAAGACTGTCAGCTGGTAATTCCCACACAACGCCTCTACAGATCTTGGGGGGCTCCTTCACAGCAGTGCCAAGTCTGTGTCCAAACTTCGCTCCAGCCCAGGATAAGATGTTCCACCAACAGCTGTGAAAAAACAGGGCCCTGCTACAGGTCAGAGGTTCAACTTCTAACTTCTGCTGGTGCTTCTCCTGCTGACCAAAAGCACCTCCAGAAATCTCTCTCACCTATCAAAGGGCATGCTCACATCACCTTTGTCATATTTGGAAATTAGTTGACACAATTAATTACAGGCTAATAAATTAGAAGTTCAGAGTGCAGCACCAACACTTGGCACCCCACAAGTATCTTTTGCTCCCAAGTGTTCTGCCCCAGTGGTCCAGATTTGGGGCTCCCCACTCCTATGCCCAGTGCCTACACATTTATTCCCTGAAGCAGCCAGGGGTTCAATCCTTCCACAGCCCATCTGCACGTTCCTTGCTCCAGGAAGGGAATTTTTATTCCTGTAAGCTTTCAAGAGGTTAGTCTGTACAAAACAGGTGTGATGTTTACACACAGAGAAAAGGAAGGAACACCCTGAAGGCAAACAGTTCTCATACATGGGAAGAGCGGCAAGAAAGGAAGGGGCCAAGGGAGTACAGAGGTCCAAATGGGAAAAGCAGCGGATTTTCCCTCTTCTCAATCCTGGAGGGACCAAGAATGGCACCAGGCACAGGACCTGTGCTCCCTGATAATCAGGAGGGGGCTGTTCCCATGGAATACATGAGGCATTAGGGCAAATAATGGTGCCCTGGCAGAAACAGGAGGGAACTAACTGGCTTAACTGCTTTCCAGCCCAAACTTCCATCTAAGGGAATGAATTTCTAAAGGAATGAATGAATGAAACAGAGATGGAAAGGGGAGAGAGCACCAGAAGGCACAACAGGACTGGAAGAACTGGCCTGTGCTGGTAACAGGCATGCTCTCAGGACACTGCTCCCACATAAACCTGAGGAATTTTGTGCTTCCATCATTATCAGAAGGCTGCACTGTACGACTCCTCAGCTGGGGACCCTCTCCGTTCTCCCACCGAAAGGATGGCACCAAGGAATGGCACAGCACATCTATCCCAAACAACGGAAAGCAGACAGCGAGCAGCAGCCCCCACCCCACGGTTTATGAAGGCTCAAGTCAGCCAGATTCTGAGGCAAAGGGGCCCCCTGGAAAAGCTACAGGGAATGGAAGATGTGCCCAAAAACTCTTATATTGACTTTTTCTTCATTGCTGGTTTATCGCCAGCAATGAAGAAGAGACACAGTGAGGACTTAAGAGCCGGCATTTCCCCTGCACATGCCACATCTGTGACAGGCCATTTGGACACACATTTTGGTGCTTGTGAGCAGATGTGAGAGAGATTCTGCATGATAAAGCCACCTTGCACTTTTTTAGTATTTTTTTTCCACCAGTGCCAGATGAATTTGGGGATGTGGAAGGCCAAGGGGAGGAAGCTCGGCTGTGGGAATGACTTACTGGCCACCAGGAGCTGCACCCTGTGCTCATGGTCCGTCTTGTTCAGCACTTCCCTGCAGGTGTAGTTGCCCTCGTCCTGCACTCGCAGCTCCGTGATGCTCAGGGAGCTGTTGTCCACCAGGGAGAAGCGGACATCTGGGGGGAAGGAGACCCTCGAGGAGAAGAGAGGTGGGAAGGAGTGCGGATCCCCTTGGAACCAGACCACCTCGGTGGCTTCCTTGGACACGTTGCGGCATAAAAGGAGGATGCTTCCTCCCACCTGCCCAAAGACCACTTCATCTGTTCCTGGAAGAGAGAAGGGACAGCGTTAGGGATGTAGGAAATGGGCAAAGCTGCCTTCTGCCAGCAAAGACCTGGATATTTGATCTATGTCAAATAGGGGTGCTTGTTAGGGGACTGCTGAGGGACCTCTGAGGTGACTAAAAACAACCAGTGCAGACCAGGATCAGGAAAAAGGGACACAGCTCCCTGCTCCCCTCCCCTCAGCCCGCGGTACCTGCGGCCTCCCGGCGCGGCACCAGCCTCCAGACGCAAAGGGCGAGGAAGAACCGGGCCGGCGGCATCCCGCCAGGGAGCTGCATGGCTGTGTGCCGCTGCCAGAGCCCCGCGGAGGCGGTACTGCCCGGCGGCCGCCCCGGCGAGAGGCCAGGGGAGGGCGGGCGTGCCCAGCCGGAGAGACCCGCCCGCCAGGGCCCGTAAGGGGCCCGTGATGGGGTCGTCGATGGGGCCCCGTCGCCTCAGGGCCGCCATTTTGGAGGGCCACCATCTTGGACCCCCCCGCCCGGCCCCGCCCGCCATCTTGGGGTCACCTCAGTGCCCCCCCGCCACGTGGGGCGGCCCCAGCAGAGCGGGGCCTGCGCTGCCGCCCGGCGCCGCCCATGCATCGGGAGGGTTTAAACTGAAGGGAGCGTGTTCCCTGAGGGGTGGTCCTTGCGTGGTCAGCGACCCCCACGTCCAGAGAGCTGCTGTAATCCACCCCCTTGGAGACACCCCACAAGCAGCGGAGCGGGGAGAGCACAGATAAACGGATATTCCTGTGTGTAACCCCGCAACTATCCACGGGTTTCTCCAGGACACCTTACACATGGCAGCTTGGAAGCATCAAGGCATGCGTGCAGCAGAGCGCTGAGACCCACAGGACTACCCCACTGGGCCCTGGCACATGAATTATTAATTAACCTAATTAGCGGCAGGCGCGACAGTGCTGCCCCAGGTAACCGGAGCTCGGCCGGCCCCGCTCGGCCCCGCGTGGCGGCGCCATAGAGCTGGCGCAGGGGCGGCCAGCGGTGCGTCTCCACCAATGGGAGAGGAGCGAGGCGGCGCCTCCGCCAATGGGCGCGGGGGGCGGGCAGCGCGGGGCCGCCGCAGCCATAGCTGCCGTAGCCGCCGTCGCAGCCACAAACGTCGCTATGCCGGTGGACCTGGCGAAGTGGGACGGGCCGCTGAGCCTCGCCGAGGTGGAGCAGAAGCCGGCGCACCCGCTGCGGGTCAAGTATGGCTCCGTGGAGATCGACGAGCTGGGCAAGGTGCTCACGCCCACTCAGGTGAGCAGCTCCCGGCCCCGCGCGCGGGGGTTGGCGCGGCAAAATGGCGGGATGCGGTCGGGCCCCTTGCGCTGTCGCTCCGGCAGCTGCCGCCGGAGCTTCACCGGGTGCGGGGGAGGAGAGAGGGGCTGGGCTTTGGGGGCGGCCTTGGTACGGGAGCGGCCGTGCCGCAGGAAGGCCCGTGGCTCTCGCAGCCAGGAGGAGCTGGCACGAATGGCCTTGAACCCCTCGGGTGTCGCTGCCGGCGCAGGTCATGCTGGCGCTGTGTGCAGGGCAGGTGGCTGGCGCTGGCAGCGGGGCCGGTGCTAACGCGGTCATCCCTGCAGGTCCAGCATCGCCCCACCAGCATCGAGTGGGATGGCTGCGATCCCCAGAAGCTCTACACCCTGGTTCTCACAGACCCTGATGCGCCCAGTCGGAAGGACCCAAAGTTCAGGTAATGGGGCTTGGCAGCTCCGTGTCTTGCCTGGGGGAAATGGAGCATCCCTCTGGGGCTGAGCAGAGGCTTAGGAGGAGGTGGGACTGTGCTCCGCCTAAGGTGCAGCTGTGGGGCTGTGGCTTGGCATAGAAAGCGCGTCCTTGCATCTCTCCTTGAACCAGGGGCAGCTTGAAGAGGAGCAGCTGCCTTTTCCAGGGGTGTTCAAAGGTCTGTTGTAGCTGGAGCAGCACAGCATTTACTACTTGCTCTAATTTATCACGTCTGAGTTGGAATTAGGTCTTTGCTGGTGGCAGAATCTTAAATCTGGGACCAGCTCACGTTCCTCAACTCAGCCTCAGCAGTGAACTCTCAGACTTCAGGCTGTGGGTTTCCTGCAGCCACATGGAGCTGGTTTTGGCAGGCTGTGCATCCCAACAAAGCAGTACCTGCTCTGGGACTGGTGCTCTTCGGGTTTGGCAAACCAGGAGTGGCAGCTCTTTGTTTACCCTACACCGACAGCCTCACGGAAAAGCAGCAGCTTGGAGTGATGAAGGATTTTATCTGGGGCTCTGCCAGTCTGTTTTTTGCTTTCTCCTTTCAGGGAATGGCATCACTTCCTGGTGACCAACATGAAAGGCAACAATGTGGGCAGCGGGACCGTGATGTCGGATTATGTTGGCTCTGGGCCTCCCAAGGGAACAGGTCGGTACCTGCAGCAGTTCCCACGTGGTGCTACATGGATCGCACCCCGTGCGGAAGGATGTCGTGGGGAAACCTGCAGGAAACTGTCTGTGGAAACGATCCGTGCAGGATTGCTGGGGGCTGCACGTAGCCACAGCCAGCACGAGCAGGGATCAAACCTATCTAGTGCATCTCCCCTAAGCTGCTTTAATCTCCATCATCCTTAGCCATGTCCAGGGGCCACCTCAGCACCTGACGCTGTCCCTTCCCTGCAGGACTGCACCGCTACGTGTGGCTGGTGTACGAGCAGCCCCAGCAGCTGTCCTGCAACGAGCCCGTCCTGTCCAACCGCTCCGGGGACAAGCGTGGCAAGTTCAAGGTGGCCGCCTTCCGCAGCAAGTACGGGCTGGGGGCGCCGGTGGCGGGCACCTGCTACCAGGCCGAGTGGGATGACTACGTGCCCAAGCTCTACGAGCAGCTGTCGGGGAAGTAGGGCCGGGGCCCGTGGGGCACTGCAGCACCCATGGGAGGGGCCGGGCACGGCGCTGTAGTTCGTTTCGTTAATGAGTTGAACCCAACTGTCCTGCTCTGGCTGCTGGAAATGTCACCCTGTCGCTGTCCCTGCTCCGTGTCCCTGTGTCCAGGCCTATGCTGATGCCCGTGGTATCCTAGCTAGAGCTGCTGATGGGTGTCCCTGGAAAACTGAGCTGCTTAAGGGAATAATTTGTGAATTAGTGTCAATTCAGGGAGTCTCTGCTGTCTTGGGATGGCTTTAGGTGGCGGGGTGTGGGTACAGAACCACTTTGGGGCAGGTGCTGGCTGTGGAGACTCCCTCTTCCAGGAGAGGAGAGGGCAGCGTAAGGGAAGCTTCCTCCCCTTTTTTTTCCTTCCCCTACACTACATTTGGCCAGTGCCTCCATGTCACCACCACAGTAGCGAAGGTGCAGCTCGACGGGGAGGCTGGAGCTGGCCTAGAGCACTTCCTTCTGTTCTCTGCTGCCACTCAAAGCTGAGACCACTTTGTTTTGTTCAGTCCTGTGGTGACCTGCCGTTTGCTCACAGTGCAATTAAAAACTTCCCAAGGAACTTGGTGTGCTTGGTTGTCTTCTTGGGGGACGAGGGCAATGCTCAGGGAGCAGTGTGGTGGTGTAGGGTTCCTGTCTGTGGGGACAAGGCTCAAAGCATCTTGTCTTTCTATCTTAAAAACATTACCAGCCTTTAGTTCCTTCCCAAGGGATCTCCCCGCACTGCCAGACCTGTGGAGGCTCCTTCCCTCCACAGGAGTCCCTACATCACCACAGCAGATCAGACACCCCAGCAGTCAGTCTGGGCACCACCAGCTTCACTGACCTGAAGCCACATCCCAGCCCAGCTGCAGGTCCCAGGTGCTTCCTGCTCCTCTAGCAGCTTTGCAGTGAGGCTTGGGCATGTCCCCCATGTGCTTAGAGCAGAAATGAGCCTTTGGTTGAGCCTGATGGCTATAAAAAGGTAAAAAAGGTGAAGCCAGTGCAATTCAACTTCATGGAATTGGGAGCCTTCCCCCTTTTTTTCAAGCTGCTGTATCAAAGCTTTGCAGTGACAGGGTCTGACAAACAGGAATCAGCAGCAGCCCTGTGAAAACTGGGAATTCCATAACTCAGAAAGGTGGATGGTGCTGCCCCAGGGCAGTTTTTTAGCCCAGCCATTAAAACATTTCAACAGGATCGATGGTTTTCCAGGAAAACATCCCCAGCTACTCCAGACCAAGGCCCACCAGAGTTAAGGCTGGAGCAGTGCTCACGAGGCTGATCCATCCTGGCACTGCTCGGGCTGGGAGGAGGACATGAAAAAAATAAAAAATCCGTTACCCTAAAAACCTCCACAGTCAGGAAACCAGGTATGGAACCATGCCCTGAGGCTGAGGGACACCTGTGGAACATGTCCCCTCCCTTCCCCACCTTGCACCTGTGCTGGGCCACGAGCCGCCCCTCCCGCAATGACACAGCCAGGCATTGTGATGAACACTTTTATTTACAAATATAATTAAAAGCTCTGACAGTTATTCATGCTCTTCCCTGGAACCTGAAAAATGTTTTTGTTGTTTTGTTGGTTTTTTTGTCCTTTTTTTTTGTTGGTTTTTTTTTTTAAAGTGCATGCAAAAGAAGTAAAGCCTTTTTTTTTCCTCTTTTTATTGTAAGAAAATACACAGTTTGAAAGTGTGAATAATGCAATATTTATGACCAAGATCATGGGGTTGGGGGTGGACTTTGGGGGAGGAACAAAAAAAAACCCCCAAAAAACAAATAAAAGAAAAACTGAAAAGGGCTGGGATGATCTAACAGACAGTGTTGAGCTCCGGAACGGAGCTGGAGAGTGGGGGGTGGCTGGAGCAGGAAGGGAGGGGGGAAAGAAGTAAAAAAATTTTTGATCAGAGAAACAGTTAAAATACAATATGAAAATAAGTAAAAGCTCTCCTTAAATTCCTTCTATACACAAAATACACGATTTGACAAAGCCCAATTTGTGCTACTGGGATCCTGTGGGCTCATTTAAGTGTATTCACATTCTCTGCGACAGCAGAAAATGATTTATGATACAATCAAGAATATGCCCAGGGGCCAGGGCTCGTCCCTGCTGCCCCTGGCATGGTTCTCCTAAAAATCACCACATCGTCGCCCGCCCCTCCCCACCCCCAAAAAAGTAATAATATGTCACCACTGATATGTACAGCACGATTAAGTTTTTTTTTCTGTAAAATGTATCAAATTTTTTTCAATCTTTAATAAAATTTTTTTATTATTTAATTATTCCTGATGAATAAATACCAAAAAAATAAAAATAAAATAAAATTATGCAGCAGCTAGTTAAGGTAAGGCTGCGGATTCAGTCTCTCTCCCCCTGGGATCGTAGATATCTTTTAATTATTAATATTTTTTTGCTTGTACTTTCATTGATTGGTGGTAAAATGAGTGATTGCTCAAAAGCAACATACATCCACTTGGTTTTTTTTTTGTATGTTTTTTTTTTTTCTCCATTAAAATTGTCTCCAAAGTTTTCACTGAAACATTTTTAATCATTGCACAGAGACATCAATACTGTGACATACTATGGAAAAGACTGCCAGGAGCTGTCCTGCACCGGGACGTGACGGGGGAAAGGGGCCCCTGATGGAGTAAGAATATACAGGCACTGGTCCGACACGATGTCAGTAAGAGAGACAGAAAGAGAGAGAGCACGCCCGTCAACATGGGGAATGTTGGGTTTGCAAGTTTTATCCTTACTTTGTTTGCTTTTTGTGTTCTTTGTTTTTTTTTTAAATGGCAAAGAAATTTAACCTCATCTATAGTCCTCCTTGGGATACTCTAATGTGACCAAATTCCCAAAGCCCATCCGCAAGCTCTCCATGTCAAACGTTTCAATCTCTCGCTCCTGCCTTTCCAACAGAAACTTGATCCTCTCGCTGCGTTCCTTCTGGAGGGCGGCGAGCTCCTCTTCGATCTGAAACGAGCACAGTCAGCAGCCCCCAGCACAGCTCCACCCCTGCCCCGTGTCCCAGCCCAGCTCCAGGTATCCCCAGAACCCCCTCTGGAACGTACCTTCTGTTCCAGGTGTGCCCTGCGCAGCGACACCCGTTGCTCCAGCTTCTGGAGCTCCCTTTCATGCTGTGCTTCTGTCTGCATCTTAATTTTGCTCTGGTACGCGTTGAGCAGCTCCATCTCCTGCTGGAGTTGCAGTCTCAGGGCTTGGCATTCTGCTTCCTGGGCCTCATCCAGTCGGAGCTGTGGGAGCATCGGGAAAACACTCAAACCCCCGCTGGGAATTCCTCTGCTCCGACACCAGTGACACACCACTCTTTCTTCCCAAAGCCGCTGGTGTTGGTGGCAGAGGGAGAAGGCAGAAAGGGCTTAACGAACAGCAGCGTCTCTGCTGACACTGAGGCAGAGCCTCAGAAGATCCACTTCTAAACCCCAGCACGCGAGGGGAGCAGGGGAAGCGCGCGTGTTCCGCAGGACACTTCAAGAGGGAAAGTGCCACCTGATGTGTTATTTAAACAGTTTTTATAATTCAGTGGCTGGAGAAGCCCCTCCCAGGGTGCTGCCAGGCCCCAGAGCCCCCGAGCCCCCTGCACATACCGCCTGTGAGGCCATCATCTCGTTGATGCTCTGCTCGTACTGCTCGGCCAGGATGGCGAGCTTCCGCGTCTGCTCGTCCTTCAGGCTCTTCAGAATTGTCTTGTGCTCACTCTTTGGAGTTACTTCCAGCTGGTGATTCTTCAGTGCTTTGTACTGCTTAGTTTGCACTTTGCATGTGTCCTGGAACTGCTTTTTGATCTGCATTTCCATAGCCTGCCAAGGAAGGAGTGACGTGAAGAGCACGAAGGACTTTGGGAACGGAGAGGTTGTGGTACGTCCACATGGGTGGGGTTCTGGGAACCACAGCTCCCCTGTGCTCCCCTGCATGTGCTTCCCACAGGGATGAACCGGCAGCATCAGCTCAGGCCCTGCTGCAGCCTGGCCAGGAGCAGGACCCACTCTCTGCCCTCAGCCCAGGGCACTTCAACCCTCTGTGCCCCTGCTTCCTGCAGATCACCCAGCCCATCACCTGCCTCCCAAAACGTATTTGTTTTTTCACAGCATCATTCCCCTTCCATTTCCTTCCCACCTCAACGATGCACTGTGTGGAGGCTGCAGATCTGAGAACTAACAAGGGTGTGACACAGTGACAGCAATGTGCCTTCTCTCTGATGACCATGGACAGAACCCCAGGGAATGGCTGGAGCTGTGTCAGGGAGGTTGAGGCTGCAGATCAGGGAAAGTTCTTCCCCCAGGGGGTGCTGGGCACTGCCCAGGCTCCCCAGGGAATGGGCACAGCCCCAAGGCTGCCAGAGCTCCAGGAGCATTTGGACACTGCTCCCAGGGATGCCCAGGGTGGGATTGCTGGGGTGTCTGTGCAGGGCCAGGAGTTGGACTCGATGATCCCTGTGGGGCCCTTCCCACTCAGGATATTCCGTGATTCTCTGACACTGGGAGGAGGAACAGGCCTCTCCGGCAGAGAGCAGCTCAGGGGTCTGTAACCACACTGGGGCAGTGCACAGAGCTCAGCACACCCCTGTGCTCTGAAAGCACCACCCAACCCCTCTCCTCGTCATTCCAAGCTGACGCCAGCGAGGACCTGAACAATGCACGGCTTGTCAGAAACACATTCTGTAACACTTTGCTTAGGACTGGACTATTTTACCCAACAACCTCAATTAGCACAGCACTTGAAAAACCCTCAGTTAACTCTGGGCTATCCCAGCCCACAACTTCCCTTATCCAGAGCTGCTCTGTGCAAAAGGAGGGGATGCAAGGGAGAGCACAGGATGTGGAGAGCAGTGCTCCCACAGCACAGGTGCTACATGAAGGAGGCATGGACAGGAGCACAGAGGCTGGAGGAGGAAGGAAAGCTTGCAGCACCTTCAGGTTCTTTGGTTGCTGCCGGAGCTCCATAAAATGCTTCCTGTGCAGCTCCCGCTCCCGCCGCTTGTTGTATTCCAGCTGGTTCTCGAGCTCAGTCTGGTGCTGCAGCCGGATGAGGTCCATGCGCAGCTTCTGCAGCGTGTGCAGCTGCCGGTACTCCAGCTCCCGCGTGGACTCGTCGTGCCGGATCAGCATCGCGTGCTCCATCTCCTTCTGCGTCCGCTTCTTGTTCAGCTCCTGCGCCAGACACACACAGCTGAGGAGGGGGAATCCCTGCCTGGAGGAGTCGAGCTCATGAGGCTGAGGGTCCTGCTCACTCATCTACACAACACCAGGGACTTCACCAGTCCCAGGGAAACACAAACTCGGCACCACCGTGGGGATGCTAAGAGTGACCACCCAGTGATCGACTGACCATCCATCCATCCATCCATCCATCCATCCATCCATCCATCCATCCATGCATGCATCCATCCATCCGTCCATCCATCCATCCCTCCCTCCATCCCTTGCTCCTCTGGCAGCTCTGGGATGGCCCAGGAGTCCCCAGCAGGTGGCACCAGGACCCCACACAAGCCCTCTGTGCTCGCTGAAGCTCGCAGCAGCTTTCAATGGATACATCCCAGGGTACTCAGGGCTGGGGTGACCGACAGAATCTTGTCTGGTTTAAATTGCCCTGTGCCCCTGGTAGGCACTGGGAATGAGCTCCTCCCCGATCACCTGCACTAGAGTGGCCATAGCAGAGGTCAGTGGCTCTAACACCACCTCAGGTGAGAAAATGAATTGTCCAGGTGGGATCAGGCCCAAGGTGCAGCAAGGTTTTAAAATGAGGCTGGAGCCCGAGGCTCACAGGGTTTTGCAGTGCTCACCAAGAGCTGCTGCACAGGGTGTCTCGGGGATAATCTTCCCTGAGCTAGAAGCCCAGCAAGGGGAAGACACCAGTTCCCTCCCTAATTATTGCAAATATTTGTGTCTCCAGGTGTCAGCCACACCCTGTGGAGCTCGGAGCTGTGCTCCAGCTGTACCACTGCACAGATGGTGCTGGTGCATCCCAGATCCAGGCTCAGGTTACAGCCTCACCGCTGCGCTCCGTGCTGGATCAGCCAGGCACAGCAGGGCTGCCCCACCCCACACCGTGCCCAGCACAGGGAGAGCCCAGTGCTGCCTCAGCCTAACGAGTTTCTGCAAAAGAAGCAAAAAAATGTAATTATTCTGAGCTGCTGCTCACACGTGGTAATCCCGCTGTAACTCTCAACAGGAGCACCTGCAAACTTCAGCCCCTATGGCTGCTACACCTGGGACAAGTTTGAGCTGAGAGGATGGGGAAGGAAACAGGACCAGGGTTTCTCTCTGCCCTCTTGGCCATAAGGGCATAGCATGTGTTTACATTTAAGCAAAACTCGAGCCCTGACAGCCAAGATTAAAAATTAGATGTACTGGTGTGCCAAAATCACTTCCCACTGGCATGAAGGCAGGTGGAGCACTGACCAGGCAGGGAGCTGTGCCACACGTGCCTTCATCCCAGGATAGCTCAGCCAGCCTCTCCCGAGCCCATTCCACACCTGATTTCAGATCACACAGCATGAACACACACAGTCACTCCACTTCCTTCAAACGCTTTCCCACTTGCACAAAAACAACCTCTGTGGTTAGTTAAAATATCATGGAAAACACATCTTGAAAGTGTTATTTACTGCAGGTGATCCAAGTAGTCAGTACTGGAACATTTGAGTTAGTAGGGATGTAATTTTCAGGAAATAAAACTCAGATCTTTCTGAAAATTAGGTCTCTCATAAGAGCTTAAATGCAGGAGGTCAGAGGTGTGCTCCTGGTTAAATGCCATCCTAGGTAACTGAACTCTGCCACAGAGCTGACATGCTGTGATAAGGGTGCTCAAATCTGGTTTTTTGGAGTCAATAGTTTTCAGGGTACCTGGGTTGAGATATGTGGATCTCAGCAAAGCAGCTGAGCAGCCCCAGCCACATCTGGACTCAAGGGCAGCAAAGCTCTGAACAAGTACAAAATATACTGGAAAACCTGAGGGTAGCAGGCCAAGTACAATTGGAAATTTCTGACCACTCCTCACTCAGTTTTCACTAAAACACCCTCTCATGTGACAGTTTTTATCCAAAATAACATCAATCAAGAATTCAGGTACTACAGTGATGGCCACAGAAACATCTCCAAGTGGAAACTCATTCTCCAAAGTGGTGCTTGACAACAGGCAGCCCTGAGGCAAGGGGCAAAAACCAATGAGGGGAAGCAGGATGTGAAAAGCTGCTCCTTGACAACCCACATCCCCATCCCACAGCTCTCCCTGGCCCTCACCACAGCCCAGTCGGGGCAGGATCCCCCAAACCTAACACTCAGGAGCTGAGATGAAGCATCAGGCCCAGAGGGGGTGGCCCACAGGGTGTTTCTGTGTGCAGTCAACAATGCCATCCCTCAACTGATCAAAGCAGCCACAGCTGCATGGAAAACCACTTCCCAAAACTTTTTTGTTATGTTTTTCTCAGTTCTATTTAGCAACTAGAAACACGAAGACCTAACTTCAGTCAAGACACAAAGCTAAAGCAGTTAAAAAAATGCTGGGAGAGGAAGTGAGGAGTGCCATACTTCCCGAATGTTCTGCTGCTCCATCTCATGCCTCTTGATCATCGTTTTTCTCTTGAAGAAACGGCAGTTTTTGTCATAGTAGAGTCTCTGCTGGCTGAGAAGTTGGGCCTCCTCTTCAGCCTGTGTGTGCTGCAGGTTCTCTTTGTGTTTGGATATCCTTTCTTGCTTCTCTTTCTTGGGCGTGCTGTGGTCCTCATTCATTTCCTGCAGGGTCAGAACAAGGCTTCCCTTAGCACCACAGTGACACAGGACTTGGGGACTTTCCTGGCTCCTCCTGTGCCATTCAGTTCAAGAATGGACACCAAAATCCTCCAACAAAACCAACAGAACCAGACCTATCACCTGGCCATGCCCAACCCTGCTGCCCCTACAGCTGTACCAGGACCCACACCAACAGTAGGAGGAAAAGTGGCCCCTGAGCTCCTTGATAATAATTTTCTCACCTTTACCTTTTTAACAGTGAATTATTTTTGCAAGGTGGTGGGGACACTACTTAAGTAATGCATTTTGGAACAGATAAGCTACATATGAAGTTACTTCTCTTCCTAATTTATGTAAGTGATCACAGGGCTTTTAGTCAAGGGACATTGAATGGCTGCTCTGATTACTTGGAAAAAAAAACCAGATGAGGAGAAAGGGGAAGAAGAACTCTCTGAAGTCCCATTTTCCCTCATCACCCTTGGTTTCAAAGATTCTGCTCTATAGCAAATTGTGAAGGCACCTGTAGCCACCCTCACAAATTGTTCTGGAAATGCTGCCAGATGCTCCCAGTTCCTGAAAATTTACTTGCTGAGAATCCAAATTTGCTTCCAAGCCTGACAGGATCCCTTAAACCCCTGGGCTGGCCCAGGTTTATCAAAACTAAAGACTGGTTCATGTTCATTCCACACTCCTTCAGCCCCAAAAATGAGGGTTTCTTGCCTCTTTAATCTTTTCCTTGCAAAGCTTGTATTGTTTCTTCTGACTTTCTAAAAAGGTTGCCAGGTCTTTCTTTTGCTGAGCCAAAATCTGTTGCTGGAATTTCTTTTCATCTGCTGCAGCTGCCTTTGCCTGCAATGTAGAGAGCGGGAAAAAAACAATTTAAAAAAAAAGGGTGAGTGAGCAGGTGCAAAATCCAGCACAAATCAGTGTTGTGATTTTTGGTCAGTCATTTTGGTGACTGTGCTAGACAAAGCCATGAGCACTCAGCCACAGGAAAGCTGCTTGCACAGAAAATGTTCACATAAATCTGAGGGCTTCCTTGTGCTTCTTATCTCCCCATCAAAACCACCCCAGAGGGCACAACCCCACTAGTTCACTATATGGATCAACGTGCTGATTTTTAGACTGAGTGACGGCTTTGTCACTTCCTTAGCTGTGAGGCAAAGCTCCCACAGCCCCTTTTATCCAGCTGTGTACTGGTGGATGCCAATGGACTGCCCACATCCAGAAGGGTGACTTGAGGCAGCTCTGGCCAAGGACAGGGAGCACACGGTGCACCTCAGACCACGGGTTTGAGCAGCAACTCCCACAGCCCCCCAGGAGACCTGGATCCTCCTGTCCCTCACATCCTCAGGGACAGCTCCCTGCACTCACCTCCTTCTCCATCACAGCCACTTGCTTCTTGGCCAGCTTCTCCAGCTCAATGGACGAGTTGTTGGCGTGTGTCTCCACCTCCTTCTGCAGCTTGAGGCGGTGCTCGTCCATCTCGGCCTTCAACTTGTTCTCCAGGGCGATCAGCTGCTTCTGGTGCTGGCGCCGCATCCGCTTATATCCTGACATCTGTTCCCGCAGCTCGTTCTCCTGCTCATGCTCATGGATCTGTCTTGTAACCTGGGGTCAGGAACAGGGCAACAAGTGCTCCATGGCCCTCCTTCCCACACAAGCTGTTGTCATGCTGGCTGCTCATCCGTACCCCACGCCCTGCTCTGCTGCACTCTCAGCAATCAGCTGCTGCGGGTTTTGGAGGTGCTGCTGTTTCAGTTCACAAAGCCACAAGGTTTCTCTCTCTCCTAACTTTTAGCCCCCATCTCTTCCTGAGACTTTCATGTGTTTTCAGTAACAGAGCAGAAAATGCCATGTTACAAATAAAGGAAGTGACTGGTTACTTATCACTCCAGGACACACCCTCCTTCAGACACAGGACTCAGATCCTGAGGGTGACATGGACTCCCAAGATGCATCCAGAACCCCCTCAACTCACCCATTCTTTCCTTCCTCCTCAAGTCCCCCCATGCCAATTCAATCCCTCAACATCTCTTTTCTGCTATGAGGAGCCTCCTTCAAAATTTCCCCTTAAAATTCAAGATGATGGCAGACTGAGCTCATTCCCTCTCAGAATTGAAAGTTTTCTAACAAGGGAACACTGTTCTGGAACTGTGTGCTCTTAACAAGATTGATCAGATGGTCTAAGCAGATTTTAAACTCTGCTCAGCTGAAACAAACTCACAAGTTCCACATTCATTGCCGTGCCCAAGTGTATCTATGTGAAAGGAAGAAAAAAAAACCAGCCCAACAAGCTCTGCCAAAAATATTCAAAAGAAAATGCAAATGGTGATGCTTCCATTTCAAAAGAAGAAAAGTGTCCAGGACTGATTTTTATTTTTTAAAGGCAGTCTCAGGAACTTCACTTATGATGATCTGCTGATCAATATATGACCTGAGAACCAAAAACTTGGTACCTGTGTGGAACAGCAGCCCCTGATTCTGTTCAAGGGGACCTTTGCTTTCACACTGAAGTGTGAAGAGCTCAGTCCTTTGAAGGTAATCACTGAAGCTTTATGAATCAAGAGTCCCTCCTGCAGCCTGCAAGAGCCTTCCTGATGGATTTGTCCACAGCAGCCCAAAAATCTGGCCCCTACTACAGAGCTGCTGTCATTTCAGGGCAGTTTTTCAGAGATTTTCAAAGTTCAGATGTAGGATGGGAGGCACCTAGAGACCCTGGAAGGTTCAGGTTCAACAGAAGAGCAGCTGCTTTAGGGAGCAGCCATCCCAGTGCACTAGCTGGCTCCAGGGCTGGAAGGTGACAGGAAGCCATGGCCAAGTCAGAGCACCAAAATCAACAGATTAACACTGTGACTGAGGTCACCCAAGACAGGCAGCAAGTGCCACCTGCCTTGGCTCAAATGACTCCCAACACTTGGGAGGAGTGTGAAGAGGGACTTAGGAAGAGCCTCCCAAAGCCCAGGAAACACCTGACTGCAAAGGAACCAAAGAACCAGTCTGACCACAGCACTGTCAGACTCGGGCTGTCACTTTAGTGAGGCTGAGTATCCACTACGAGGTGATGATGTACACACCATGTCCTCCTACAAGAAATTTCAGGTTGTTATTTTGGAGTTGGCTGGATTAAATACATACTCACACCTCAGCAATCGGTGTAACAGAGCAGCCCGTAAATGCCTGAGACCCAAACAGATCTAAGGTAGCCATCAGGAATATGTGGGATTGTAGGAACAACCACAGAAACACAAACACTGGGTTAGCCCTGTGCTCTGCTACAGTTCAAAAAGCTTTTGGTTTTTCCAAGCATACCAAGGACAGCCACACTTGGAAGAAGCTGGGAAATGTTTGTAGGAACTTGCACGTTTCAGTCAAGTTCAGCCAGAAGCTTCCAGGTAAGGAAAATTCGTCTGAGAATCCAAGTTAATGATAAGAGACAGATGCCAGGTAAGACAGGCAGACCCCCAACACTTCACACATGCCACTGACAACATTAAGTGACACCCAGCTGGGAGAGAACAGCCTTGGTCAGGCACTTGAAAAGAGATGGAGATCTGGGAGCCACCAGCAGTACAAGATCTTCCTGGATGTGCTATTTTTGGGGCCCGGCCCTTTTGTCAGCAATGGGATGTTCTGCACGGCACACTCCGTTCCCAAATGTTGGCAGAACAAAGCAAACAGCAAGAGCCTAAGAAAAAATGGATCTAAGGATCCTCCAGCAACTTTGCCAGTCTCCTTTGGTCTGATCTTAATGAGATGTACAATGTGCACTTGTTTTATTTACAGCAAAACTCATTAACTTTTATCCTTGTTTTTTCCCCCTGCTCCTCTGCACCCCATTTCCAATTTTGCTCAGCTTTATCATGGCAAGAATTCCATCTTGGAAAGATTTCCCATGAAATCTGGGATATTTATTCCTAACAATAGGATGCAATTGCTAATTACAAGCCTAGCTGATAAAGCCTTCCAGTCACAGCTGAAGATGAGACATTAAAAAGTCAGAAGAAAACAAAAGCAGCATCTCATCCTAAAGACGAGAGAGGAGAGCAGCAGACTTGGTGGACATCTCATGGATTTAATGTCTGTGTCCAGCAAGCTCATGTGAAAGACTTCATTTATCACCATCATCTCCAGTCAAGTCCAACACTCTTCAGGATGGCCTTCGAAGGCAAAGTCTGCACATGGTGATCTCAAGGATGGGAAAACGTGGAAGAAATGAACATTAGTTACTGAACATGCCCAGTTCAGTACCAGAGAAGTCCTTCAGACTATGAATGGAGGATTATGGTTTTAAAGACTAAGCCCCTAATGAACGAGCTGCTCCAGCAACCATTTTAACAAGAAAACTTGGGGATGTTCCAGTAATCACCTTTCTGGTGTTCTTAGACGAAGACACTTGGAACTCCATGTACTATTTAGAATATCCAGAGTGGAAGGACCCTACAAGGATCATAAGAGTCCAATCCCTGGCCCTTGCACAGACACCCAAACAACCCCACCCTGGGCATCCCTGGGAGCAGTGTCCAAATGCTCCTGGAGCTCTGGCAGCCTCGGGGCCTGTGTCCATTCCCTGGGAGCCTGGGCAGTGCCCAGCACCCTCTGGGGGAAGAACTTTCCCTGATCTCCATCCCACCCCTCCCTGACACATCCCAGCCATTCCCTGGGTCCTGTCCCTGGCCACAGAGAGCAGAGATTGGAGCTGCCCCTCAGGAGGAAGTCCACAAACATAACCCCACAAATTATCATGGGGGAAAAGGTGATAACTACAAAATCTGTTCTTCATATAACCAGGAAATGTCAGGATCCTTCACACCAGAAAACTGCAGTTTCCTGGAGCTCTCCCTGCAGCACACAACAATCAATCAGGTCACCAGGAGAACCAAAAACCTGTATAAACCAGAACAGCTTTTATTAAGGTATGACATTTTCTCAGTTGCTTATCTCTCTGCATCTTTGGCACACACATAACTGAGAACAGAGATGTCTTTTCCAACCTACTCCCACAGGCAGTCCACTTGCCATAAATTCCAAACTTTCTTTCACCCCCCCCAAGATTTTAGCTTTACGTAAGGAAGTTGAGCTCCCAACTTCTCCTCCAAACCAGCAGCTGTTTAGAGTTCCCTTTTCTACACTGTTTGTCCAAGATACTGAACCCTCTCCTAAAGGACAGGAATTCTCACCTCTCAATAACCAAAATACCGAGCTCCTCTACGCTGGAGGAAGCAGAGCTCTGAGCAAGACCCTGCCAGCTGCTTCTCACAGCAAGAGGAGATCAGAAAGAGCAAGTCCAAAATTTTAGAGGAAATGTCTACAAAGGCAGCAGCCAGATGAGTCCATTGGGAGAAACTCAACCCTCTGGAATAAAGCACCAATGCTTCAGCAGAAAAGGGTGCAAGGGAACAACTCCATGTGAAGGTACCTGGTTCTGGAGCCAGGCTGCCCTGGTGCCATTTTTCTGGACACATCCAGGGAATCCTGTTCACATGGACACACACACTTGGCTCTGCAGGCCCCAGGTGAGACCACATCGTTCTTTTGCTGGCATTGGGATTTAAAAGACAACACCAAGGCCTTTGATAGACTCCTCACTGTCTGATCTTTCTACGAAACGAGATGTCACAGATGTGAGGGAGGAATCCTTCCCCGTGACGGTGGGCAGGCCCTGGCACAGGGTGCCCAGAGAAGCTGTGGCTGCCCCTGGATCCCTGGCAGTGCCCAAGGCCAGGTTGGACAGGGCTTGGAGCAACATGGGATAGTGGAACGTGTCCCTGCCCATGGCAGGGGGGGATTGAAATGAGCTTTAAGATCCTTTCCAACCCAACCCATTCTGGGATTCTATGAAATTTTAACTACTTGATCATTGCCTTTGAAAGCTGTAAAAGCAGCTGTTGAGGAGATGCAGGAGGCAGGGGGGAACCTAAGGGGTCAAGCTTGAAAGACACCCGGAAGTGCAGATCAGTGTATCTCTGAAGAGATTCATGAAACAGCTTTCCCTTGAAAATGTGGAGAGGTGTAGTCTCATCAACATGCAGAACCTCTGCCCTTCTTTTCAAACAACAGCTTGCTGAGCTTCAAGAGATTTCTGGTTGTAACTCTTAATTTATGGATCACTGATAATCTGTGAAATAATATGGAGATGTAGGTGCCTGGTCTCCATTTCAGATGGCAACTTTTACTCCAACAGCAGAAATATGCAGGGTATTTTCCACCACTGTTCCAGGTGAGTGATGGTTAGTGTTACCACACAAAACTGATGAAAGAGAAAGGTGGTCCAGGAAAAAATGACTACTAAAATTGCTGATTGAATTATGACCAAAGTTAAGCTCTTTCACCTTTCTTACCCACATTTGCTAATTTTCGTTATTTTCTTTAATCTGAGCAATATTAAAGCAGTACTGCAAGACTCGAAAGGAATATCCACAGCCTGTTTCTTTGTGGATAGTTCATTTGACTATTTTCTCTGGAGGTCTGTCCAGGTTCCTCCATATTCACATGAAGCTTTTGCAGAGTAACAGGGCAAAGGAATCTCTTAAAATCACGGGGTCACCTGGAGTGTTCAGCTGTCTAATATAAGTTCCTCTGTGACCTCTGCACTCCCTGAAACTGCTTCAGCTTGTTTTTGGAAAGAGACCCAACTTGTACGTTGGATTCCTTTTAGGAATGCCAGTCTTACCTCCATCTGCAACATCCTGATCTACGGGAGAATACCAAGGACTTGAGGCCCCAGATCCTGGACTGCACCAGCAGGAACAGCTGTGGAGTG
This sequence comes from Machaerirhynchus nigripectus, assembly GCA_013397975.1. NCBI lineage: Eukaryota > Metazoa > Chordata > Aves > Passeriformes > Dicruridae > Machaerirhynchus > Machaerirhynchus nigripectus. The sequence goes on from VZRQ01007283.1 coordinate 100,306, forward strand.
ACCAGCTCCAGACTTGGTGCTTTTCTTCTAAAGACACTGCCCTGATCTCATGTTGGGGGCTGCTTTTCAGAAAATCCCATAAAAGGAAGATTTTACACCCAAATATCACCCCGTATTATTGAATTTGGGGCCAGAATTCCCATTTTTGACTCTCTGTAGTACAGGCCACCTGATGCTCCCAACTGCACAGCCTTTTTGTGCCCGGGAAGATGCTCCCAGCTGCTGAGAAATGGGCAGCAGCCAAGATGTACAGAACTACCAAAGCTTGCTGGTTTGCTTGTTTTTAACCACTGTGGGATCTTGAGCACCCATTCACACAGGAAAAATCTTTTCCAGCTGCCGTTGAAAAGAGTAAATTAACACGGAGAAATGAATAAAGCCTGAATTTCTGGGTTCGCACTACAAATTCCAGGCATGTTTAGGTCTTTCTCCCCTTATCAGCTCCATGACTGACCTTGCCCTCCCCGCAAAGATTGGACAGGGAAGCAGGAAGAAGTTCTCCCTTGGCCATAGGAGAAGCAGCATTCAGCACTTCTCCCCAGTGACATCATCCAGGCACTGAATGGTGACAGTGATAAAAGTGCTCCGACACAAGCACTGACACCCAGATTCTGTGCAGTGGGGTTTAAACTTTTATTTTTCCCCCTAGATTTCCATTTTGGGACATGAAGAGATGGGAATGGAAGATTATTAAAGGGAAAGCTCATCACAATGAAATATTTCTGTGGCAAACACAGGGAGACTTCTGCCCCAGCACATAACCTCAGAAGTAAGGACACACCAACATCTCCTGGGGTGCTCAGGTGGTGTGTTGGGAACTTCCCTCTACACTGGGAAGGGGATACATGTGTGTATGATGGGGACAACAGAGCATGTTTCACAGAAACCCCCCAAAAAAAGAAGTTCTCCAAGGAGCTTTCCATCTTCCCCACCCAAAATTAATTCTATCTTTATCATCACTTGGTCACTGCAGAAGAGAGATTCAGCAAATCCAAGTGAGTAAAGAATTAAGGCAGACACAATCCCAGCCCCACAGGAGGCTGCCATAGGATTTAGGAGTGACCTTGGGATATCAGCTGTTGTCCCCAGAGCTCAGGAATCTGGGAATACCTCACAGCCTATACTTCCATTAGCTCCCAAAGGGGCCATGCAATCCCTTCAAGCCACCCAAGTAGCCCAGGGGTGACATTTCCAAGGAAGACAGGAGTTATGGGCTCTGCTGCTTAAGGAAGGACACAAGGTGCAGCAGCTTTGCTCAGGGAGTAAAAGAACATGAATATATTCATCACACATATCAATTTATCAATGAAATTGTATGTCTGGAGTATGATACATGAGTCATTCATCATTTCTTCCCTCCAGCCAACCTAACTGGGTCCTACTTTTATCTGCTCAGTGCAGGCAGTAGAAGGGCTGGCACTACACTGGGTGCAAACACACACACACCAAAAGGAGAAATTCCCAGGGCAGAGGGTCTCCAGGAGAGCAGGGATCCTGCCCCTGTCAGGTGTGCTGCATGAAGTCCTCTAACACACACATTTCTAGGTCACTCTTTAAACTGGGGGGGAGCAGAGGACACCAGCCTGGGGAGCACTCAGGGTATGGGCACCCAGAAATACACCTGCAAAAGATAGGATTCAGAAGCTCCCAGGAAGCATCTGGGCAGAAGCCCGAATGCCACAGCATCATTTTAGATTTTAACAGCAGCAGCAACAATCACACAGAAAAATTTGGGCTGCTGCAACTGCTGCTGCTGCTTCCCTCCACTCACAGCCTTTAGCTGTGGTCACACACACACCCACCCCCCGTGTCTTGTGCACGCAGGAATGGGAAGCGATTCTGGGGATCCAGAAATGGTGGTCTGGAAGAAGAACCCCCATGGTGGAGGCAGGAGAAAGCGGGAAGGGGAGGGCTCGCTGGTGTAATTTCGGGGTTGGTCCAAGATGATGTCATAGCACTGAGCAAGTGCCATGGCCAAACCATGGGGACTTTCTAACGCTCCCCGTCCATCTGACCTCTAATACCAGTGGGCTGAAATATTTAATAGGACATTCATTTTACCTCTGAAGGGCCATTTTTCACTGCTTTCCCAGGAAAAGGCTGCTTCCAGCCCTGGTGGATGTGGGGTGGGGGAGGCGGCACACAACTAACTCTTCTGGCACACACCCCTTTCCCTACTACAAAGGCATCCACAGCAATCACATTTGCAATAGTACAAATCTTGATGGATTCATCCCATCCCCCTCCCCTTTGTAAGCCCACAGCCCGCTGTAAGCCCTCTCTCTCTCTCTCCCTTATCACAGCCCAGCAATCCTTCCAAGGGATCAGGCTGGAAAATGCAGTCACGGTACAGTTGCTTGAAATAAATGAATGAATGAAAAAAAAACCAGGCAGCGGCTCAGGGCAGGCAGCAGCGATCTTATTGTTCCCAAACCCATCTGCATCTCCACGGCGTTCCAGCAGCTTTCACACACCTCACACACACTTTATGCACATGCAGATAAATATATTAACAAAAAGGACAGGTGGGAAATGGAGGGGGAGGGAAATGAAATGATATTAACTTCACCCAGGAAGGTGGGTTAGCTTACATTGGAAATGCACAGAGAAATTAAACATATTTCACATTTACATCTCTCTCTCTCTCTCTCACACACACACACACACACACAGAGGTAAAATCTCTTTCAGTGCAATATCCAGTTGCTATGCCAACAGCACCAACAGCACGGGCGGCGATGGCAGCGAGGGGCCGCGGAGTGGGGTGGGATGGGGTGGGGTGGGATGGGGGCTCTTACCAAAGATGCTGATTTGATTGTGGCAAAGCGCTCTCGGTTCCGGTAGTGGAGGGCCTGATTCTGCACTGACTGGGTAGGCCGCACCTCAGGCCTGCGATCCCTGTGGCCCACCTCATCCCTTATAAATACATGATCCTGCAGAAATGGATAAAAACAAGGAGAAAGTCCGGCTGTGCTCTTCCCGCGGCGGCTGCCTCTCTCTCACCCCTCTGTCTGCACAAGCGCGGCTGTAGGAGAGGCATAGTTCAGCTCTCTGCTTAGCCCCGGCAGCTCCCACCGTACAAAATGAATAAGCAACACATTGCAGCTCGGCTCGGCGCGTCAGCTGATCGCTAGCGGGATGCCTCCGAATCCCTGGATCGGGCTGCCTTTTTTTTTTTTAATCTCCTTTTTTTTTTTTTAAACCTCCAGTATTACATATGTGCCAGAAAAAAGCGAGCCGGGAGCAGAAAGCGGAGCAGGGCGATCGGAGTCCTCGGGAAGGTCGGGTTCAAGCACTGCAACCCAGCGATCCTGGTGAAAACGTGATTCCCATGTCTAGCCACGGAGATCCTGTTCCCTTTTAACACCAGAGCAACATCCCGCCTCATTCCCTTTGCCGAGCGGTGTGTCCTCGATAGGGTTTCTTTGTCCCTTGTTTGCTATCTGCTGTGGGGGACGAGCATCCTGGCTAAATCCACGGCAGGCTGGAGAGGACCAGGAAAGCCTCCGTGACCACTCAGGGATCCTGCTTTCCAGTCATGATCCTGCACAGTTCTAGCACTTTCTCTCCACAGCCCACAAAGGATTTTTTTTTTTTTTTTCCTTTTTAAAGCAACAGCTCCCAGGTTTTAGCAGGAATGGCTCCTGGTGCAGCTTCCCTCCTGCTCCTTGGCAAGGCTTCGCTGGGACCGGCTGTGCCTTTCCCAAACGGCGTGGGCAAATTTTGCAGTGGAACAAAGCTCCAGGAGAAACCCTCCTCAGAAAGGCCAGCAAAAAACCACACCACCACAATTTTCCCAATTGGAATGGTGACTGCCAAAAGTCAATGCACCTGCAGGCTACACCTTGGGGATGGAGCAGCCTTTGGACACCAGGCACGCCCTGCTCCTGCCCAGCAGCGTTGGCTCTAAAGGGCCACATTTCACCCACCACAGTGTCATGGCTCCCATCCTCAACCTCCAGCTCCTAAAACCTCAAAGGAAGACTGAGATTCTTCCTGAATTAATCGAGTTTCCAGTTCTCAGGGGTGCCAAATAAAGGCTGCTAGTGCCTAGAAAGCCCTTGCAGGGAAGAGCTGCCCCCATGAGCAGGAGCAGCTCGGCCACCCTGACATGCCCCACCAGACACCAGAAAGGTCAGAGAGCCCCACAGTGAAAAACAAGCCACTATGGAATGGTGTCTCCACCAGGACACTGCTGTCATCCCCATGCTCCTTTCCCACCCCAGAGACATCTGGTTTTCCTCTCTGCTGGCCTCAACGTCCAGCTGCTTCTCACCTGGACCCACACACATTCAGTCCCTTTCAACAGGATTCTGGAAATGAGTTCAAGCAAAAGCCAATTAGGTGCAGAAATGCTGATATTAAGAGCTGAACATTGATTAAAAGTGCTTTAACCCCAAAACCTTTCCTTATCCTTCCTTTTGACTGTTCCCACTCCATGCTCACCTTTCCCTTGCCTTTTCACAGAGAGCACAGTGCCCAAGGCCACCACAGAACCAAGCCTGCACCAGGCTCCTCTACACCCACACAAGGGACACAGAATGAGCCAAAATAGCTAAAAAGGACAGTCCTCCACAGAAACATGGAGTGTCACAAAAAGTTGCAGTTTGATTTTATACTGATCATCCTTACACTGGGCATTTGTGGCACTGTGACAGGGAAGGCAGTGAGACCACAAGAGAAATCACTGAAAACTGGACTGATCTCAGATTTCAAACTTGTGAATGTTGGTGTGACAGGCAGGGCTCTTGGACTTGCCCACTTTCCTGAGAAAGGAACACCTAAGGCTCTAAAAAAGCCATCCCCAAAAATTCCTGATTAAACATTTAAAGTCCAACAGCATCACTCAGATCTCAAACCCTGTAATAAAGATCTACACCAGACTCAGCCACCTGAACCACAGAGGAAACAACAGCACACAGGAGCCACCAGTCCTGTACACAGCCATGAAAGGTGGGGACAGGACAAATGTCACCCTGGTCACAGCCTGCAGCAGCACCTGTGAGTGCACACAGTTCCCAAGGTCTGCTAAGCAATACCCCAAATCCCTGGATCATCTTCCTTCTCTCCATTACATTGGTATGGCAGGGGGAATGGGAAATATTAAATCTAGAGAAGCTGCAAGTCACTGTAAAAGAACCCCAAGTTTTAAAATGGGCATTCCGACTTTTCAGAATGCTCCAAAACACCACCTAAAATACCAAGTTTAAGTTGCAATTGCTTTTTATGCTGGAAAACTAATCTGTGATTTACTTTCTGTTATCCACGAGGTGGACTTTTAGAGGGCAGAGTGTCACCCTGGCCTTGTTTTATGGGATCTCTGGTTACTCCAGTGCACCTGAGAAGCTCAGAGCAGAATTAAATTGCCCTTCAGGAATGTGAATTAACCACATTCCCCATTTCAAACTCAGCTGGGCAAGGAATGGGAAAATTCCTTTGCAACCGAGCAAGCCAAAGGGCCAATTTTAAGCGGACAAAAAATTCAGTGGTTGTCCTTGGCACCCCTCAATCTGGGATCTGAGCACTCTGCAGCAGACAGGCACCCACCAACTCTCAGCTCAGCCCAGGGAACCTTAACAGGCAAAACATTTTTTTGGAAAAGCTGTCCCACTACCAAATATAAAGACACTTGGCACGCAGAGTTACCAAATCTAACAGGTTACAGTGCCCGCCCCAGGGACAGCTGGTAAGGAAATAAACCTAAGAGTAACCACATCTCCACCAGCCTTCCACACATGAGGTGACTGATGGCAAAGACAAACATCTCCCTACAAACCCAGAAAATAGAATTTTGCTACTTTTATTTTAGAATAAAGTTCATCTTCTCCCAAAAACTTGCTAAGAGACACTGCAGTCATAACTGTTGGCACAGATAAGGAAATTTTGTTTCCAACTTTTAGCTTCAGATGTATGGGAAACAAAGATCCAAAACTGGCACCTCAGCTCAAAGTACTCAGTAAGTAAAATCTGACTGAAAGCACCCCAGAAACTCATCAAGTTTGGGTCAGGGCACCTCTCAGCCCCAAATCTGCACTTCAAACCCTGGTTTGTTTTTAAAGTAATGCATCTTCCGTATACACTTCATTTTCCACCTGTTTCCGTGTTTTTTTGCAATATTTGTCTTAAGGATGCCACTTTGGGCATGCTCAGCTCACAACTCACTCATTAAAATCCTTCTCCTCAGGGCCAATGATCCAGAATCTTCAACTTCCTACTGAAGGAATAATTTGTTCTTCTGACTGTATCATCCACATAAACAGTTTTCAGCTTGATCACAACAAGGCGGGGCGGGGGTGGGGAGGATTTGGCTGGGACATTGCCAGGACAAAACCCCTCTTAAATATTTCCACAGCATTATCTGACCAGAGCTGGTGGAGCTTCCAGTAGCTTCCAGCTGGATCTAAATGGCTTCTCCTGGTGTATTCTCTGAGCATCTCACAATGAGTCAATGCTCAAACCATGAGTCCAAAATCCGCTACACAGAGTGGATTTTGCTCCAAATCCCATCCCAGTTTTACTCCACACTGTCTTTTCATCCTTCTCCTCACTGAAAAAGAGCCTTGACCATCCAAATTCTGCCCAGCCCCAAGATGGGACACCTCCACCTTCTCCTCAGGAGGAACACTCCCTTTCACACTGGGTTTTTTTGCTATGCACACCAAATAAAGCCTTCGCAGACACAGGAGGACTCACTAGCTGGAAGGGCTGCCAGTCTCCTACACAAACAGGAGGGGCAATTTCAAGCCATAGTTAGGACTTCTGTGGAACTGCAGCAAACCCCTGCTTTCTAGGAATTTAAAGAGCAAGGAAAACAACAGTGTGGCATCGTTTGTCTTAATACACTGCATTAAGTGCCTTGATGATCAACAGAGAGGTCTCAGCATCAAAAGTCTTTCAAGACAAAGCTTCCTGTCCCCAACTTGCTTGACATGATTCCAGAAGGCACGTGAGGGGTCATCACTGCCAGCTCATGCAAGACAAAACCAAGCCATTACCTAAATATCCTCTACATCTCATAAAAATTATCCTTCCCAAGTGTGAATCATAAATCCTGACACACAGGACAACACCCTCAGCTTTCCCTCGCCTGTAACTCCTATGGAGCAGCCACCCCAGAGCTCTCTCCATGCACAAAATTCCCCACAAATGCTGAAATTAATTGTAGCAGCAACAGGAGATGTGCACAGGTTAATTTACAGGATCTGGGCAGTCAGGTTGCAGCAGTTATTACAAAGGTACTTTATTATTACAGACATTGGGCAAGAATTTGTGATTATCAACTACAAACATCCTCTTTTAATCTTTTTGTTTTAAACTAGATCTTAATCATACGATTTCCTTGAAATTTTACTGCCCAAGTTTCAGAAAGCACTGATGATTTTAAGATCGAAGCAAGAAACAGCAACAAGTGAGTACTGCAGTTGAAAAAAAACCAATATTGTACTGGCTTTTTGTTTAGATTAAAAAATTACAGCATCTTACTATTATAGTTTTGTGGAAATAAAATAATAATAAATGCATTGGGGACAACAAAATAATATTTCTGGGAAGCCACCCATGCCCACACTGCCATTTACCAGCAGCAGAGCAAAGCAGGTGACAAAACATCTCTGATGATCAGCTGGTGCCTATACTCATTGTCTTACTCTGGGAGCCAAAAATATTTATCCTCATTTTTAAGATGAATTAACTGATATTTATCTGATTTTAAAATCTGGGTTATGTGTCTTTGAAGCACAACATATTTGGAGTTTAACTCCCTGCCTCATTTTGTCATTTTTGGGGGTTCTCAGATACAACTGGGTTTGGATCAGATCATTTACTCTTCAGCTCTCAACCTGTGCAGCTGAACAGCTCCTAAAAGGAGATGGATGTGAAAATGTGTATCCATAGGCAAGATGATCCCTGCATAGAGTAGCAAAGTTATTTAACTATATTCAGACGAGACCCAGAGTTCTTACACTGAACATAGTGGGATGCACATGGAGGAGGTCACCAACCTGGAACCTGCAACAGGGCAAGGAAAACTTCCTCATCCAAGCCAGACGTCTGAATTTCCTGAAAAGAATATGCTGCTGATTAAGGTGTCCTCCTGAGGGAGCAGGCTTTGATCCCAAGGATGGGCTACCTGCCTGAGTAGCTCACATTATTGCCATTTTTTTCCTCACAGGAGTTCAGGACACAACTATAAACTGAAAAACATAAAAAGCTCTACATTCAATTATGGCTTGTAATTATTTTTAGTATTTTATTCCTGTTCAGTGATTTTTCTTCCAGCCTAGCAGGTGTACTCTGACAAGTGGGAGTCGCCTTTGTTCTAAGCACAAGTTTAAAACCATGGAGCTCTACTGTGCTGTGGAAGGGATAAGGCTGTGCCTGTTTTCCAGAAAGGATTTATCCCAAATGCAGGCAAATCCCAACCACCTTGGCTGCCATGAACTATCATAGTCAATGAAAATTAACCAGATCAGAACAGGTCATTTCACTTACCCTGTGACCACAAAACATTTTTGGAAGCTACAGCCAACTAGCAGCTGTTAAAAAAAAGAAAGAAAATGAGTTGTTTGTAAGTGCTTTTACTCCATCAGCCTCTTCCCTAAGCCTGTGCCTCAGGGTAGCTGGTCACGGGACAGCTGCCAGGAGTGCTCCATGGAGATAGATGCCTGTGGCTTCTCCCAGCCAAGCACCACACAAGCAAGGGGCTGCTCCCAGCTGCCTGCAGGCCAAGGCCACCCAGCCCAGCTCTCCACACCAGGCAGCAGCTGGAAGCACTGAAGGCTGAGAACTGCATCTCACACAACCACAGCCTCTTCCATCCTACAGTTTACTTCCACATGAGATTCTGGGGCTGTGGCCCAAACACCAAAAGGCCTCTGACACTTCAGAGCTTTCAGCCATAGAAAACACCAACATTCCAGGCCATTTTGCCATCTTGGACCCTTTACACAATCTGGAGGTTGTTAATTTGTGGCATTTAGGTAAACCCTTATCAAATGAAGGCCTTGTTGCCTTTGTAAAATCATGGCTCAGGCCTGTTACTTTGGCTAGAGAAGGACTGTGGGAAAGAGGCATAGCTGAATTAGATGTAGAAAAACATGCTGCATGACTACCGTGTGTTCACATAGTGGTGTACGGTGATTGAATTAAGCCTGTTGTCCTTTAAGACTATGTAAAACAGCTAAGAAACTATAAAAGATGCTGTGTGGTAATAAACATAAGCTTTTTGCTTGAAACTGTTACTAGGGTTTGCATGTGTTGTGGCCACCCCAACAGCGACAGTTAATTAACACATTTGTGGAATACCGCAATTTTACTCAACACTTTTGACTTCACCCATGTCAAAATCATCTCATATGTGACCCTATACCCACAAAATGCTGATTATGTTCATCATTATTTTCTTTAATGGGTGGTTGAATTCAAAACAAGAGCTTAAATTAAACTTGAACCTCTCTTTCCATTGTGTTTGTGAGGGGTTCCAGCATGGTACACAAAACTCAGCTTCATCACAGTGTCCAGAAACACAGCTAAAGCACAAAGCCAAACTGAAATCTTGGCAGAACAAGGAACTTAAACTTGAAAATCAAGTGGGATGCATGTGGATATAAACCCCCTGAAATGTCCTGCTCCAATTTTAGTCTCTTCACTGCACACAATATTAATACAGACACAAAACACACACGAAGCAGTTTTCCAGTTAAAACTACATTCCCCAAAATAACAGAATAAAAAAATTGTGTACCAAATTAAAACTATATATTTGCAGACTGGAATATGTCCTGCTACACAGAGTCCCAATCTGCTTTATGAATTACATACAGCAGAAGGGAACATTTTCAATGGAGAAGGAATCTACTCCACTCCAAGGATCAGCAGTCCCAGCCAATCATTAACTCTTTCGTGAAGACCATCAGTGCAGACCTGGGCTTTCTGCACTCAAAATTACCCTAAAACACGTGTGTTAAGTGATCTAGGGGTGATTTCTTTTACAATACTTCAGTTACAAGCATGCAAGACACCTTGTTTTTTTTCAAACCAGATAAAAGCTTCCATGTGGTGTCCTGCTTGTGCATCCTACTCAGCTGAACAGCTACACACAAGTCTAAGAGGACTGAATTCACAGCATCAGAAGTCCTGCATTTGTACTTCACAAGTGTCATACAACCATTATAAAACATATTATTAGTCTCGAAACAAGTAGGAACTCTACTCCTTTCACAAATGCTACTTAAGTCTGGTGGGAGCAGCTCATGTTTTGTTCTTATCAACTGTAATGACTCTGAGCAGTCATTATAACCTATGACTTCTGTGTAAATCAGTCCCTCAAACTTCCATTTTAATGCACAAGTAAATATGGCCATTTAACAATGCGAAATTAAAGTTAGCACACATTTTGAAAACAAAATAAGAAAGACCTCCAATCATAACCACCCAGAACATCCATCAGTGCTGCTGCTATTCATTCAGGATAGTTCCATGGGCTGGCATTTGGTACCTAACACCTTTTCAGGTTTTCACCTTTCTGATACTATTATCTTCTCTAAAGATGCTGTCAAGTGTCTTTAGGAAAGAGGCAAACCCCTAAAACCTTTGCAACTTCTCTGCCAGTGTCTTTAAATATGTACGACCATGTTTTGTTGAAGACAAAATTTTTCAATAGCCCTTAATATTCAGTGACACAAACCCTGCACTTCAGGAGGGAGAACTGCTTACAAATATTTAGTTAGTTACAACCAAGCTTTACTGTAACCTTACAAACAAGAAATTCATACTTTTCATGCTGCTGCAATGTTTTAGCTCCTCTGGCAAAAAGCAAACGTACACTTTGAAGTTCCTTGCAAATGAAACCAACACAACCAACCTACATTTTGCTGCCCACTAGCAAATGACACTGCTAAGGCCAAGCCAAAAAGACTGGTTTAGTCAGACAAACAGTGGATATGAGATGCTGGCTTACAGCTAGACAACATTAGCTTTATATCCAGCCCTAAGAAAATGAAAGGCATCAGATCACAGCACGCAGCAAAGGAGCAGGAAAGCATTGAGTGAAACTCGACTCCAAACATACCTTGTGGGAAGGGTCCAAAGTTCTGCACACTTCCACTCCTCACGAGGGAAATCCAAGTGCAGGCAGGTTTGAATCACACACTGTGCCTGGCAGAGGGTTAGCTTGGCTGCTAGGACCACTTGTCAGCACAGCACAGAACAAAGGACAGGCATTCCCAAGGAAACAAGGATGTCCCAAGCAGAGAGGAAGAGGTGCACATGCAGGGTGGGGCATGCGGGGAGTCTGGGTGACCCTGCCTAGGCACTGACAGCTCTTTTCAGTAGCAACCTCTTTTCATGGGCAGAGGTTACTTAGATCCTTTTAAAGGCAAAAACCCCACAGAACGTGACTCTGGCAAGCCCAGCAGCAGCTCCTGCTCTCAGCACAGAGCAGCAGGGCACACGTACCTTCTTGTGAACAACGGAGGAGGTGGAATTAATGGTGCTCTCGTCACTATGCATCATGACCAGCTCAGGGCTGCTCTCATCCAGGACCTCCTGCATGCTGCTCACACTGCTGCTCTGGCTGCCTGTGCTCACAGACATGCTGGGGATGGAATGGTTGCTGCCCAGACTGTCCATCTTCCTACTCAGGTTTGATCCATGCTCACTGTCCTATAAAACAAGGGGCATCAGTTACAGATCCCGCAGGAGGTCACCTGTCCAGCACGTGCCTGCAATGCCCAGAGTTTGTTTTAAAGGTGACTCTGCAGACTTCAAGGGTCTTTGGGCATTATTTTGCCAACTGCACATCTCAAAGGGCTGTTTGGGTTCTGGAATGCTCCATATTGGGCAGACAGCTTCTGCCTTTTCCCCTGCAATCTGATTACATCAGCTTTCAAGTCAGTTTTTTTCCATATATCCTTAAGTCTGGGCATGACTCTTGGCTTGATAGGAGACATCCAGGAATACTGGATGGCTCATAGAAGGAGCCTCATAATTGAGAGAAATGATCTAAGTTTGAATTAAAACAATGCTTCGAGTCAGGATCTGCTATAACACATTTCCTGTATCAGAAAATATGTAAGACAATGAACCCATTTGTTTACTATTTGATATATTCTACATGGTGTAGAGGTGTTAACCTCCATGTCCCAAGCAGTCAACAATTCTATTTTATCAAGCTAAAACCCCCTTGAACCTTCGGTTTTCAGCCAAGATATGGGGAGTGAAGAATCTTAGCAGCTGACTCAGATGAGCCTGCATTATTACAGGGGTTAAAACTTGGATATACAAAATAAATACTCCTCGTACAAGAGGTATTTTTGATTCTACAGACAAGTATCAGAAGTTAGCAGCCTTTTTTCTTCTTCCATACTCATAGGAGTACAGTAATCCCAGAGTATGCACTTAGTCTGGACTGATTTAGAGAATTTATGGAGTCCTTTTTAATTAACTAGTGGCACCGAAGAGGCTTGCAAGGAGCTCACAGTGAGGACAGAACTCTGAACATCCTTCAGCTCCTGGTGTGAAGCAGCCTTGACTCACTAAAATGAGCAGCCTGCTGCTGCATCCAGTTTGCCCTGGCCTCTGAAGGGAGCTTGGGGAGAATTCCATTACAAATCAATTAATGGGGAACTCATCTTGTTGGAGACCGACAGAAAGATAAAATTGAGACTTGACAGATTTGCCTTTGATTGCGTGATTATTTTTTAAGCAATCAGCAGATCATTCAGAGCCTGCGTGAAAGCACTTAAAATCCAGAATAATACTATCTTACAGAGAACATAGGCACAGGGGAATGAAAATATTTTCAGGATGCTTATATAAAGTTGCAAAAGAAATCACATAATGAAGGATCTGAGGCTGTGTAATTAATGAATGTTTATGCAGGAAGGACAGAGATGAGATTGCATTTGCAACCTTAGCACTGGCTTCCTGACTTCAACTTTAACCTTCTTGGAAGGGGCTCTGAGGAAAGCATTAGTAATATTTTGCATGTTAAAGATTTGTAAGGCTCATCTTCCACCTTTGAAAGCCCAAGGTAGAAGAAGGAAGTGCCTGGTGGCATTTCCAGTGGAGCAGGTTCTGTCCCCAGTGAAGCACGAACTGCAGCACGTGCTGGGTCTCCTTCCCCTGCCCAGTTAGTGACACACACGAGCAATGAAACCTCCTGTGGTGGGACAGGGGCTCAGGGGTCAGTGCAGAGCATGCTGTGCACATGCAGAGTGTCATCAGCTGCATCCCTGCCAGTCCCTGCAGACAACAGCTCTTCCCCCTGCTTTTTGGAAGAGTGGGGACGGGAGGAACAGAAGACACACCCTGGAGTCAAACACTACCATGCGTTTCCTGTTGAGCTTGGAAGTGCTTAACAGCCAAGTGGGAAACCCATTCCCTGGCACTTTGCTGCCCTGTCACTCTACTGACAGCTTGTCACATGTGGGGACAGAAACTGGAAGGTTTCAGCGCACAAGTCTGACAATTCCCCACTCCCCAGATAAGCTCCAGGTCTGGAAGCTGGAAGGCACCTTTAATCCCAGTAGTTGCTGTTCTTGCTCCTTCGGGGCATCTTCACAGGGAGGGGGAGCACAGAGTGCCAAGTCCCCTCCTCCTGCAGCTCTGCCTGAGACTCAGGTGCCCATTTCTTAAACCAGAGCTCCAGTTTAGCTTTAGAGGAGCATTTGACACACCCAAACCTCAAGCCCAAGCCCCTGCAGGTACTCTGAGCTTGGGCACCTCACTGTGCGTTGTTGCCTCAACTCCACTGGCGCAAAAGGAATAAAGACATCAATTTGTCTGTCAGTGTTTTTCATTGAGAAGCAGTCATGGATTTATTTATGCATTGTGCCTGCACCAAGTGACATTAATTTCCATCTAAGCTCATCAATTGAAAAATGACTGGTTTCCTTCTCTCAGCCACAGTTAGGGTCAATTATCATACACTGATTAAGTGGGTTGTTTATTACAAGATTTAAACTGAAGCTGCATTTTAGGTCTTTAACCTTTTTCTTCTTTAACATTAAAGAATTTTTAAAAATGAATCTTACTAATTCAGTCATTTGCTTTTCAACTCATGAGAGGCCAATTACTTTACAGTAAAGTTATGGTAATTGAAAAAATATTAACATTAATGGAGTTGTTTTGACTGTGCAGATGAGAAAGAAAAGCTTGGGCTGTCACAGACCCTCCTCCACACAGGCTGGGAGCCACTTCTCTCAGAGTACGTCCCTCAGAATGAATTCCTTCCCTAAAGCTTCCAGAAGAAAGGGCAGAACTGGAAAAAATCCAGTTTTACACATACAGTAACTGGCAGCTTGAACACTGGGTAAGGGCTACTATCACTCATTATCCTATCCTGTCTCTCTGCTGATCCAGATGATATTCCAACAACATTCCTCACCTAGGCTGTGCTTGTTCTGCCACCCTAAGGACAGAAACATCTCCCTAGCCCTAAAATTACTTGTAAGAGTGTAAATGGGGTAATGAATCGCGAGTACCTCCTCCTCCTCCTGGGACTCATTCAGGGGGCCATTCCGTGTCTCCTGGAACAGGATTTTCTTCATTTTCCGGTACTGCAGGTTGTCCAGCTCCCTCACTGCATCCTTGGTCCTTTGGATGAGGTCTATGAGCACCCTGGGTGGTCGCTCCCGGCGGACAAAATCGTGCTGAGTTAAAGGAAATAAAACACCTCATTTCAGACCCTGGGGTAAAACCATGAACAATGGGGACTTTTGAGACCCCTGAAGTGACAGTTCCCATTCTGGAATGTATCTGTTCATATTCAGTAACTGGTAATGTCCTTTCTCAAAGACTTCAAACACACTGAGCTTGCGCTAGGGCCAGGTTTTCCAAGCTCTCCAGGTTACACAGACAATTTGTCCCTTCCTGAGCTGGTTCACTCAAAACACACGAGGTGACACTTCAAACCTTGGAGGCACAGGAATGAACAGAATACAGCCAGGACAAAGAAGAATCAACCTACAAAGATTTATCCTGCATCCACCTATTCCAATTCACACATAAAACCAGCAGGGAGACCACAAAGTTTATTTATACCTAAAGCTTTTGCAGCCAGAGTTGAAATAAAATCAGGCTCTTGCCAACTCCTGCACAGGTTTTAAGTGCAGACTTAATAAATTCTTTAATTTAGGTTTTAAGAACATGATTAAAGCCTCTTCTCTGATTTACCAGATACATTCTCCTGAACTGTACAGCAGGCAGTGGATATAAAAGTCTCCAGCTTTCCCATTTAACCTTGGCTAAAGCAGACAACCTGAGTGTCCACTTGCCAATATTCTATATGGGATCACTACAGCTGGGTGTGTTGCTTAGTTCCCAAGGGGGATGGCTTTAGGGCACAAACATCCTCTGCATGCTTGTAGAAAAATTCACAGTGAAAACAGAAAAACTTGCAGTGAAAAAAAAGAATTGGGGGGAAAAAAGTTGTTCTCTGCTGCACACTGCAAATGCCACAAGGGGCTTTTGTTAGAGCCTCAACAGCTGGACCCACCTGCAAGGAAATTCTCAGGAGGGTCACCTTTGCCTGCTCAGCCTCACAGCTCTTCTGTGGGCTCAACTCAAGAGTGAATTCATCCCCTGGAGCTGAAGTAACCAGCACATGGAGCCCCAGCCCACCCTAAAACAGGAGCCGTCAACAGAAGAGCTGAAAGGATGAGCTTATCAGCTTTTAATAATTTGTAAATAAACAAGGAAAGCATCATGCCACAAGCTTGTTTCTTGTTTTTAATTGAATTCAAACTGTTGTGCATTTGAGTTTTGCTAGTGGGGACAGCCAGTCATTTCAGTACCCATTTTTCGCTTGTAGTGATGGTGTTTATTTTTGAATCAGAGCTGAAAGTTCTAAACATCATTTCACACAGGAACAAAATGAATCATTTCTGCTCCTCAACGCAGATAACCACCATTTATTTCTCTGTGAACAGAAACAATCTGCAGCTTATTTATGATTAGGAAAAAAAGGAACCCATCTTTATCTCATTGTAGATCATTTTTAGAAAGCAGCAAAGCATTTGGAACAGTGATCCTGAACCTAAGTCCATTCTACGTGTGCACTCAAATATTAAAATGTGACCTCAGGAAAAGTGTAGGGCAGATATAAACAAAATATAAATATAAAATATGGAATATATAGAATTTCAGACTCAGATCTCAGCTCTAATTCTTTGTACAGACTCCAACCTAAGGTACTCCTGAAATCACATCCTTCAATGAACTCAGCCTGTTCCTAGAGAGCAACACTGCTGCCAATCCCCAGGAATGAATCATTCCAAAACCCACAACATAAACCTATTAGCTGCTCAGGGTGCTACAAGTAGAACCAGGGAACAAAACACTGATTATTTACCACAGCACAAAAGAACGACAGGAAAAAAAAAATATACCAGGTGCCAAAGGGAGCACAAACAGCTCCTTCATCATTTACCTGGAGAGGTCACTGGCACCAGCAGCCAGAGGGAGAGCAGGGCTAATAATCAATTTTAAAGAAAGGCAATAATTAAAAGTAAAGCCAAAGCCTGATGGAGAAGGGGTTGGACAGGATTTCACACCCCCCTACTTTCTAATGCAAGGCTGCTCCTGAATTTCCAAAAAGCAAAACCCTTGGAGCTGTAAACAGTTCCTCTATTTCCCAGGTAAACTGAAACCAAATGACTTAAACTGGAACTGATTTATGATTCTATGATTCACTCACAAAACCTTGGCAAACTCTACACACATCACTCCCAGGTCCCCGTCCTCCAGGCTCTAGGCAATTATGGACCTGAAAAACCCTTTCCAAAAGGATCCAGTTATTTCCAAAACAAGTTTAATTAATCGGGTTCAGCATAGAAACCATTAAAGGGATTTAAACAACCTCTGGGTCTGGTGGTTTGATTAGGGGAGGAAGTCAGCCTTGGCCTATCCCCTTAACGCTACTTTTAACTGCTAAGTGTGATGCATGAATGGAGGAAAAAAGAAAACCAAAAAACCAACCAAACAGTGGATTTTTGTAAGGACAAATATTTTTTCACCAGCTTTACAATTATTTTCGTAGACAAACAGATTTCCCCCAAATTTTTGGAAAAGATTTGATAAATTACCCGTAACAAATCTGTTGATGATGGCCTTTCCTGAGGTATTTTCTGTAAGCAGTAATCAACAAATCCCCTAAAGGAATCTGACCTGTAAATAAAAAAAAAAAAAATTCTAAATGAAACAAAGAAGCTTAGCATCTGGAATTTATTCAAACTTATTAGTGCAAGGCAAAAGAAAAACTTTGACTAATTTGTTCTTAAGTTCTAAGGCAGAGAAAGTAACTGGGTTTTTCCAAATTCCAAGTCGATCTCATCAGTTCTTTCCCAGTTAAAGGCTGTTGAAACAACATGGACACACAATCATCCCCAAGCACAAACTGAAAACTAGGTTAGAACTATGTGTACCAGTCACTATTTGTGATTTTACTTCAACTGCTTTAAAAAAATGACAGTGGAATTATTGGGAACTCCAGAAATGCACTCACTGATCCACTACCACTGGGAGGTTCCAGAGGTAACCCTGCCTCGGGTAAAGCCTCTTAATGCTCAGTTCAGCAACACTTGGGGCTTTCTATGAGGTTTTATCACAGCTGGAAAGAAGGAAACTGATCTTCCATGTGCCACTGGACTCAAAAGCAGCACAAAAGGCACCTTGGTGACTCCCTGTGCCCTCTGAGAGCAAACAGGGCACTGTAAACAAGTGCTTGCAATCAAGAACTCTGATCTGGTGCTGTTTATTCACAGCTGTCTCTGCTCTGCATTGCAAATCCTGCACAGAACTTGGGGACCATGCTGCAGGCAGCAGAGCAAGCTCCTGGAATCCTGAAAAATGGACAAAACAGAGAGGATGAAATAAGGAAACCGGAGTGGTCTTGATAGAATGATCATTTGATGAAATGATCAGCAGTTGAACAGCTGTGCTGCTTAAATGCCCAGCAGACAAATGGGGGAACTTCACACTTCTCCAGGAGATTTTGTTTCAAGCCTTCTGCAGACTCTGCCAAGCATCACCCCACAGCAACATTCCAGTCCCGGGTACAGGGAACAGGGCAAACTTTGCTCCCACAGAGTAACAAACTGTTCTTGTATCCAAGCTCAGATTCTGGAACACGCCTGGAGCACGGGGAGTATTCACTGGCCACGGAGCGCTGAGGGCTTTTGGAGTCACCCACCGACAAAAATATCCAGTTACCTCCACATTCTCCTCCCTTTCTCCACGTTTCAGCTGCACAGCAATGCTAACAGCTCTTCTGCAAAAGGGGATCTCTGGCAGCTGGAAACTTTGCTGATGCTGAGGCATGGCTGGTTTAATGCACCTGAGAATATTTTAATTCCTACAGCAGCTACAGCCCCAGAATTAACACCTCCACACACTTAGACTGTAGAACAGCCAGACTGACAGAAGGTCAAAACTGAGCCAGCCTACACACGATTTGAGAACACACACGAAGCACTGCACTGCAACTAACACTTTCTTTGTCAGGCTTGAACTGTGCAGTGTCACGTGTCATTTTCAGGGAAATAAACAACAAAAATCAGCTGTTAATGGTTCTCTTACCATTCATTTGATTGTAACCTAGGGGAATCGTTCTGGGCTATGTGATATAAGGCACTCATTGCATTCATGTTGAAAAGCGGAGGCTTCCTTTCAGCTGGAAAGAGAAGAGAAAGGTGTGATAAGGCTGTCTGGAAAGAAAGGAGAAATGTATGGAAGCATGAGCAGAGTACCACTGCCAAATCAATACTCAGTGCTGTTGTCATCACACTTAGGCCAATTATTTTAATATCCCAAGTTAGACCAGGCCACCCACTCAAGGAAAGCTGCTGTTCACTTGGAGAGGGATGACAAAATCCAAAGAGAGCAGGATACAAATTAGAAGGAAGACTTTGCAGTAAATATTACTTTAACTGCGACATCTCACACCTGACCTGCTGTGGCAGAATCGGCTGAAACTGAGTAAAACTGAGCTTAGGCACAGTTCAGGGCCGGGACACGCTGTATCAGTCCCTGCAGATCTTTGATGCGCTGCTGGAACATCTGGATTACAGGAAAGAGTGGCTGCCCTGCCTCATTTGTCACGGCAAGTGGGACAGGTTACCAAATTCACTTGCCAGATGTGCCATGAACTCCCTCTCACTGAAATCCTTCCCAGTCCTTGCACCAAGAAGGCACCTGCCCAGCAGCCCCTGACCTCTCAGGAGGGCAGAACTCACAGCAAAACTGGGGGAGGCTGGTTCTCACCAAGGTGCCAGGATTTTTCAGTTCTTTCAGGCCAGGGCATTGGCCATTTCAGGCCCCTGTCCTTGCATTGCAGCATGGAGGCAAAGCACCACATCTGCTTTTCCTTAACCACTTCTTACTCCAGCTACACAGGGAATTAAGACATCAGCATTCAAAGAAAGCCAAGTGCTGCTCAACAAGATATTTCCTCCCACTGCTGCCTGACCTCGTGTTCAGACAGGGAACCATGCAAAGGCAAAGTTTGAAGTTTAAAAAGGTTTAATGCTTCTCAGAAGGGCATATTTAAAGAAAGCAAATCCATCATCTCTGTAAAATGGCCTTGAGGTTCCTGAGTAAAAAGCTCCATAGAAATTCTGGTACCAAGACTGTGTCTCCGTAGGGTTGCACAGTCTCTCCCCTACTGCTGTGATTTACGCCTTAGAGGTTGTGACACACCTGAACTCCATACAAACAAAAATCATTAGCCATGCACAACAACAGAAGTCTAAAACTTCCAATTTTGGTGTTCTTTGTATCAAAATACAGACTGTGTCAGCATGCCAGCACATGAAATACAGCCATGTTAGTTACTAATTATCTGTACCGTCTCAATTCTGGAGACAACATTTCTTCTCCTGCACATCCCCCTCTTTGTTATCTCACAAATATTTCTGCTGATTAAACATTCACCAATGACATTTTCAGTGAACTCACCCTCACAATAAGTTATTGATGTACTGCTGTTAAATAGAATCCATATCAAGACTAATTTTTGAAAATAATCTACTCAGCACATGCAGTGTCAATATTCAAACTTGAAGCACACACTTGGAGTCTGCTCTGTGTACCTGCCATCACATCCACCTCTGCTCCAGGCTCTGTGGATGTGTATCGTTTGCCCTTTGCAGTGCAAACCCTTTTCTTCTCCTCATGTAAAGAACCTGTCCACGATGATTCATGGCACAAACTTTTCAGCTGAGACTGAAGATTTTTTGTTTCAGAAAGCAGGGAAGAATTGAAAGAAGAATTGAAAATTAAATGTAGGTCCCTTCTGACACACAATCCTTAGGGCACCAGTTCCCTTGACACAACAGCTGGGACAACTTTCTCAGAGTCCAGATTGGAAAACATAGGTGACAAACCATGGTTTCCTCTCATTCAAGAGCACAATGCTCTGGTTCTCCAGGGAGTAACTGAGCACACCAGACTAACATGAAAGCACAGTGCATTAGTGGCTTGCTCTTGATTTGCCAGCGAGTAAAAGATTTAACTCAACTGTCAGAGTTTTCCAAGTCAGGCATTTTAAAGGAGAAAACTTATGAGAAATAAGGATCTTTCCTTTTTGCAGGAGTTCCTAATACACTGCAGAGTTAATTATCCACCTCAGCTGCTGTGGGTTCACTCACCTAACTCGATGCACGTGATCCCGAGAGACCAGACATCCACCTTTCCGTCGTACTGTCCCTCATCCATAGCGAGGATCACCTCTGGTGCCATCCTGCCAACCACAGAGCAAAGGCTGCGTTAGTGGACACACAGGGTGACTCCAAGCACACAAACTGAGGTGGTTTCATCCACTTTGGCAAAGTCACAGAGCAGGACAGAGAGACAGCAGGGAGCTGAGGAAAAGTGTGCTGGAATGGAACAAGGACTGACCACACCAGCAACTTGTCAGAGGAAAGGGGAAAAGCAAAAGAGGAAAGGGGGAGAGAAAAAGCGGAAGGAGGAGCAGAGAAAAAGAGGAAGGAGGGGCAGAGAAAAAGAGGAAAGGGGGGAGAAAAAAAGAGTAAAAGGGGGGGAGAAAAAAAGAGGAAAGGGGGGGAGAAAAAAAGAGGAAAGGGAGGGAGGAGAAAGTAGGAAAGGGGGGGAGAAAAGAAGAGGAAAGGGGGGGAGAAAGGGTCAATCCAATCATCTTCCTGTTAGCAGAATATGCTGGCACTTGGGAGACCCCCCATTTCCAAAGGCATTGTAGCTGCAGGCTGACAGCAAGGGCTGGGAGGGCCCCAAAGGCACCCCTTGCACCCTCCCCCAGGCTTCCCCTTGGCACACCAGGAGCATTTCCAGCAGACATATGCAGCCTGTGGGTGCAGCTATGAATGGAACAGAGAAATACGGTGGTCCAGGATAAAGGGATGAAATGGGGACAGAGGAGCAGCAGGCCCAGCCTGCAAAAATTCAGCCTCTTAAATTGTGTTCTTCCAAAAAAAGGCTTCGTGCCAAACGGCCTCATTCCAAGGCTGGGCCATGGTGACCTCCTGGCACTGCCTGGGGCCTCTGCCGCAAAATCAGTGGAGCATGGAGCTGTGCTGGTCCTCGGTGCTGGGAATGCCAAGGAACTCGGGTGACCCCTCAGCAATTCCTTTAAAACAGGATTTAAGTAGCTGTGCGACTTCCAGCCAGACTAACAGGATCCCCTTTCTCCATGAATGTCTTAGTCCCATCACCTACAGCAAGTGTGAGTTATTTTTAAGCCAATGGCATTGCAAGAGTGGAGCCATTTCCAAGCACTGCACAGCCTAAACCTCTCCTTATAGACCCTGACAAAGGACACTTCCTGAAGATCTGAACACAGGGATGTCAGGAAAACTGCTTGGCTAATGAAGATTTTTATCCAGGTATAATTTTTGTGTTGTGAAGCACTGGAAAGGGAAGAGAGCAGTTTTATAAAGGACTAAAGCACTGCAGGCTTCACTCACCAGTAAGGCGTTCCCACAAAAGAGTTGGCAGGGGACACAATAGATGCAGACCCAAAATCAGCAAGTTTCACTTGACCTGGTTCTGTTAGAAGAATATTTCCAGCTTTAATATCCCTTTAACAGAGAAAAAAAGATAAAAAACCCAGTGATTTAGCATGATACAAACTCTGCTGAGATGCCTTTGTCTGCAAAGGGCAAGCACAGGATATCCTGTCACCCACATGGCAGGTGATGCTGCGACAGAGAGAGGAATTCACTGACAGTGTTTCGGCAGCAAGCCCAGAGTAACCTCTATTCCCCCATTCCCAGGACAGCACTGCTTCAAAAGGAATATTGTGCAATATTTCATACGCACGTGCTACTTGTACATCCCAACACCTCGGCTGCAGGACAAGTGCTAAAGTCTTGTGTGTGCAAGAATGAACACCCCAAAAGTACAAGACAGACAGCACAGGCTGTCCCCCTCACTGTCATCTCCACTGCCACCTTTCCTGTACAACAGCCAAAGGGATGGAGCATCTCTCCTACACAGAAAGGCTGAGAGAACTGGAATTGTTTAGCCTGGGAAAAAGAAAGCTTCAGGGTGACCTAATTGTGGCCTTCCAGTACCTGAAGGGAGCCTACAAGAAAGATGAAGAGGGACTATTTACAAGGGATGGAGTGCAGGGTTAGATGGGAAATTAGGAATGAATCCCTCCCTGCAAGGGTGGGGAGGCCCTGGCACAGGGTGCCCAGAGCAGCTGTGGCTGCCCCTGGATTCCTGGCAGTGTCCAAGGCCAGGCTGGATGGGGCTTGGAGCAGCCTGGGATAGTGGAAGGTGTCCCTGCCCATGGCAGGGGGTGGAACGGGATGAGCTTTAAGGTCCCTTCCAACCCAAACCCTTCCGTGAATTGTTGTTCTATACAACGGCTCAACAGCCACATCAGATATCAACAACAGATCTGCCAGCCTTGTACCTGCAATTAAATAATAATAACAACAAAAATTCCCTGCTTTTCCATCCACAGGGCGACGGGGCCCAGCGGGCGCGGGGCCTGCAGTGCCGCTCCCTCGCCACCAGGTGGCCCCCCCGCGCCAGGTCCCGCGTGGGGCCGGACCCGCGGGACCCGCTCCCAAAATTCGGTCCCCGCTCCTTGAATTCCGTCCCTTCTCCCTCAGCCTCGCCGTTGCCACTGGCACAGGAACTTCTCGCTGGGGTTGTGCACGGCAGCACAGCACCGCTCCCCGCCCAGCCAGAGCTCCCTCTCTCGCCTCTCCTTTTCTGCCTCAGCAGTCACAAAACCAGGAATGTGTCCCTGGTCCTCATTTCTGGGTGAGCAGATTTGCCTTCCCACCTCAGAGGTTAAAAGGTGGAATACCCCTTGGATGAAGCCCAGATCACAGAAGCACAGGATAGTTGGGGTTGGAAGGGATCTCTGGAGATTACCCAGTCCAGCTCCCCTGGAGCAGGTGACACAGGAACATGTGGGTTTGGAATGTGTGCACAGAGGGAGAATCCATGCCCTCCCTAGGCAGCTGTTCCAGAGTTCTGCCACCTTCCGTGGACTTGCACTTCCATCACCTGATTTTTGAAAGCATAGTTTTACTTATTCACATGTAAATAAGAAAAAATATCTAGTCTTAGAAATAGTCTAGCTCAGTGAACTCTGATTTATTTGGCAAATTTAGGGTGATATTCTTCTGTTAAGTGTTTAGTGCAACATTCCTGTGCAGCCTTTGTTACCGGCGTCTGCGCAGAACAATTGCCACCAAGGCAGAGAAAATTTTGGTAGAATAGCTTTTACCAAGGCTGTTTAAACCCAGTGAAGCAGCTTTTGAGACTCCAGGGAGCAGCAGATGGAAGGGCAGCAGCAGCAGCACGCTCCAGCCTTACCTGTGGATCCTACAGTGGGAGTGCAGGTAGGCCAGCCCCTGCAAGGCACCGTGGGTGATGGCAGCAATCTCCACTTCCTGGAGTGGTTTCTTGTGAACTACAGGGAAAAAAAAAATCAAGGAAATAAAACAGAAGAAAATAACTGGCGTATTTTCCTGAAAAAGTATTTTTTACAGAAAAGGAATCCCACCAATCTGCTACGAAGAGAAATTAGGGAAGAACTCTTCTCTGTGAGGGTTTTAAGGTCCGTCCCAAACCAAACCATTCTGTGATCCTGTGATCTTGGCCCCCAAGGAACACTAGTTTACAAAAACTTTGGGTTTGATTCCCTATTTTGACTTAGATTCTCCTATTTCTTTGCAGGTGCTGTTCTAGTTTTGAGGTTACATCAACCTCTTGTTCTAAAAACCATCTGTATTCCTGCACACTGCAAGGCAAGGACAAAGGTGATCTCTGCAGGATTTTATCATGGATACTCAGAAAACAGGCAGCCTAAAAAGGCACAGATTACAGGAACATACCTGTACAATTTTATACCTTCATTTGACAAAATTAAAATGTGCAGGCCAACTATCTGCAGCACTGGGAAAGCCTCAAATTCTATCTCGAGAATGAAGCAGGACAGACAAACCACCTCTAACATCTGCAAAACCCCAGTCCATGAGGAAACAGCCTCCCATCACACTCAGGTGCGGGGTAGTAGCAAAAAGAGAGCCCAAGATACATAAAACTTACCTTCTAGCAAATCAGAAGCTGATCCTAAACAGTACTCCATAACCAACTGCAAAAAAGGAGAACATAATGCCTTCAATTATCTCTTGAAGCATATTGAAAGTAAAAAATGTCTTTACATTCAAGATTTAAATCATGTGGTGACTTTAACACCCTGATTAAGAAAGAAAAATGCAAGTAGTAGGTTTTGTTAGTTTTCTATCAGAAGATGCAAAATTTGACTTTATTTTAGTACTGTTCACCACAAACCCAAAGCTATCTCCCTGCCTGTGCTGAGGATCTGAGTGCTGCAGTGTCCATTTGCTCTAAATGCCCCTCACTCACCCACGCCGTGTGCTCCTTCAGGTAACAGCCCTTGTACTCGATGGTATTGGGGTGCTTCAGCTGTTGGAGAAACTTGACTTCTTTGATGATATCCTGCCATTTCTAATGAAAAAAAAAACAAAGCAAAAAGTATAAATGCATTTCTCCTCTTAATCCTCTACATCCTTTCATACACCACACACTGTAGGACAGTCTGCAAAGTGAGCATAAAACAATTTTACAATATGAATATGGAAAGTCAGAGTTGCAAAAGCACTGATGTAAATCAGTTGTCTGGGTGCCTATTGCACTGAGATACCTCCAAGACATATTTAACAGCTTGAGGATTGCAAAAATATTTTTTTCTCATTTTAATTGCAGTACTTCTTACTTAAATGCTGCTGCTTTGCAAATTGAACTGTTCAGTGGCCTCAAACTTAGCAAGAAACCAACTGCCCGAGAGACACCTTAAGTGCTACAGAGAGTAGCAGTGAGCTGCTCACCTCCTGTAACAGCACAAAACCATGGACATTTGGGAAACCAGCAAGCAAGCAAGGAAAAATGAGTTTAAACCATCCCTGTTTGCTCTTAGCAAACAGACACATCCTGCACATCCACACAGCAGTCCAAAGGAACAGTGGGTCCAAGTTCAACACAAAAATAAGAGGAACAATTATCAACAACTGAAATGAGACTGAGATTAGCAGGTCTATGCAATTTTATAGATCCTCAGGAGTGTTTCTCACATTTCAGAGAGATGTGCTCCAGTGGCCAGTGTGCTCTTAACACACTTCTTAATGAAATTATTTCTGAAACAAGCCCCATCCAGGCATTCTGAATCCCCATCTACTTCCTTAAACTGAACTATTTGTCAAAATTTGCATAAACTCATTTTCCCTCCCCAAATCTCCCCAATACCCCATGGAAGGGAGCAGCAGCTCCTGCATTAAAAGCTGTTCTGCTGGGGTCAAACTAAAGTTGCAGCTCATTTCACTGCTCAGATTTACACTGGAGCTGCCACAGCTCCTGAATGCACAATTGCCTTTATTCCTCTTACCTCATTCGTTTGCTTTCCACTATAGGACATCTTCTTGACTGCCACCACCTCATTAGTGTGGGAATTTGTAGCCTGGAGTAGGGAAAGAGAAACATTGAAAAAAGCAAGAAATAGACTGAAAAAAGCTTCATTTTTTCCCCCCTCCCCACAGAGTGAGCTGTGCCTGTGGCAAATGCAGGCTTTTTTCTCCTATATCCTTGCAAGCTCCTACACCTCAGAAACATCTTCCTCAGGATAAGATTTACCACACAATTATTAAGATACTTTTCCCCGATTTTATTTGTCTGTATCCACTGTTCCTCCCTCAGACTTTGTGCTGCTTCTTTATTGATGTGTGAAAGGCCCAATGTTGCACGTAATGAGAACATGCAAAATACAGTTTTATTGGAATTTCATAGAAACACTTTTAAGAGAACCATTGGCAAAATGTTTTCCAAAGAAACAAATAAAGAGGTGTATAAAAATCTTCATGATTTCATCCAAAAACTCCATACAACACTGATATTCTTAAATAGCTATTTCAATTTCCAGCTTCAAGAAGATGGTTCAACCTGGAATTTATCTCCATTAAAAAGCTTTCCTTTCACTGCACCAGATCTTAGTTTTGCAATGACTATTATGCAGCCATCAAAATTCTACTTTTCTGCAGCATGGATGGTAACTGGAGGCTAAAAACTCAGTTTTGGAAAGATCTCTCCTTGCCTGGACTGGCACTGCCCTAATTTCTGCACGTTAAGGGCAAAAACCGTCAAGCTTTTGGTCTTAAAACAGTTGCTGAAATCTCTGTACATCCAACCATTTTTGGGACAAAAAATTAGTGACAGTTAAAAGCTTAAACTATAATAGGAACTAAATGTGGTAAATCCTCCTTTCAAGTAACATATTAACTAATGACATTTTTTTGAGGCATGTGGTGACTTCAAAGAAAAACTGCGTTGGGTGAACCAGTGGAGCACAGGAATTACTGAAGGGAGGTGACACAGGCCCCTCACAGCACACGCTCCTCAAATGAGATAGAGAAAGCTGAAAGCAAGGAACTTTGGGATAAGGCAAAGCCCTTCCCCACCACTTGCCACCCTGATTCAGCACAGAGAAGATCAAGAGCATTTTACTTAGATGTATTAATGCTTTATTTCTGTCACATTAATTCCAAACAGCTCCACCTGACCATGATATCTCTCCTTCCAGCTGTGGACACACTGAAGGACACACTGCCACATTCCCAGAGCTGTGGGGAAAGCTGTGGCTGCACCAAGTGCTTGGGACGCTCCTGGCTGAGACAACTCACTGTACGAGCACACTTGGGGAACAGCCACTTGCTGAAGCAGTTTTGGCCACATTTGAGATGATACCTTGAGAAATGATATTGCTATCCCTCAAAATACACACGAAATACTTGTATGACATAAAATTTAAGGTTCCTCTCATAACAACAGCTCCTCCAACACTTCCATCACTTTACACAACTCCAAACAGTGAACTGGAATGCTTAAAATAACTCATGCTACCTACCTATTGCCAGCTAGAGGTATCAGGGATCTTATCTAAATACTTCACTGTCTGATATTCAGAAACCCAATTCCAGTGAACCTGATCCTCCTGAGTGGCTGACCACATTACCAAGTAGCTTTGTCTTTAACTGATTTTTTCAATATTGATTCTATTTCAGTCTCACCAATACCAAATGGATTATAATTATTTCCAAACCCAGTATTTTGGATTTGGCTTTGTTTGATACCAACTGCAAAAGCACCATTTTTCTCATTTCCACATTAAATTCTCTTGCCTGTATCGATGAATGCCATACATCCTTCCTGCTTGAATTCCCATTCCTCTGAGAACTCTCTCTTTGCTTTTGCCATAAAGGAATTTGCAGTGATTTCCAAACATATGAACTCCAAGTATCTTGAAATTCCAGTTTGGCAAATTAATTTTCAGCTGTTCAAATTCAACTTTCAGCATCAAACAGCACCAAACACCATATACTTGACCTGGATGGTTGGATGCACTATTAAGACTATAGTAAACTGCTACTAAAAATACAGCTGTAACATTAAAGAGATCAGGAGTAGTTTGGAAACACTGATTTTTGAGATGTGTTATCACAAAACTAATGCACACAAAGCACTAAAAACTCAAAGAACGCCTCTAGAAATGCTGAAAAACCTCCAACACATCACTTGAAATTACTCCATTTTCCAAAAAAAGAAAGAACTATACTTACAAAATAAACTGCTCCAAAACTTCCATGTCCAATTTCATGCAAACCCACGAATATTTCCTCAGGATCATCTTTGTAGAACAGGTCAGCTATTTCTGGGTCCTTTGGCACCCCTTTGCGCATGGTGAAGTGTGTTAGGAACTGGTTTGTGCTCTCAAGTCCCAACCAATTTCTTCCTTCATCGACAAAGCCGTTTGCAGACAGCTCTCAGCACCTGGTGGGAAAGCTCATCTTTAATCTGCTTCCCTTCCATGTCTTTCTGTTCACACTTCCCTGACAGCAAAATGAGAGGAAACACTTCCAGCAGCAATAGGCTTCACTATTGCTTCCTCCAGCTAATTCTTTTTAATGATTAGTCCTATTAAGATAGAGAGATTAAAATGCATTCAGGGTACTACAGCTCTTTATCTCACACAGGAAGCAAGTGCTGCAGTGACACTGAAGTCCACTTGAATTCAAGAGTCCTGTTGCTATGCAAAACATCCTGTGACAGGAGTTTGTTATTCTTCACGCTGTGCTCCCGATGTGTCAGTTTTTAGACACTCTCTGTTGTTCCTCCTACTTTTCTGGGCTGTTTGCTTTGTTTCTCTACTCCCAATTGCCAGCTGGTGCTCATAGAAAAGTCAGCTGCTATTCCGCAGCAACACTTTGCAGCCATGTAATTGTTATTTCTGTATTTATTTACTCAGAGCTCCAAGACAGCCAGTCCTGCTGGATCGCTCCCAGGACATGGAATTGCTTTTGAAGAATCCTAAACTCCATCATTTAAGGCAGGTCTTTGCCTCCTTAACATCTTCCCTTAGCACAGAACTGAGCTGCATCTAAATGAAGATTTTCAGTATTCATCCCAAGAATTTTATTTATGTGGGAAGAAAAAAAAAAAAAAGAAAAAAAAAAAAAGAAGAAAAGAAACATCCAAATATCAGAAAGTTTTCAATTTCTTAACAAAACATCTTGAAAAATCTGCATTTATTCATTAAATACAGGTGTGCAAAGCAATGATGGCGGCCTTTACCCATCTGCTTTTGGCTTGTGAAACGCAGCAGATGAGCTGCAGCTGAGTCACCTGGAGCAGTTTCCATCAGTCTGGAGCAAGTCTCAGAGCTACTTTCACACCTGTGGTTCAGCACCTCCTTTACTGAGGCCACATCTTGTCTGTGCACAACAGACTCCTGCAGACACACACTAGGACCTTCAGCCTATGCCACGATATATACCAGGGCAACATTTAATGAGAGACCAGCTGAAATGTAACAATCAGATAAATTAACACTAAAACACACATAAAAGGTTTTTGAAGGTTTTGGACTTCAAATGCCATGTGGATGAAAGCAGAATTTTGGCCTGGTGCTGAGACAGCCTCCCTGGCTCAGGATCAGTGATGGAGCAGCCAGGAGAGATGCAGTGAGAGGAGCCCACCTGGATAACTGTGGCACCAACCATGCTCCGTGGCTCACATTCCTTCCAGCAGCATTGTCCCGTGCTCCCGGCCCTCCAGACTCTCCTATTCTGCAAAGAAAAACAAGTAACAGTATTTAGAAAAATGATTTTTAAGTTTTACACCTTATTCTAACACACAAGAACACCACATCCAGTAAAGGCCAGTGACTCCAGGGCCCCACTGGAAAGCACAAGGAGAACTGGCTGAGAATGCTAATGGTGTGGCTTTAGGTGAGGATAAGCACTTCCTGTGCTCCATAGCCCTTGCACTATATATCATTGTAGGACAGAAAACCAGGAAAAGAGGTTAAATGCCAAGTTCTTTGGCTTTTATAAAGACTCTTAAGCTTGCTAGGGCACAGAAAGTTCCCTCTCAGCCCATGCTTTTTAGATCATCTATAAAATGGGCAAAGCTCAGAAAAAATCCCCATCCCTGAAAGTGTCCAAGGCCAAGCTGGATGGGGCTTGGTGCAGCCTGGGATAGTGGAAGGTGTCCCTGCCCGTGGCAGGGGAGTGGAACTGGATGGGCTTTAAGGTCCCTTCCAACCCAAACCATTCCATGATTCCATGAGAAGCTGACAAAGCTGTGTCCATTACTTGGTTCTCTGTGTTCTACCTGATGACACACGAGATTCCAGGGAAAGTCCTGGGCGTTAGTAAGTCAAACACTGCTGAATTCCACCAGGGAGAGTATGAGCAACGAAAAAATGGGATACGAGTGCCAGTGAGACCCATCAGCTGAAATCAGGTCACAGTGAGGGATGTCATCCACTGCAGCCACCCACTCCCACAGCTGTAGGAATACCCCCAAAGAGCCACTGCTGTCCCCCAGGGGAGTGGGACACAGGGAGAGCTGGGAATCAGCCTGAACTCAGGGAAAATGTAGCTACATGCATAGTAGAAATGCTTCCAAGTTAAGCATACTGCAAAAGTTACACTGCCAAAATCTGAATTAACAGGCACCTGATTTAATGACACACTAACTCATCCTCTCCTTTATTAGGGAAAAAAATAAATGAGCAGAAGTCCTTCTGCTAATAGCTAACATTACCAAAAATGTTATTTTTGTTACTTTATCTCACCACAGGCCAATACTACTGAGCTCTTAAAAGGCTATTTGAAAAGCACCAAAAAAAGGTTCTGCAATGTTTTGCTTAAAAAAAATAAGTATAAACAAAAGCCAGATGAATGAAATGATTATTCATTTTCAGCTGATTGGCCTCACCCACAGGTGCTATATTTACTACAGCCCTACAGACAGGGCAAAGAATGCAGTATTTCAGGTCTGGTATTCTTCAGCCAACAGAAAAATCCATCTGGCTTTAAAACAATAAAAACAAACTGACGAAGAAAATTTATCCATCTCCAGTCAAATGAACCTCTCTGCCATTAATAAAGCCTGTGCAGCTCCAGTATTCAAGGTATTTAAAATGGGAAGCTAAATGTCAGTAGAGTTAAGCCCTAAGTATTAA
Organism: Machaerirhynchus nigripectus; assembly: GCA_013397975.1. Lineage (NCBI taxonomy): Eukaryota > Metazoa > Chordata > Aves > Passeriformes > Dicruridae > Machaerirhynchus > Machaerirhynchus nigripectus. The sequence continues at coordinate 131,339 of VZRQ01007283.1, forward strand.
TGTCATTTTCCAATTAGGGCAGACATGAGTAGTGATGCAAGTAAATCTTCTCAGTAAATCTGCTCAGCAGGACTATTATCTTCCAGTAATGAATACCAAAAAACTTAGGATGGAAAGTGTATTGGCAGCAACCTGAGTCCTGTTGACTGAACACGATCAGAGAGTGATCCATACAATCCCGCAGTGCCACAAACACTGAGAACCCTCTGCACTGACACTACCAGAGCACCAGATATATAATTTGGGTATTGGATACTGTAAAACACTACAGATGCACATCACACCACTTCCATTTAGGCTGGCAAGGTCACAAATCCTTCACATCACAACTCTCTTCTCGGTACGTGGAGACTGAAACAAAAATGGTTTAAATCAAGGCACAGGACGATAAGAGTCGAGTGCCATTAGTAGAAAAAACTCAAGTTCAAGGTATGGTCAATTTGAGCAGGTTCTTTTCATTACCAAAGTAATGAATTAACACAGCAAGAAACAATTTCTATTAGAAGCCTTATTTCTGCTTTTCATCCTTATAAAGCAGCATTTGAGACTCTGCATGTCCTAAAGACCTCAAAAGGAAACATCATTAATCACACTGGCAGTGACTTAGGGGAGTGACAAGTGACTCAAGATTTTGAGGGTTTGAGAGATGAGCATTTTGTTCAGACAGCAGAGTTTCCTCAATGCTAAGCAACCCTCCCATTTAAAAACCATGAATGAACCGCTTTTGCTCCAGGTGTCTACACAAAGGTTCTCTCCTACCAGTTACGACTTCCAGGTGCTAATACTTCCAGGTATTAATAACAACAGAAAACACCTTGACCCTAATACAAAGGAAAGAACAAAACATAACTGGAAGCACCTTTAAGAGGAGCTAAACTACCCACATGCCCAAATAATCCATGGATCTAAAATTATGTCTGTCAATAAGATAAACTTGAGAACTCAGAGTGTGTGGGTTGTAAAAACACAGTTTGAATTGTATCTCACAGCATCATAGGGCTCTTTCTAATGTGCCCAGAAATGCACAAAATTAATTTTAGATCCTAACTACACCAGGGTACTTCCCAAAACAAGGACAAAGTTTTCCACTTCGTGCAGAAAAACAAACTACAGGAAGCAGGGTGGACCAGCGGCAGATTCCACTCGGAGGAGGAGCAACATGACATGGCTCATGCACCCATATTTAGATGACTATTTTGAGGGGAATAAATTCACACCAGAATTATTTTCCCAAGAATGGCAAGCACAGAGCCCCCTTTCATCACTTCAGTCTCTCCAAAATCTGGAAAACAACATAAAGAAGGAAATTCTGAGATAAATTTAGCTGATAACTGTCCTGCATAAGAAACCTTTCGAGCTTGAAGTAAGGAAGGTGCTCAAGTTCCCCCGCAGTCCTCACCCACAAACTGACATGGGTTTGTTGGTTTGATTTGGGTGGGTTTTGTGTTGTTTTTAAGAAGCTGAAGCTTTTCCCCTTCCCTTTAATTGGTACATATGGCTGGCTGGCCAGGCCAAACACAAACACTTCATCCTGGGCTGAGTCCCTCACATGAGGACCATGACCTTGGATGAACAGCCCTTTATTTTAGAGAAGCTTTTTGGAGAACACTCTTGAACCTCCACATTTTAAGCTGTTCAGTGTCATTTCTTTGATTGTTAAGAATTACTTTACCAGCTAACTTGATGTAAGTGAACACAACATACGTGTTTTTTTCCAGGCACTTCACTTATTTTAATGCTTAAACCAGCCATATTCACATACCTGGCACAGAAACTCAAGCTATGACAGGGCATACAAAAAGCAGCTCTACTACAACCTTTGTTTGCTTAAATTAATCACCAATTCCAAGACACTCAGGAAAGATTTCACTCTGGTCTAGAAGCAGCAAGTCCTCTCACATCCTTCCCTCAGATTTCTCTGAAGAAAAATTATTCACTCGGTACGGAACTGGAACAGAAGGTACCCAGTGACCTTCAGCAGGAGAGACAAATATTCCTGAGCATTTGAGGCTCTGCAGGTATCAGGGTAGTGTTCCCTGAGGGCACACAGCAGGAGGAGCAGACTCAGGAATCAGGACACAGGCTGCCGGGAGAGCTGGACAATGTCACCAGAACCACAAGTGGCACCAGCAGCAGCACCAGTTCCTCTAACACCACCTCTATTGCTTGGCTTTTCCAAGGAATAACTTCCCAGAATACCCAAGTCAATGCCACACACCACTCTTATTAGTATCTGGGTGCAACCACAGCTCTTCACCACCTCCAGCTTCTAAAAAGAAGTGCAAGAATTTCCCTTTGGTGTGTTCGGCTCTGCAGTGCACCTGGAATTCCATCCCGGCACTTTGCACTGGGTTCAGGGCTGTCCAGAGCTCGTGTGTGCATTAGGTCATGTGGAGTTCACAGATTACTCATGCTAATAAAACCCTGAATCACAACTGTTCTGACCCAGGCCATCACTGCACGGTGCCCCTGGGGTATGAAATCCAGCTAATAACTTGCAGGGCTTGTTGGAGATAAATACCTTAACAAAAACAGCTTTTCCCTGATGAGGAGCAGTAGTTTTAAAAGAAACATTCAATTTATAACTCCCCTATGACCACTATTTATGCAAAAAAAGACAATAAACTTATTTAAAAATTAAAATAGAAGACAATCTTATTTAAAAAAAATTTTTGAAGTAAAATCAGTGGGCTTGAAGTCAAGAAACAATCAGTTTTAGTCATCAGAAACTGAAACATGTTTCAACAAGTATGAAGTCAAGCCACAGGCCAGCCCTCCCCAAAGGAATAGTCCCAGTTATTCTCTGGAATTCCACCGCTTTGCTAAATATGTATAAGCACAGCTACCCAAAATCATGGGGTACAGCCTGGGCTTTAGTTTAAAAGTCAAACAGTATCATTCTCACAATAGATCTGTAATGAAAAAGCAAGAGGCACAAGGTGCTGCTTCCCAATAGTTTTCCTGTTGAATTTAAAACAATTCAATGAAATATGTATGCTCTTGTTAAGTTTAAGGGTAATTAACATGTCTTGGATTAGAAGCTGTATTTGATCATAAAATCTAGAGAGCATTATTAGAGTTTCTCAGGTTTATTTAACAAGATTAAACACTTTCAATCATGAAATAAACCTTGCCTAATTAAAAATCAAGGGGAGAAAAAAGGCTTCCTGCTCCCAGCAACAACATTTCATAATGTTTCATCATGGCACACATGAAATAATTCAGCAGTACATCTGGAAGGGAAGAAAGATCCATGAATCACTTTAAACCCTAACGTACATAAGCCCAAATACCATCATACACAGAAATACGAATCTCATCAGATCTTCTCACCAAAACATCTCTAAAAAGCATTGCAGATGGGTCATGAAATGGAGAAAATTGCCTCCCTATTTTCATTTTTTCCCCTTCTCTTTAGCATTTTTATCAGGCTCTTCATCATGCTGCTTAAAACTCCAGACCATTAAAAAGTGGTGAGTATTATGCCGTGTGTGCTACTCAGAGGCACAAATAAGTCATCGGATTTGTTTGTGGAAGCCTCAAGAGACACCAGCACACTCAGAGTTTCCTACCTATTAATGTAATGGCTTCCAAAGAGCTGGATCCATTTTGTGGTTTAAAGCTATTTTTAGGTACTTTTTAAAAAGAGTTTATATTTTGACCATCACATAATCAAGAAAAATAAAACAAAAAACCCATCCAGCAACTGACAAATCTATTCCCAGAGCTTTCCAGAGTGTCCCAGGTGATGCTGCAGTGAGATCTGAGCTGCTCCTACTCACCTGCATTACAACTCAGAGCTGTAGGATCCCCGTGGGGGACACTGAAGCCACCACAGTGGCCACCAGGTCATTTAAATAGCAAACGAGGCTGAAACTTCATCTCCATCTCCAGTCCAAGTTTTCCTCAAGTGTAAGAAGTAACTGCTACAATAACTCTGAACACAATAAAAGTCTTTGTGTTTTAGAAGTAGTTTCCTTATCATTAGATGGCCTGACTACTGATTCGTCCCTTAAAGCCAGAAACTGCAGGGACTGTTATATGTTAACCTCAGGTAGTTAAATCTAATTATGTTACTGTGTGCTAGTCAAGGAAAAGCTGTGTTTTAGGAGAGGCACATGAACGTAAGAGAAGCCTGTGATACCATTTGGGGCAAAATGGGATTTCACTGTGTAAGTGCAAAGCAACGAGTAAGTGTCCTGGTGTAGCTACATGGATTTTGTCACAACAGTAGCTGACTTTGAAAAGGGAGTTTTCTATTTAAAAATCCTGTTTATTCTCTTTGTGCAAGAAAACATAAACTCAGGTACCGATTTTCTGGAAGCTGCATCACAGTAGAACTGGCCACAGGGAATCATGCAGGAGGTCCTTACAGAAAGTAAGGAAACAAATATGGGCTATGTGCATGGAGGAGGCAAAAAAAAGAGACATTCCCTGGTCATGCAGGGTGAGAACACCTCTAACAAGAAACCAAATCATAGGGTTTTAACTTTTTTATTCTCTTTGAAAGGACAGGGGAAGGTATGTGTGATGTTCTTGACGACTCTAAGAAAATCTATGGATCTTCATCATGACTGCCTATTAGTAAATAAAATAAAAATAATAAATTTATTATATAATAATAACAACCTAATAAAACAACCCCAAACATCAATTTTATAGCAAGTTGCACAGTGCTGCATATGTTTTTCCTCCTCTACATGGATAAAAGGGCAAGGCTTGGGCATCCTGACCTCGTACTGCTGCTGGTTTAAGAAGCAGAGAAAGCCACAGCACTCCAACACATTTCTACCACATTCCCAACCTGGCTTTCCACGATTCTATGATCTACGTCCCCCAAGACACCTCCTTTTCACTGTGTTATACTTCCCCCTTTCTTTGCCCCCTCAATCTCTCCCTGCTACAACTTCTCCTTTTGCAGCCCTCCTTCCTTCCTGCCTCCTCTGTGCCAGCCAGAGATAACACTTTAGGAAACAGCCTTTTGGACTACTTCAGTTTATCATTTCTGCTCGGCCTGCCCTCAGTGACTCTGACTCCAGCCCATCCACCTCTCCTCCTGACCTATTTACAGGCACAACTGCAACCGTTAACGTAAATAACGGGAATATGTTCCACGCTGGTACCATCAGAAATGGCTACACCTGTTTCAATCAGGTGCCAAAGTCTGCTTCAGGAGTGGAGCTAAACGAGAAAAAGCTTATTTGGGAAAACCCAAAAAACTCAATTTCACACGGGAATACTATTATTAAAGGATGATATGACTTAGTCTACAAGGTACCAGCCAAGGAAATATCAGTCATTAATATTACACAACTTACCCACTGGCTTTCTAAGTTTATTCTTTTGTAACTTGCAATTTTTATGCGACACGGATAGAAGTGAAATATGAGTGGCTAAAATCCAAAATCTCCTTATTATCATCTAATAACTGTATCCAAGAAGAGAGTGTTTATCCTCTATGAAAAGAGCACTGATGGCTGAAAGTCTGGAAAGAAGATCACGTGCTGCTTTTATTCAATGCCCACAAAGAACTCAAAGTTTGCTCTGTCAGTCATCATATGTATTTATAAGACAGCCCCCTCATGGGTCCCTCTTCTTCAGGATCATTTTAGCACCCTTATGACAATTAATCGCATGCACAAGTTATCACAGTTACCATGAAAGTACCAAAGTACCATGGTTAAGAAAGTAATAAATATATTTTTACCTGCCACAATACAGCACACCAGCCCCAAACAGCATGACACAGACTGCTGAGATGGAAAGAAAACCCACAGTGAATGATGCCAGCTTTCAACTGGGGATAACTGGGAATGATGAATGGCTCCTTCTAGGTAGGAGGGCATAATGGGGATCACACATGATGGGGGGGGGAAAAGAAAATTAAAAAAGAAAATTAAGAAAAAACAAGGAAGAGAAACCTCAATATATTGTCAAATACATCCATTACAATTCCAGAGTAAAGCTAAGGAAGAATACAAACAAACAAAAAACCCAAATCAAAACCCTGCTGGATTCTGAACTGAAACAACCATTTTGCTTTAGCAGATAAAAAATTCTGAGTTGAGACTGAAATTACAGCTACCGTACCATGTCATTACTCCTATTACATGAGAATATGCAGCACCCAGAGACTCATTAAATAACTGGATAACTGAGAGGTCCAGGTCTGTGATTTCAGCCTTAAGTTTTGTCATCTTGGGATTTATCAGGTTAAGAAAAGGCCCTTAATGTTGCTTTAATGCAGAAAAACTAAAACTTTTAAATTAGAACTGGAGGGGAAACAAAAATTTGCTTCAATGAGAACTGGAATCAGATGTTTAAAATGAACTTAATATTGCAGGTCAAGGCCGAGTCTTCCTCAGGCAAATACAGTTTTGGTTCCTCTGAAGGGAGATTGGCAGAGGCAGGGAAGAGGAGAAAGTCACCTGGATTAGGATGTGCCACCTGGCAGGTACCTGTCCCCTCAGCATTCTCTCTTTTATATTTTTTTCATTAGCCTTGCAGCATTGAAGAATCACTACACAGTGATACAGTTTTAAATTACTTTAATTCTCATTTTAAATAATCTATGCTTAAATTTCATTTTTCCACTTGAAATTCCAAATGCAAGTTTCAGCACTGCATCCTTGTGCACAGGGACATCCTCAGATGAGCTCTGATGTGCTGAGATTTAATATTTCAGAATGTTAAAGGCAGAGAGAAAAAAAAAAAGATCAGTAAACTCAATCCACTTGGTGTAAAGAAAACAAGGCAGAACTAAGGGGAAAATAAAGGATGTGACTAATCTTCTCACAGGCAAAGAAAGTAGAGTCTGTCTCCCAGGACCTAGTGGGTCCTTTTAGGAAAAGTGGAAGGTGGATCACCATGGAAACAGAGTATTTATGAGGTACTTTAGCAGTGCAATTTGCTATGATATGAACATAATCAGGCGAGCAGCAGTTCCCTTCCAACCAACTAGAAAAGCTTTTAGCACAAAGAGTGAGTGCATTTCTGTCTGCTGGAGTTCCCAGAAAAAGAAAAACGGATGCTGCTAAAGACACCATGGATATCAGCTGGAGAAATCATTATCAAAGCTTCAATTCAATTTTCTGGTCACTGGGCTCCCTGATGGAGACATCTGAAGACTCACAGAGCCCAGGAAAGGAAGCCATCGGGAGAGGAGGGTCAAACTTCCTAATTGCTGGCCCAACTTCTATGTCAAGTCCCAAAATCACATCAGATCACTGCACAAAAATACCAAGCGACAGTGTTTGGGAGGGGGGGCTGCAGGGACACAGGGGAGCTTCTGCGGGTGGCAGTGACAGACGCTTATGGCATTTGAGGGCAGGGGGGACAGGCAAGAGAAATTCAGGTCAGAGACATCATTAAAACAAGAAAATATAATGAAAAGGATAGCAAAGCAAATGGAAAGGCCACCATAATTTAGAAACATCTCTATTTCTGCATGAGAAGCCAAGAAACTGGCAGCTGATGTTGGAATGTGTGTTCAATGGCTAACAAAAATCCAGGCTTATTGGCAAACACTGCACAGGAAGAACCATGTGGAGATTGCTCTAAGATATGACTGAGCTTTATGCTTGCTCTAATGATAATTTACTATTTTGAATCACCACCAAAAAAGCCATTTAGCTGTTTTCTATTTTTGAGACAGCTGCTGGAGTAATGACACAGATTTGTGTATATTGAATTAGCACTACCAAAAGGGTTTCGGTCACTTATCTTGTAGATGACATTAATTCATAGCAGAGGTGATAAATCATTATGTTAAGAACACACACAGCCAGGTCCACCTTGAATGACTCAGACCTGAGAGATCTCAGCAGCAGAACAGGGGCTGATGAAATGCATTTGGTACAAAAATAGGGTAACAGACAGCAGTAGCAATATTTTCAGCTACTCTACACATTGCTGAATTTTAAATTAATTGTAACCACACAGGAAAAAGACCTGGGGGTTGCAGTAGACAGCTCTCTGAAAACATCTGCTCAGCATGCAGAGGCAGTCAAAAATAGGCAAATGGAGTGTTGGGATAAATGCAATGACAAGAAGCCATGGCCAAAAGTATGGATGGACATAAAAATATTAAACGTTTCTATTCTGATTATAGCAACAAAACCTTCTCAATCAATGAATTCACCAATTTGCAATACTGAGTGCAAGGATCGGAATGAAGAGCTCAGGTAACTCATAACTGCAGTGGAAAACAGAAAAATTTCACTTCAGTGAGGAGACCATGTGGGCTGCCCGAGCCCAGGACCAAGGCAAAATCCCAGCAGCACCTCCCAGGGTTTTGTCCCCATCCCTCAGGAGATCCAGTTCAGCATCCCCCTCAATCGCACACAAGTGCACCACACACCATTTCCCTCTGGATTTACTTCAGGAGTTCTCTCTCCATCCAGAATTTGACAGTAAATCCCTGGCAGACTCCCACAGCAATCCAGCACGTTCCCTCCTCACTTCACTCCTTTCTTTCCTTCACCTGTATCTGCTCAAACCATCTGACTCCAAACCTGTTGTTAACCTGACAAGTAACAAAAAAAATGCTTTAAGCCACATTTATTGTTCCTGGTAAGAAATTATCCTTGCCAAATATTATAGTTCTATCTGATATGGTACTTCAGCATATTCCAACAATGTCAAGAGTGACAGCTGAAGATAATGAATAAAAGCTCTTGATTTATTTCCTATTTCTGTGGCAAATTTCCAAAGCAAGGAGAGGAAAAACCTCTTTTTCCTCTCTGTAGATTTGTTTTCATCTATCAGACAAATTCCAGTTATACTTTCTAGGGCTCTTTGGAACTACCAAACTTATTCTAAGGGTGTTCTGGGAATCAGAGCCATTCGAAGTATGGTTACTGTAGATAAAACACCGATCTAAACATCAAGCAGCATTCCGTGGATCCTGTCCCCAGTGACAAACAGCTACATTTGACCATGGCCAGAGCCATGAAACATCCCAGTGTTCCACAATTTCCTAATTTGATCTAAACAACTTTCTCAGAGCCACTTGAGAAGCTACAGCCCAGAGCTTTCCAGAGAGAGATGTTCAGGCATCATTTGACCACTTAAAGCTTTGTTTATTTGGACAGATATTGAGATAAAATAGCTCCAAGCCAACATAACTGTGAACACGGCCCCAGTTACACAAGTGCTTATTTACATCCTCCGCTGCAGCAAGGCTGCCTTTGCAGGGGAAAAAACCCACAGCTCAAGACCACCAGATAAGGCTGAGCATTCTTCATTTTAAGTCTTGATTTTTGACAGAAACTCCTGATTTTCTATTACAAAAATGCTCCACTACATTTTTTCCTGCAAACCTTGCCTTGAAAGCAATGCTAAACAAAGCAGGCTTTGAAGACTGTAGTAGAATTTCAGTATCATAATCTTAAATCTCATGCAATTAAGCAATTAAACTTTTCTAAGAGAAACAAAAATGGTCTTTTTGCTGAATAAAACATCTATAG
>VZRQ01007357.1:0-21799 GCA_013397975.1 Machaerirhynchus nigripectus
TCAGCAACCAGCACTGAAATATGCTGGGGTTTTTGAAACTTCCTCCATCGAGACTACCAAATTTTAAGGAAAACACAGGATTATGAGCAGCGTCATAGATCCACCTCTCTGCCTACTGCCCCCAGCCCTCAGTGACGCCCATCAGACCCCAGAGCCACCCAGGCCCTCAAACAGCAGAACCAGCTTTTTTTAGGTCCCCGAAACAAGTTTTTTAAAGTTCTTTTAATCCAAAACTTGACATTTTATGTTCCTGATCATCCTGGAGTCTGAAGAAGGTAGTATGCATAGGCCTCCCATATACCAGCATTTGCTCACTGTGTTTGGACTGACAATTTCAGTGTTCTTTTTTTTCCTTTTTTGTCTTTAAAAAAAAATCCTAATTGAAAGCCCCACAGAGAAGCTGTCAAGTTAAATTTATGACAAAGGTAGCTGCTTCTGCAGGTCAGTTTTCAAATCCATAGCTTGAAATGTGACTGACAGACTGACACACGCTGACAGGAAAAGAGCTCCTTCGGAAGAACTTTCAAAAATCAGTGTTTTTATAATTGATCCGAGGTTCAGGAAATGGGAAGACAAAGACGCTTTGCTGGTTTTCCATGCATTTACAGGCCATGTTTCAGAAAATTAGTTTGTCATGAAAATTTCTCCTAAGGGCAGCATTTAAGAATAAGTTTAAGTCCCACAGAGATTTCAGCAGTATTGAAGGCTGAGTACAGATTTAAATGCTGCTAAAAGGGTTGATTTTTCTGACAGGCTTTCAAAATCCACTGTTCAGGGAATATGCATTTTAAAAGGGGTTCACACCCCTAATATGTCCCAGTGTTGTCAGCAATAATAAAGTGCTGGTATTGCAGGCATTTCTGACCCACAAATTTCCAAAATTTTTTCTTAGCTGAAATTTGCTCACGTCTTTTAGTGCAAAATCTTCTTTCCAATACTCATTTTAACTGAACTTAGTAGATTAGCGTATTTTATCAACTGCTGGAGCTCCACCTTTGACTGCAATTAGGTTTGGATCAAGTCCTGAAAAAAAAGGACAGGCTATTTCAATAAATGAATTTTAAAAGTCTTCATGTCTTAAAAGTAATATGTAACAGTGATTTAAATGTATATTCAACCGCCTTTTTATATTATTATTATAAACAGAAAATCTGTTTTTCTTTGTTTTCAAGAGAGATCACTAAGTCTGAAGAATGTGCTTAAAGAAATAAAAATTTCCCTTAAAAACAATGTGTTTGTACTTGGTGATTATTTTATTGTCTTTTTTTTTTCTTCTGCATTTCTTTAAACTCTGACTCAAAACCTACCTCTACTTCCAAAACTTTTATTTTCAAAAGTTTCCCCATTTAATCAACACATATGTTTTCTCCAAAGCCTTTCAGAAAACTCCCTAACAATCAGAACTTGAATTCAAAATGAAAAAAAAACCAAGGTATGTAGAAAAGGGTAGAACAGATGGGGGAAGAAAATAAGCCCTGACAAAATGCAAGTTCTTTCAGCTGTTACTTTAACATGGCAAACAAGGTTTTACTTTTCCCAGTGCCCAAAGGAATGTTTCAGGACTGCTGGATCCTCAAGCATACCCTGCTTCTGCTGGAGAATTGTTTTTAAATCCTAGTGCATCGTTGGAGGGTCGTAGCAGTACCACAGCCATGCTAAATGTGTTCAACAAGTGTGACTGTTTCAGGTGCAGCAAGGTGCATACTGCACTCTTTTGATAGTTTAACAGAGGGGGAAAACCACAAGGGATGGTAGCAACAAAAGGTTACATCATTATACCTGGTGCCAGGAGTGTGTCTGAGCCCATGGATCGGTGCGAATGGTGATCACCTTGGCCTTGGGGGCAAGAGGATGTGCTCATTTGGGAGCTTTCCCAGAGCAGAAATAATTGGCTCTTTTCTCAAAGAAATGCCTTGTTGCATTGACTGGAATAGCAAAAAATTCCAGGTACCTGGAAAAGTGTGAAAGAGAAATACGGATTCAAAAGTAGAGCTATTCTAATTCCCAAACGATTAACTATAAATATTTTATTTATTATATGTAGGATGTATCTCCAGGATACATTTATATGCCTGTAAATGATGAACATAACTGAAATGAGATTTAAGGATACAAAACCACCAAGGCTGTGTTTATAGATAAAGCTTCAGTCAAATTTAAGTTACTGGTGTTGTGACTATTTTATAGCAGAGTAAGGTGAAAAGCAGATATCCAGGTTTCCACTCCAGTGCTATGCTTCCTCCCGGAAGAGCCCAAGGTAATCAGTTTATTTATCAGAGCAAAAAATACCTGAAATGTTACTATTTCCTTCATATTGATTCCTGCTCACTGATGAGCTTTATAGGGCCCTGATTTACATCACATTCAGTTAATATTATCAGTTCATTTATGGCCTACATCCAGGGTAGCTTATGACTTCACATATGGATAGTGACAGAAGCAGTGATAAAATGAGATACTTAGGAAGCTCAGGTACTAATATTGGAGACTTGGCTGGCTGAAAGATGTCTTTTATCTGCAAGTCTAATCTGGGAAGCTTTAAAACTCAAAATAGGGGTTCCAATCACAAACTTAGTCTGCTTTTCCCAGACCAAAAAAAGGAAAGAAAAAAGAAATATAGGTACATAAAGGCCTGTTGTTCCTAAGAAGTATCTTTGGATGCTGCAATGGTTTCCTTTATTTACTTAAGAATTCCTCCTTCCTGCTTGACCTCTGACAAGAAACTGCTGTTGAGGCAGTTTCTTTGACTGGAATTCTCAAGCTCATCCCAGCTCCATTTTGTCTTATGTTTGTCATGAAGTAAACACTCTTGGTATCTGAAACAGAGCCATGAACAGCTGCGCTAATTATACTAAACCAGCACCTTTATTTAATCACCTTTTTCATCATTATTAGCTAATAGTAAATTGAGTATTTACCCAACATATTAAAAAAAATGCAGATTACACATACGTCAGAAAAAATCTGCACCTGTCTGGAAACCATTACAACCTGTGAACTGTGCAGCTGATAAAAAAATGCAGTTAAGGTAGCCTGATGGTGTAAGTGCCTGACAAATATTCTCTCTTGAGCACTTTTTCCAAAATGGGCAAGTTACATGAAACCAAAGGAATTTGCAGTGTTCCTGACAGAGGCTGCTATCAACTTGTAATCCTCAAACCCAAAAATACAAAAGGTGGGGACAATAGATAAACATGTGGCCACAAGTATCTTGTATCCATGGATATTACCAACCGTGAAGAATGGGTCACTAGGAACAACCACAGAGCAGCAGCCCCTTTTGAAAACAAAACAAAAAGAAAGGCAAAACAAGTTAGCCTCAACAAGGACAAGTTTGTCCTGTTTTTCCTTAAATATAAGTGTTCTGACAGTCATGAAAGAAAATCTGTGGTCTGATTAGACCATCTGTGTCAAAATTCTACTCCTAATTAACATGGATAAGATCTTAAATTTCTAATTTATATTTTTATCTCATTTACAAGGGTGGAATATTTTAATCCTGGAAGTATTGAATTGGTTGTTGAGTATCATACATTATTCTAAGAGAGGCTTTTTCAGAACATAAGTTTTAGAGTAAATTTGGCGTATTCTTATCAAAACATGCACACTATTGAAGAAATTCCTCCTCCAGTAATCCAGAAAAGGGTGATAACTTTGTATCTCCATGTCTTTGGCATACCTTGTGTAAAGAGGGGGTAAAAATGCTTCCCAGGGATTGTTCTGTTGCCAGCTAATCAGATACATGAGGCACATTTACATAAGTGGTTTCCATGATGTGATAATAATAAGGGAAATCATGGATTATAATGCATTTCATTTCACTATTGTTCATTTTATTGTGTCCCATTTAATGGATTTATTTCTCTTCACACTGTTATCTTAGCACTTCACAATACAGTATGAACTCTGGATTTATTAATAATTTAATTAATATTCCCTTTGCCTTTTCACAGGATTGTTAAGAAAAATATAAATACAAGATCTAGGTGTTGATCTTGAGATACCAGAACGAGGCCACTTCCTGAGTAAAGCATTCCTCATTGCCTCTTGTTTTATTCTTTAGCTCATTTAATTAGTTTCATTCCCTTTTGTGCATTTCAACCTACTGTAAAATTACTGTACATTTATGATATTTTCTTCAGAATAAATTAATATTACCAAAATCCAAGTAGGGATAAATTAAGTATGCCCTCGAACTGCTAACATCAGCTGTTTCCTAATTTTTGAGGAACTGACTGCTGATATGGGTTTAATTGAATCCATTTGGATAATATGTATATTCTTGTACACAGATATTCTTTTCTCAATTATCTTAATATGTGTTATACCAACTATGACTGTGTCTACAGGGAAAATATATTACTAAAGTTGTTATTTAATAATTAATCAGATCTTAATCACAGTTTTTTGTGTTTCCAGCCAGCTCAGGCATTAATGTTTTTTTCAATATTTACAAATAATTTACATTTTTATGTGGAAATTTTTTTTCCAGTAGAAGAAAGTGTTGAAAATGTATACAGGCACAAGACCTTTATTTTGCACCATTATACTCAGTAATTCTCTCTTCTTCATTTTTGCACTGCATAAAATCTGTTGGTTTGGATGAGAATTTTACATACAACTTCCATCCTCAAAATCTGTCTGTTTTAATTTCAGAGTACGATTCACATTTGCCATTTTAAATGACAGCTTCTATTTTTAGGCCTCCAATTTGCTTTAAATCACTTTAACCGCACTACCTCACAAATGGGTTCTTTTTCCCCCGTTCCTCCTCTCTTCACCGAAATTTTAGGAATTTCTTTGATTTCACCAGACTCAGCTTGTCCAGATAGCAGCAGTAAATGCTGACTTGATTATCCAGCGCCTCACTGAAAATAGGCATATTTAGTGAAGTGGAACGGGAGGAGATCAATAAAACACCTCTCTGTGTTGTTAGCAGGGTACCTCATATACTGTGCTTGTGTGCTGCACAAAAAGCAGCACTGTGAAAGCTGGAAATAACCTTCCAATTGTCTCAAACAGGCATTAATCACTTGTGTAATATTATCACTTGTACTTGATACAAGACCAGCCAAGACCCTGTGCACAGCCAAGAAACAGAGAAAGATGGATGCACGTTATAAATATTAGCTAACGCATTTTTAGGCTATAAACTCACTTTGTAGCCCTCTCTTCCTGAAGGTTTTATTCTCCAGCTTAATAACTGCATGCATCCTGTCCCATAATGGTTCTTTCAGACAGCTATTTTCTCATCTCGTGATATCTCTTCCCAAGCTTCTTCCTGTAGGACACCGAGCTGAATCTCATCCAGAACAATGCTATGTGCCCATAATGGCAACAGTATTTCAGAATATTTTTGGAAGTCCACTGAAACAGCTAATTAATCTCATATTTTTTTCCCTGAAAATTTCAGCAGCATACAAAATTATGTGGTGAAACAGGGATCATGGTGAAAACAGATATTGTGTGTGGAGCTGACCTTTTTGGTAAATAAATTACAAGTACAAATAAATACAACCATCCTTCCAAGGCTGGTGGCATTGCACTGCTGTTCTCATATGCCCCTGTGTAGTCAGCTTTTTGCACAGTAGGAATGAGAAGGAACATGAACACATAAGATTTTTTATCATTTTCAACCTGAGTTGTCATTTTACTTTGCCCCTTTCTGTTCACTTCCTTGTTTCTGGATTTGGAATTCTCGGATTTTAGCTTGTATCTGTATTATCCAAAGGCATTCCATAGGATACCAAGGAAGTCAAGCCTAAATTGTCCTTCTCTAAATGACAAAAGCTCTTGATGGTTTCTGTTCCCAAACCTTAGCACCATTGGAGAACAATTTTGTTCATAAACAATAGAACCTTTTTATCTTAATACATGGGATCAACCAAAACTATGTTATCTTGTTAACATTTTACCTTCATTGCTTCTCTGTACAACGTAAAATAAATTTTCCTGAATCTTTTAATTAGAGAATTTAATATATCTGCATAGAAGAGTTATGAAGGAGTACATTCATTCACAAGTTTCATATGATCTTCTTCTGTCTCCCTTGATCCTCTGATACACAAGAAGTATACAAATGTGAACTCCAGAAACTGAGAAACAACTGTCCCTTTACACTTAACAAATGCTATCTAATGCTTTCCAGGTTCCTAAATGAGAAGCTTGGGAGTTTCTCAGTAAGATGAAACACACGTCTCTGTCACGTCCAGAGTTCAAGCAGGCAGGAGATTTTCTCATTTGGACTTTTCTCATCACATTTGGAAGCATATGCTCTGCTGAAAATGAATGAGGTTTAAGATCCCAAGCCAGTTCTAGTTTGAAGGTCACTGCCCACATTTATCACCTCTTAAAGGCCTTCCCAGAATCCATACAAGAAAGGCTTTCCTAGATGTTTCCTGAGAAGAACACAGTAAATTAAAACTTGGTACAAGTCAGCTGCTTCCCAGATGGCTTATCATAATATTTAAATCATTGCAGCAAGCCTCTCTTTTCCCTCGGAAGGCAAAACAGTGGAATGGGGTAGGATGAAGAATCTAAATAGATGTTGAAAACCATTTTTTTTGTGTGAGATTTTACTAAGAAACAAACATTTAACTTGACTCATAACTGGGGAACTTGCTGAAGTGTGCCATTAATCATCTCCTCCTGGTAAGATTACGTTCCTGAAGTACCACCTCAGGACCCCAAAACCCTCAGATAAAACACTGGAAGTGCAAAAGGACTGCTCCAAATTGGAATCATTCAAATAAATATCCAGCTTGAGAGCTAAATTTAAAAGCTCACTTATATCCTGTAAAATATATGCATTTTCAGATATAACAGAGGTGTCTTTTCAAACAAGAGGTGTGTGCATAAAGCAATAATTGCAGAGCATAGCACTCTAATAGGCTTTGTGAAGTCAAAGCTAACAAGTTATAAAGAGACTGAAACTTCCTATTCTCTACCCCACACGCCCAAAGGAATAAGATGCATTCGGTTTACTTTAATAAGAAAGGTTATTAAACCAATCAATCCAGGAACTAGGACTTCTGTGAATCAAAACTAAGCATTGCTTCTGCATGCTGCAACACGCTATATGTCCTTTAAATTAACTTTTAAATCACAGAAGTACCCTATCTTAAACCTGGTCTCCAGAGCACAACTGTATGAAACACTCAAGATAATTTTTAAGTAAAACTTGCACGAGGAAAAACAAATGGGAACCCACTGTGTTTTGACACAAGCCACTTTCTCTGCGTCAAGTTTGCTCAGAAGAATCACAGTGGAACACCAAAGGATGCATCACAAACTCCCAGCACAATGACTGATAGGAAACTACATTTTGAAAGACTGGCCACTATATCCACTAAACTTTCCTTACTCCTACCCAGACTTCTGTAATTTCCTGAGGTATTGGTATTTTTTTTTTAGAAGAATGATAGTCTTCAGAGAGAGCAGACTACAAAGGTACGTGAAAGGAGTAGGGCTACAATAAATCCCGATGAGAAATTTTCTGTGGAAGAGCACTAAGCAGTAGGACATGAAAGACGGGCAGCTTCTCAGACACGGAACAAAGCTGGAATTTTTTAGACCAGAAAAAACACTCACAAAAATGGATTAGATGAGAAGTCATAAGGTCAGAGATAATACAGATGCAAAAACATGGTTATTAAGCCTCTTTCACTCTGAATCACTTGCAAAGAGTAACTTGTTTGTGGTATTCTGGTTTTGACTTCTCTTGAGTCACTTCCCATTCAATAATTTAGAAATCTCACAACTATCACCAAGAGCAACAAATGTGCCTCTCCATGTGACAGAGACACCTTGTCACCCAGACAAGCTGTGCTGAGGGTCTCATCACGCAGGTTTGCCTTCCGTGGAAGCTGGGCCTCTCTGTGCTGGAGCTCACTGAGCTCTGGTTCTGTGGATATCCTGTTACACTCATCCTGTGCTCCTCAGCAGGAGGATTGAACAGAGCTTTAGCAGAGCTTCCCCAACATAAGTCACCAAAAGAAATAATCTTCCCGAGGTGATGTGTGGCTGGGATATAGCACTCCTCATGCTCCAGGCACTTTTGCAAGGCGGTGCAATTATGCATTGTCCCACTCTCAGAGCTCATCTAAGCCTCGTGCTACTGCAGCAAAGCAGACTTGAGCCTATTGATTACATACCTATTTATGTTATGAAGGTACTTTACTATACAAAGTCATTTTTTAAAAAAAGAAATCCTATTTCTCTATGGAAAAAAATCTGTTTAATATGTTTTAATCTAAATAAAATGGCCAGTTTGAGAAAAAATAAGTAATACATCTAATAAAATCATGAAATGCAATTTTAAGCTACAGTGAGCTGAGTAAAATGTGGCATAGGAGCCTGCATTTTTTATTAGAGTTCATTAATCTTGTTAATGACTTATTGAACATCATTGTAAAAATTGATCCCAGTGGCTACATTGTTGTCTGCTTTAGCAAGCTTTTCCAACAGCCCCGTTGAACTGACAGAGTATTTCTTCAGTCCATTCTGTGCAGCTTTGCGGGGAACACTGCAGCAGATGTGCTTTATGGCTGGACATGATTTAAAAGGTTTCACATTGCTCTGAACTGTGCAGGAACATCTATTTTTCTCTCTTTACACAGATAAGAGGAGTGTATGTACACTCAGAGTAAGTTACGTATGAATGCAAGCCATCAGCTTTGCTTTCTCTAGTTTGCTGTCCTGAGTTAGGCTGAAATTCTATTTTGAATGTAGAATATTTCACCGAATCTTACATATAACAAGAGAATTTCTGTCCCAAGCTTAAGAAGTGTAAGCACACATCCTATTTGAGGAAGGGATTCCAGCAAGACAGACCCAATAAATCTGATTTTAAGTGAAGAAGAAAAAGCTGGCCTAGGTTTACTGCCTGTTAATGCTTTTGTTGCCCAACTTATCATACATGTATTTGTTTCTTTTCAATAAATTTACTGAATAGCAAAAGTGAACACGCCCCTTCATTTATAATTCCTTGTTTAAAGGAAACTTTGACATATTTAGGAATAACCTGGATACAGCTAAACACAAATGAAAGTTCATACTTTAAACAAAATTACTTCAAGCCTTCTTTCTAAGTGAAGCAGCAGCAGTTGACAGTATCATTAAATACTACCAATACTATATATTTTCAAGTCACAATTTTAGGACAAACAAAAAGGAGAACGATTTTTCCCTAAAAAGGGACAGAATTTTTAATAAAGACAAAACCAAACTACTTCAGATAATATATCACTACAGGAAATACACTATTAGCTGTATCCTAATGGATTTAATTCCAGTAATGACTAGATAAGTAGCACTGTTGTTTTATATTAAAAAAAGAAGATGCATTTATTAAAACTGGAATCTATATTCTATGAAACGTGATTCTTTTATTAAGCAAGGCACAGATCTTTTTAGCTTTGTCATACCAACTATGAAGTAGCTTATTTTGTAAAATCTTTGGATTTTTCTAAATTCTCCAAGCTGATTCCCATTCCCTCAGTGCTCAGTCTTCTCTGAATTCATGGACTTTGCCCAGACATATGTTGCAGAAAATGAAGCAAGAAATCACCTCCATCTAATTTCTCTCACACTTTTATCATTCATACTCTCATTCATCATGTTCTGTGGGCGCCCAAGATTTAAATAACAATAGATGGCAATTAATAATTGAAACATCCAGTCACATTTAATAGGAAATTAACTTCTATTTTATCTGCAGTTTTTGTAGGACATTTTCCCAATGCTCTTTTTGCTTATGGAAGTCAAGAATCCTGACAAAATGTTGAAGTCAGTGGTATGCCTGCTAAAGCAGTTCCCTGGAAAGTATGCCATGCCAACTGATTTGCAGATGATCCAACCAGCAGAAATAAATATACTAATTCATTTTAGATATATAGGAATAAATCAAATGTTTGCCAGAGCAGCCTAAGCAGATACGATGGAAACAAGCAAAAGCTGCACACCTGTTGCAATTGTTTGAGAGGGAGGATTCACATTTCACTAAAATACCACGTTTTATGTTCTTGAGATTAATCCTATTACTCTTTGGCTGGAATCCCGATGCTGCTCCCATTTAGTGGACAGCAAATTTAATTATACTTTTATATGGCTCATAAAGCAGATCAAGTCTCTTCTATGTATGTCACGAAGTGCTGTGTTGCCACAGCTCCCTGTACTGTAGATGGCAGGTGCTGTTTTGGAGTAAAAGCATTTTCCAAGTGGCCAAAAGGTTCAGTCTGCGCCATGTGGCAAACCTTGCTCTCCTGTGGGGCTCCTAGCAGGAATGATCCCAGTGCTGTAAGAGGTTAGCTCGTTTGGTTTACATTATTGCACCGTATAAACCCTTTGCACAAGTTACTGGTTTAATCTTTGGTATTTCAGGTGGCATGATAATCTCTCCAGAGAAAATGGGAATGGTTGCAGTGCTGCACCCTTCCTTTCTTGCTTGCACAAGCCACGCTGTCACTCGGGGGACCATGCACTTTGTTTTCCAGATCTTTCTATGCTGAACGTGGAAAGCACAATGGATATTTACAAAATTAAGAAGCTCAGAGAAGTTTAGAAATGTACTTACATGTATTTTCTTTTCTTTACAGTTAGCTGTGCTTCTAGTTGGATATCTTTTCACTGAAACTAGATGACCTCTTATCTCTTTGTGCCCTTCCACTTTAAATTCTGTATTATCCTCCAAATTTGTACATGGTTCCACCGGTGTTTCTGCCATGTTCAGCAGATCTCATCACCTCACCCTACAGTCCTCAAGTAATTGCAAGCTCCCCTTTAGCACCATGTTTGACTAATGCCACTAAGCCTTCTTCATTTTCAAAAAAACAAAAAGCTCCTAAAAATATTTTGCTACTATTGAAAAGCAAGTTTCTGGCATTTCACATTTCTTACAGATTAAGGAAAAGCACTGTAGCTCCATTGAGTTAATGGGACCTACTCACATCTAACTTGATGACAGAGTGGGCACTTGTTTTTGTATTAATCTCCCACTATACTATTTTTTTGTGCAGTTCCCCCAGGGACAGTGGAGATGAAGAGGATGCTGACAGTCCTAACTAAATTCTAGCCAGAAAGTGCAGGAAATGGACTGCATTTACACTGGTGCTACAGATCACCTTCCACTTAGTGCAGGAAGCTGTGACACATCTGACTTCTCTGTGATAACCTTTACCTCAAAAGAGCAATTCAGCTCTGCATTACTGTCAAAGTGTGTAAAAAATGCTCATCTGTCCCAAGTGACTCACTTGGATCTCTGCAGAAACCACTGCCAGAGCAGGTGAGCTATGGAACTGTCACAGTTCTGCTAGTGTCCCTGAGTCACCACAGAAAGAGAAATATTTTCACAACTTTATCAACAGAACAAGGGAAAAAGGGGGCAGGGGGAAGACACAAATGGAAGATCTAAAAGCCCACCTAGAAAAGACAACATTAGATTTCATATAATGGTAGTTGCAGCAAATCAGTTTATAACCAAAGGGAAAAGCAGCATAAACACTTCACATACATACAACAAGACATTCAAACCAATTGAATCATCAAAAGGTAAGGGACACTTGCTCAGAGCTCTGGTCGTGAGCCAAGAGCATGTTTGTTTGTATCACTAACAAACCAGAAGTTATTAATTGTGGCTGCTCATGATGATAACTGAGTTCGCTTCTATCCATATGTCAGGAACAGAATTTGATTTTCCATGTCTGCCTGAGCCTTTTCTACTTCACTTATCCTGCACCAGGCTGTAGGCACATAGTTGTCAAAACAGAAAAGATAACAGAGATGGAGAACAAATTGATTAGGGCAGACCTACAAGAGATTGGCACAGGAAGAACCAACTGGGAGAGGACTGGGATATTTCAAGAGGTGAACTGCACAGAAGAATGCAAATTTAAATGACTGTTTACTTTCCACAGTGTTTTGTGTCTTCAGGCAATTACTAGCAACACTCAGTGGTGCTTCCAAAAGAAGCAGACATTTAAGGAAGGAAAATACCAGCCAGGGCTCAAGTGGGTTGCAGACAGTTACAGGCAATCTCAGTCTCTGTGTGACAAGGTACTACCTCATTATTTGCTGGGCTGGCAATGAAATTCCAGGCTTTTTTTCCTGCACTCTGCATATTTTACTCCAACAGGCCAGGAGCTAGATCTTTATTCCCTCTCTTCTGAAATGTCAGGCATGGCTGACTGTCCTCAACTGGATTAACTGCATTTCTTGTGTATTTCTTACACAGAGGGAATGGACACTAGCCTGGCTTTGGCCAGTGCTCTGCCCTCACCGCCCCTGAAGAAAGATCATTCCTGGACCTGCTCTAGGAAGAATATCCAGTTTGGTTCCTTCATCAGGAACTTCAGAGCAACACACTAGGCTAAATTTCATACCAGTCTCCCAGAATCCTTATTTTTCCATCCTCACTAAAGATTAATGTAGAATTAAGTCAATACTTTTCACAGCCATGTAAAGGAAGCATATTTTTCTTAATAAATGTGATTTAATAAAGAAATTTTAAAAGTAAGTCTTTGAATTACAACTTAGGTAGGCTTTTCAATTAAAAAATAGCTATAAAAATAAAGACAAGGTTTGCCCCACTGCATTACAGTCTCTCAAACCATTCTGATCCATAAATGTTTTAATCAAGATTCATCTACCAGACCTTTCTTCCACTGATGATTTCATCATTGATTTGATACATGAGGCAATTTACATTAATAACCACAATATTACACCGATTTTTTCTTTTATAATGAAAGCAGAAAGGTATCCAAACCTTGCCAGAAACTGATATTAAAGGATTTCTAAAGCCTCCCATTTAAATAGCTGTAAAATTATTTAACTATTTGGTAAAGCAAATCTAATGGTTTCAGAGGAATTCTCAGATAGTGTAAGGTAAGCCAGCATTTAGGAAGTCTAATCATAAAACATTCTTTCCCGCCCTGCATGATTAGGAATTGTGAGGATACTTTTCCTAGCTGGGAAGGAAAAAATAAAAAAAGGAAAGAACATAAGCCATCACTTTCTTCTGCTTCATTTTTATGTCATAGCACTGTACAGCTTCATAGACCGTGTTCCTGGGCTCTATTAAAATCTAATTCCTGTGCACACGTAAACAAAGGAAAAGTACACTGCGAAAACAGGGATCCAGTTGTGAAAACTTACAAGGTAAAGGGAACAACTAAAGCACAAGATGGAAAAAAAATTAAAAGAGAATGAACTAATTAACATTCTAAGGATTAATTTACCCACAGAACATCTGCTTTCACATGTCCCTCTGATGAGATCCAGCATGAGGGCTTGTTTTGGTTGGCTTTGAAGCTGTATTTTATTATCTAAGAAGAGGTTCTGTGCACAGATTTTGACAGGGATTACGGATATCTTAGTAACAGAGGGATCCCTGGGCTCCTTCTAACTTCTCTTAGTTCCTTTATTTCCACGTGACTTGTATCCATACAGCATTCTCTATTCCTTATTGAAAAATTCTCCACTGGGCACACTTAGAGTTTATATTCTATTTTAAGAACACTTAATGTTCCATTCCTCATCTGCTTTCTCCACAAAGCAGGACATTTTAATTCTTCTTTCCTGTATATTCTGCTACACAACTAGCTAGTTATCTAAAAATGAAACAAAGCTCTTACCCATTTCTTTAATTCCTCTACATTTGCTATTCCTCTAATCTAATAGCTTGGTTTCTAAGATCGTCTTTCAAATCATGTCCATACAGGCCCAAGTAAGATCCCAGGGTTCTAACAATAAAGAAACCATCTGCAGCACTCTAAGAAATATTTTTTAATCTGGAAAGTTTCTGAGTCCCCTGCTTGCCCTCCTGATTATAAATACAAAATATAAACTAATTCAAAATGCAGAAAAATGTTCCTGTGGACAAGGCTTACAGTTTTCTATTGAAGAATGCCCACGCAGAAATTTTTTAACACAGCAAATCTGATAAATTCACACTAACCATGGTAATGAAAAAATTCAGACTCAGTGATCAGCAAAAGTAGTTCATGCACACACAGAGCTGTCCTTGTAAATTAAGAACCAGGCAAATTGGTGGCTCTCAGCAATGGTGGCACTGATGTTTTTTAACTGTACCCATTATAGGTGGAACAGATTTCTCAGGCTTTCAGCACTGGCCTACCTAGACCTCTTTATGAGTACAAAGTTATTTTCATTAATGAACTAAACTAACCCCACCACAATTAATAAGTAGCTTGTTTTCCTACCTGCAGGTAACACAAACCTGCAGGTCATTAACTCCTCTCCCACTAGATAATGTCATTAACACATGCAATAATGATGTTTTCCATTACTCTCTGTTACTTCGGTGAGTATCACAACTAAAAGATAAAGCACTGAACTGACAGCAAAGTCATTTCAACACGCCTACCCCCAGCTAAACATTAATCAGTCTCTAACTTGGTCATCGTATCAAAGTAATTTTCCAGGAAAAAACTCTTAAACTTGTTGACTGCTGAACAAATTGAACCAGGAAATAGCTTTTTGTATTTTTAAAGGAGTAATTGATTCTGTGGCTCCGTGGTTGCTGGTCAATACAACAGTAATTGCAATCATCATGACTAATGCGCAGATCATTTTACAGGCCTTTCTTATTTGCATGAACATCTCCTCAGCTCACCTCTGGTGTGCTAGGCCAGGATGTTTCCCTCACTCTTGGGGGAATTGGCTGTTAAGCTACATATGCAGTTCTTATTAGGCAGAGCAAAAAATCCTAGGTATGCTTTAGTTTATTAAAAGCATAATTTAACTTGCTATTAAGGTACTATTTTGAGTGTGTCTGTCTGATTACATGGGCCCTCATAGTGAAACAAAAATCTCCTTTTTCATCTTGTGGGTTTTATCAGTCTTGATTGCCATTTTTACGTCAAAAAACAAGGATTTTCAAAATACTTTCCACCTTCTTCTTATTCCCCCTTTGGAAGTGCCAGTTTGGACCTCTGGCATCTCACTGCTCACTTTTGGAAAACCTGGAAATAAAGGCCAGTGTACTCTGTCCTTGTCAGAAGGAGACATTATCCCAACTCCTGCATAAATAATGTGTTCTTCCTGCATCTTCTGAAACTCTCATATTTATTACCAGAAAAACACTCTGTTCCTCAAAGACTTTAATGCATTCCCTTGCCCTCGACTTGTACCTGCAAAGCAATTATGATTCCAGTTGTATCACTGTTAAATATGCCATTAATTACTTCAGGAAGACATTATACCATACTCAGAACAGACTGTAAACATTTCATGTCATTAGGTAATGCACTGAGGCTGTTTTTAATGCCATAACAGCTCTATTTATATACTGTGTTGCATAATTAGCTACTAATGAGGCTCTAACTTTCACTGCTGTAAGGCCTAGATATCTGTTCCTCTTTCAATGAATTCATTTTTGCTGTCTCATTAACACACTAAAAAACCTGCAAATTGTATTTTAATTAAAAGCTAAACTACCTCTGTCTGGAGACACTAATGAACAGACACACTCCAATGGAAACACAGGAACTTTGTCAGTCAAGAGGACAAATGCCTTGCCAGAAGAGTAGCACAAAAAGATAACACAGCTCACTCTCTTATTTTCAAGGGCAGGCTCTTCTCTACTTTCTCCCTTTTTTTCTCTCCTTTATTTTCTCCTTTTGTATCTTCAGCAAGGCTGCCTGCCCTCACACTGACAAATTGCAAGCTAGACCCCAAGAAACAGCAAAGCTGTCTTAAAATCATGAGGTGTGTGTGTATTTTGAGTCTTCCTGATGCTTGCTATTCCTGTCAGTCCTCTGTATCACATTTTTTCTATAGCTGCAAGGGCTAAAAACACACTGGCAGAAACTCATCTAACTACATGACTTCACAACCATTGCAATAAAATCATGAGCACTGACCACAGTGCTTCATTTCCTGACTTCTGCAGGCACTTCAAGCAATTGATCAAGTAAACTTCTCAAATACATCAAGTCAGCAGGTAGAAACAGGGTTTGGAATATACTGGGGGAGGAACAGCATCCCACTAATCTCATCAACTCACACATACAAAGACAATTGATTGTACAGTGTTCCAGTGGTAGAAACAGAGACTCGGGTTATTTAAAAAGCCCTCTTAAGGCAACATTAAAATAAAATGGAAAATGACATTCAGAACTAATGTTCCAAACTGTATTAAAGCACTGTGAAAACATCCATCTTCAAGCAAATAACCCAGGAGCAGGACAGAATAAATAACAATTAACATAGGAGAGAAGGAAGCAGCACTTTTGAAACAATGCAGACAGTTCTAGAAATATTCAGGACGAAGTTCCCATAAGCTCCTACAATTAGTGAAAAAAAAGGGACTGTATTATTCTTACTGGAAATTGCTGATAGGAGCTGTATCAGAGAAACAGCAGAGGAAAGATCACCATGTAAAGATTTCTGGATTAACTGCCTGCTTCCTTTGCAAACACGGGATTCTGAACTTGCTGTTCTGCCTCTCTTCTTAGGATAATTGGAAGCTAACCTAGTAGATTACACCAGACCCCTACACACTGCCAGGAGTTCTGGTGCTTAGTCTTAAATTCAGGTACTTCATTCCCATCTCCTTCATGTGAAGAGTTCCTTAATCTCTTATGAAGGGTTTGCCTAATATTAAACTAAGTGGTGGATATTAGGAATGCTTAGCAGCCTATTCTCCCTAAAGATGAAAATCCAAAGTAAGCCAACTTAATTAAGAATTAATCCCCTTTAAATCACAGCCCAAATTTCTCTCGCTGATCAATTATTTGTGGCATGAAATGATTTACAAGAAACAGGGGCAGATTAATTTAGGTGACAAAAGTGATTTCAACTCTCATCAGAGATATTCCATCCTGTTTTTAAAAAATTCACCTTTTAAAGAGAAGTTTTTGCCTGCTTACAAGGCTCTGTATTTTGACTTTGATATTTCTTCACACAGAACCCTAATACTATTTTCATTCTATTACAACTCCTTCTCTCTTCCTGCTTGAAGGGATAATTCTGAAAACTGTGCTTTAAAAGAATGTATGACCTCCTTAGAATCTCTGAAAGTCTTCCGAGGTTGCTGGAAAAGTACTGGCTCCTTTCGAACACTTCACACCAAGCCTCTGAATATCAATAAAGTTCCAATGAACTAACACTGTTACTGCCCTTCAGTGGAATAACTCAACCCAAATGTTGGGGGGCTTTTCTGGTGAATGAAAGATTGTGCTATTTAAACAGCTGAATACACAAAGATGGCTACACAATTATGTGAGAACATTTTAACTTCTGGATACTACTTTTAAAATCTCTTTATTTGAGCTTCTGGATCCTGCAGTCAGAGGTAGTAGCAGCTACTTATACTTTCCTTTCTTTAAGAAATAAGTCTTTATGACAAAAAGCAAATAATAAAAACAAAACCTTTTTTCCAATATTCAACTACGAAGGCTGTGCAAATAGGATTACAGCAGCAAGCTGCTCTTTAGCAAAAAAACCTTAAAAAGTATTTTAATGTATTCCAGATATCAGTCTAGTAGGATATGAGACAGATAGTAGTCTTCAGCCCAGACTTATGGAGAAGGAATAGTCATTTAAGAGGATCTATGGCTTTACTCTTCGAATATTCTCTTGAATTATGTACCATATTGCACAAATCTGATCTATTACAAAAGCAACAAAATTGCTTTAGGAAGCATTTCCCTCTCTCTTGTTGATGAGGATTATCCATTTAGAAATTACAGGATGAGTAGCTGACACATTTTATTGAGTGCTTCTCCTAAATCCCAAGGAATCCTGTTCAATATACTACCAGATGATGATTTTTAAATGCTCAGGAGAGTTTTCCTTTCAAACCTATGTGTGTTTTAATGAGTCACAGAAACAACAATGCAAGCAGGATACTGTGTGCGAGAAGAGCAGTTCAAAAAGCAACAGCTGCATGAAAGCATGGTTAGAAGAACTAGAAAACACTTGAAATATGGAATGAAATTAGCAATACAAGCTAGGGCTCTGCATCCATATTTAGGTCATCAATAAGCTGATCAAAATGTTGATAAAGGAATACAAGTTCTGAAATTAGCTGCAATGCAGCAGTTGAACCACAGTTTTCCACTCTGTGTTCCAAAGACTCTGATGTCCATGCATTGCTCTGGGAGTCCATGGAAGACTTTGCTTATAAAAACAAGCATTATTTGTCAAGAGACTAAAACTTGCTACACAGAACTCTTCAAGGAAACTGGTAGTAGATGATTGGAATTTCCCACTGTCTGCTGTACAGCACTGAACACTGGAATAGAAAATTGCATGAAAAGAACCGTTATCAGCAAACACTTTTAACAAAGAAGGATGGAGTTGGTACTTTTCACATGAGTAATTCCTAGACCTGTCCCAATGTCATCTGATTATGCTTGAAAAATATCATTAATCAGTGGGACTTCTTGTGTGAATAAGGATAACTCTCCAGAGAAGCTGAAGAATTAATTCCCTGATAGTTAATTTTAATATACAATGGGAGCATTTCAAATGGCCTATTTACACAATTTTAATCTGAATAAAATAGAAAATGTCACCTCAATGCTAATACAACATTCCTGTAAATTATGCACATTTTTAAAGCTAATGAAGCTGTCATTATCTTATTAAAATTTGGCATAGCAGTTATTTTTAAGTTATCATTGTGACTTTTAAAATATTTTGCAATTAAATGATTTTAATTCATTTGTATTACTTGTAGGCTTGTATGAAAACTATTTTTTTATCGTGCCTATTAGGATGAATAAGAGTATTCTGCTTTATTACACATGTTCAATCACATTCAAAAATGTGGCTGCCTTCATTTCCCACATCAATATGGATTCTTTCAATCCTGCTTTCAGTGAGAGCAGAAACTAAATTTCAGTTGCTTTCACTGGAAGCAGGTCTGAATAATGAATTTATGCTGCTAGTAATAAGGATCAGGAATTACATTTAACACTATGTTTTTCAATAATTTACTATGTATGGAACAAAAAGTTCACAAATACACTGCTTTTAATTTAATTTAACTAGGCAAACATAGGTCAGGCCTTACTAGTACAAAGAGACATCTCTTCATTTGCAGACTTGATCTTTCCCTTTATTTCAGTGCATATTGTCTGCATTTATAATCAGGAGTCCACAAACACAGTAACAATATGTATTGCTACTGGGCACCATAATGGAAGCAGTAAAAAGTAATCACCTGGTAAACTCTGGTCATTATAACTACACATGTTCACACAATTGCCATATTCCCTGCACATCCCTGCAATGTACTCTTGTTCCCTGTGTCCCAGCACAGACACCATCAAAATGTGCCCATCCAAGAACCCACACACACAGAATCACACAGAATCACACAATCACCAGGTTGGAAGAGACCTCTAAGATGACCGAGTCCAACCCATGCCCTAACACCTCAACTAAACCATGGCTCCGAGTGCCACATCCAATCTTTTTTTAAACACATCCAGGGATGGTGATTCCATGAGCCTTTTCCATGACAGAAATATCATCTTCAGATGGCTGAAGATAACACCAATAATGTTACACTCTGCCCTATCAAGACCCCAAGCCATATTCCCATTCTGCTTACAACAGGGTAAATCAGTGCTAACCGCGCAGTTCAGTACTACCGGTGTTGTGAGTCACAACAAAATTTCTCCCACTGGGATTTTACACACAAATTCCTTCTGCTGGAGACAAATTTGGGGAAATATTGTATTCCTCTCACAGGCATGTGATGGATTAGACAGCCCCAAAAGATGTTCTGGCTCTGTCATGATGCTGTTGTGCTGTTGGCTTTCAGATTTAGGCAGCATCTTAGCAAAGACCTATGAGTGTCATTTGCTGCTACCAACACAGACAGCTGGAAAAGTCCCCTGAATAATGGGGAGCTTTCAGTCACCAGGAAAACTGAAGCAGCAATTCAAGATTAATGTGCAGCTAAGGGAGAAAAAGGCCTGCAATTAATCAGATGCTTCAGTAATTCCTTAAACACTTTTTCTTTGATTCTGCTTTCCTCAAGAATATGTAAATGAGACTTTAAAAATATACTTAATAATTTTTTCTTTGTAATGAAGATAAAAAATCTGCTGCTAAAATGGGAGACAGCCTTGTAAGGAAATTAAAATGCAGCTGGAAGGTGTGGTGGTATTTGCTGTCTGCTGTGTCACCATCTATTTATTAGCATGGCAGCTGCCACTAATCAAACAGAAGAAGAAAGCTGAATAAAAAACATTTGTTGATTTCATCACTCATTTAATATTTTGATAAGAATTCAGCTAAATCATTGTCCAGTAACTCTGCCTATCAAACAAGACTTATAGAGAGGCTTATGGGAATAACACTAGATTAGAAAACTAGTAGAAGTGCTTTGCAGGCTTCATTAAACTTAAACAAGATACAAGGTAGTGTACTGCAAGCACAACACATTATTTCCCAAGAATAGGCTGGAGAACAGGAAATTTTTTCCATGACAGTACAAAAACATAAATAGAAATATTACCTTGCAAATTTAGGAACTGGAACACGCTAAGCTGACAGATGTAAATTCAAACATTCACTCAGATGGCACAGTGAAAATGGGGTTTGTTCTCCAGCACTAGCAAAAGTCGTAACTGGGAGAATCCAAAACCCATAAAGTGACAACTGCCAACTGCTTATTTGCCTTTGAGGATTTCAAACACGACTTGCCACAACATCTTAAAACCCCCATGGTTTTCTGTTGTGCCCTCAGAACAGCAGCAAAGCCCCAAACTCTGAAACAGTGTAAACAAGAGACACCTCAAACAACTGCTCTTCTGGCCCCCAGCTGAATCAGGTTTTGGTGAGAAAGGCCATTTTAGTCAGCAACGAGTCAACAAAAAATTAACCATGCTAAGGATTGCAGAACAAAGTATTTGCCTCTCTGGCACGTGTGTTTTGCTAGCCAAACAGCGGTTCTTGCCTGTGGGCAAGTGGAGAAGCTTGTCCCATTCCCATTGCTCGAGATGGCATGAAACAACTCTATCAATGGCTCTGTCTCTGGATTACTCCCATCAAGGTGCTGTATTTTGTTGTACCAGCAGTGCAAACACCTCCTAAGCAGCTCCAGAAAATCACCTGGAGAATACACAGCAACCTGTACTGGGAATTAACTGGCTTTCATGAAGTGCAAGTCCTTTCTTTAAATCCTTAAGGAGCTGACCAAATGCCCACACCCCATTAAGAAATTTCTTGAATAAAGATCTAGGATAAGAAGCACATTTCTTCATTATCTTCCAAGAACTTGGAATAAACTGCTGCTGTTTGCCAGGGGTTAGGATTCCTGCAGGCTGCTCCTCCCCAAAAAGCCCTATCCCACCCTCCATGTGGTATGAAATATTTTGATTCTCTAGTGGGACACGTAAAATGTAGAACACTTCTGGAGATAAACAAGTGAAAGTACTTCACAGGTTAGGGAAAAATGAGACACTCATTTCTGCAGGTGATATAAACTCTCAGAGTGAGAAAGACAATTACTTTTTACAGAGTTTCTCTCTGCAGTTTCAGAAGTAGAACAGAAGAAATTTTCCACTGGGGTATGAGGATGCTCTTCTTATCATATCATTATCTCAAGCTTATTTCCTCATTTGGAAAAGTTACTTTTCTATTACAGACTCCTTGGAAATAGAATTAAGATGAGCAAATATATATTATGAAATCAATTATAGTCTTAATGACATTTTCCAATGGCAGACCAAAGAACAGCATTATTTTATTTAGCTTGTCTGTATTAAGTTCTTTGAAGAGAAGGAAGGAAGGGAGAGAGGGAGGGAGGGAGGAACGGAGG
>VZRQ01007357.1:21911-117596 GCA_013397975.1 Machaerirhynchus nigripectus
GGGAAGGAAGGAAAGAAGGAAGGAAGGAAGGAAGGAAGGAAGGAAGGAAGGAAGGAAGGAAGGAAGGAAGGAAGGAATTTTTCTTGGTCCCTAAAAAAACCGTGGATCTCCTAATAAGTGTAACCCCTGTTTTTCCACAGATGTCTGGTGTGATTTTTGCTATTAGTCCTTTTAGGATGTAATCCACAGTAAGTGCTACACACATAAACTGATTTGTAGCTGACATTTAGATACTCAGCACCAAAATTACAGTCCCCAGCTAGCTCAGTTCATATGAATCCACTAAACAACAGTGACCTGGGGAAACTGACCCACACGTCCAAGGGGATTTAGTACATGCTCCACCTCTTCAGAACAAAGTGCAATCCCCTGATGTATACCTCTAATTGATTTTTCTCTGACAGGACACAAATTATATTAATGGACTCAAGTAAATTCCAGCCCTACTATATTAGACTGTCCTACATAATTACTCTGAATAACCTTTATTTTACATGCACCAGGTAATTTATGAAAAGTCCTCGTGTATATCCTTCAAGGTATTCAAGTGCTGCTGAGAGGGGCTTCACTTCTTAAATTATGGGAATATGTAAAATTTTTTTCTGTCTTCTCAGAGGATCCTTCTTACCACATTAAAACACATAAATCTAAATTGCTGACTCATCTCTATGGCTTGTACTAATTCAGATTTCATTTACATGCATGAGTGGTCATTTATTTTAATGAAGTCTTTTGCAGTAAATACCACCCATGTCAGAAATTTTGTAAAAACAAAAAAATACAAATTAGAACTGGATTTCTATGTATGATTGGGAATATTAATTCATCGGGTTAGTACCCATTTACTCAGGAGCCTGTAACTAGTTTCAGAACTACTGCTCTGTGTGTTGTGGGGTCATTGTTGGACAGAGGAATGTAGAATGTTCACTCACATAAGTTAGCCTGTGCTGGGACCTTGGAAAGGTCCAGTTGTAAATACTGATCCAGTGGTAAATACTGATCAACATAATTACACACACAATGGCTTGGCTCTTAATGACTTACATCAAACCTCACCTTCTACCTCACCAGTGCTTTTGGGAAGGCTTCAAGCAGCTTCCACTTACCACAGACAGCAGTCCATAGTAAGCTCCTCGGCAGAATAGATGATGTTTGGCCAATGATGTCACATTATAATCTGCAGGGGAAAAAAGTGCTGATTTTTCCATCAGAAACAAAATGAAAGAGTCCTCCTCTGAAATACCTCTGTCAGTCATCCCAAAACCAAAAACACCATAGCAAATGATTAAATGAAGTGCAAAGAGAGGAAAAATTATTCAGGCATATTCAGGCACTATTTTCCACAATGGCAGACATGTTTCTTACCCTTTGTTCAATGGTCTTTACAGATGTTGCTTGCTGAACTGGACTTCCACACTCTTCTGGATTTGTGGTTTCACTGGAAGAGCTAAGTCCTGGAGGATGACTGTGTTTATTGGATTGAAAGGTAAGTGGTGATCTGAAATGAATCTATGTTTAGTCAGCTAATGATATCCTGAGCCTCAAAATAAAGAATTGATACAATATTGGTGAAGGTAAGTTTTCATTAAAGTCTTTTTAAAATAAGTTCTTTGTCAAATTCAAGCTTTGTACAATTTGTAGAACTGCTCTTCCAGAAGCTGAACCTTTAGCACTTGCTTTAAAATATACCTGTAGTACTTTACTTCTTCACACTGTGAAATCTTGAAAGAAATCATAAACAGATTATCATTCGGCAAAAGTACTGATAACAAATCTGACCTGTCTGAAAGTCTAGGGACAGGTTTCCATGGCCAGCTCTACAGGGTGGCAAAAAAAGAGGCAGAAACAAAAGAGTCGTAAAGGAGCAGCCTTTCCTATCCTAGAGAAATCACAACAGGAGGCAGCACCTTGCAGAATGCACCCTGCCATAAACTGAAGGCATACCTGTGGTTTATCGTCCCTCTTTCAAAAGTCTGTTTTGATCTCCATCTGCCGTAAGGATCTTAAGGAAGGATGGATTTAGCTGCTGCTTTTACAACAGGGGAGATCAATGCAGCAGCTGCACACAGAGGCAGATTGGCAGAGTTTTGGAAGCCTTTGGGGCCTGACCAGCTGGAAGGGTTTCCTTTCCCTGCGGCTAGATTTCCATGTAGGAAAACCAGAGAAGACAATTCACTTAGGAATAGCTGCTGGTTGGAGAGTCTCCCTTGGAGGTGTACTCAGCAAGGCAGAAGCTGTGAGTATAAATAAGCTCCTGCGCCTCTGTGGGCACTCAGCCTCCAGCCTTTACAGCCCATCTGTCCCTTCCAGAAGTGAGCACAATTTTAGGAAATTTGTGTGACAAAAGCCTGCAAGGGGACTCCTGTCTTCTTTCATCTCTCTGTTCCTTCTTCCAGCCCTGCTAGATTTTCCCCATCTAATCTAATAATCTACTAACAAACAGCTTTTTTTGATATTACCCCAAGAGAATTTAGTTCTCAGCCTCTGAGAGAGGCAGCTGATCTCTAAACCTGTTACCTGAGAGAAGGCCAGTCTGGTACCTCATCTACCTGGTCAGGCTTCCTGCTGTGAAGAGGCTCTCAGTGGAGCAGAGAGGAAAGAGCATCTGAACCTTTTTATGTGGCAGTGAACTTTGGGCTGGGCAGAGTGAACTGACCAAAGCGTAACTCAAGAGCAGCCTCAGACTTAATCTCAGGCAGCTGTGGAAAATTTCCATAAATAAATAAATAAAGCACAAAATGCTTTACACACAGAACTGAGCTAAGGGTCTCAGGACTTAGCAGGTAATTAACCCTGTCATTTCTGTGCCTGATTTCCCAGTCTGAAAGCAGCTCCCTTATCTCCCACCCAGACGTGAAGTCGGGCAGTCCACGCTGGCTGTAGGAAATGCTCTGAGAGCCTGCTTCCTCTCTGCCCAACCCCACATTTGTAAACCGAACTACAGTGCTCATTTGAAATCCAAGTTGAGGTTCTGCATGTCTAATATGAGGTGTAGGATATTTTTGAGCGATGAAGTGTCCTTAGCAAAGCCAACTTTTGTATCACTGAGTATTAACTGATTTTTCCATAAACCTTCATTTGTTTCCTATCTAATTCTGCATACCATGAGCAGTTTTAAACAACCTATTGCAACCACTTCTCTACTTGCTTGCCTTTCATTTTCTCCAGAAATTAAATACAGCAGCATATCTTTAATGTTTATTATAGAAGAAATGACTTATTCAGACATAAAAATATTTTGAGCCCTACTGTTATATGTACATTGGTATAATAGATAATCCAAATTCAGACAGTAAATGTGATGCCAGAAAACCTAGAAATACATATTTTATTGCAAGAAACTTGTGCTCTTCAGATGTAGCTTTGATTTAATATCTGTTTGGGCACTGTAGTTTAGCCGATTTAACTTTTAGTCAAGAAGATGTGTAATAAGGATTTAAACTATGTGAATTTCAAACTGGAAATTAGTTATCTGGTTTTCACTTAAGACTATGTAAAAGTACTGAAATACTTAATTTATTAGTATAGTGAACAGTACCTTCATCAATTTAGATTTCTCCTTCTTCACTTTTCTTTCTTTCAGTAGATTAACAGAGCTGTATAAATTGATACAGTTCATACTTCTTTGACTGAGCTTTTACACTGGGGGAAAGGAGGTGGCCATTTATAATGTAAACGTGGGGGGAAAGTCCTTTCACAAATTAGGATCTCTTCACAGATCCTGACCTGATTTGTACTGTTGCTGAAATCAGGCCTTTATAGACTAAGAATATTGTGATCATAAGATGAACTTCTGAGAAGATACCAAAATTCAAGCACGCATATCAAAAAGAATGAATCACATCTTTCTTTCGGAATGGAATTCCTTGGCCTGTTGTGTTCAAATGCAATCTGCTAATTGGGGACAGAGAGGTAATGGGTGAAACGTGATCATTGGAAAACCTCAATGAAATAAGAACAGTTTCATATTGAAGCAACACATTTGAGTCCCTTCTCATAGTTCTTAATAACCTTGACTAAATATTACAGACTGCAGTGTGGACATCCTCAATTATTTGCCTGCAATATGAACAACAGACTATGCACATTGGAGGAGCTGAATCAGTGCAAGATACGTTTTATTAAAAGCACAGCTGTTAATCTAGCATTCCCCATGGCTGCAAAGCAGATGTTTAAAAGAAATTAGTTTAAGTAAGGGTGAGAAGATCCATTTTGGCAATGGGAACCCTGTAAATAGTGCTGGTGGGTAGCACTGTGCACACATTTCTGAGCTTTGCACAGTCAGTGCACTGCCAAACACTGACATCACCTGAGGTGAAGGACCCCCGTGTTCCATCTTGTCCCAGTGATGGATGCATGTATGTACAGGAGCAGAGAAGTGAGAACCAACAGCCCCCGAGTAGCATTCATCCAAGATTCAAGCACAATTCTCCTCTGCATTCCGTGCCTTTTCATGTAACTGAGCTGCTGCCGGTGTCAATCCATAGGCATGGGTTGATTCCCCCAGTAACTGAAATAAACGGCTATTCATTACTAGTCCTGCTAGTGCTGCAAAGCTAATGCAGTCCTAGAAAAGGGAGCTGCTTTTAATTTTGGCTTACCACCACTGGCATCAACTCAGCTCTCCCTGCAAAACCTTCATGACTGATGAGGCAGAAAGCAGAAAACGCAGAGCTTTGGCTTTCAGACCACAGACAAAGCTTCCAAAGGTTACCTCTCTTTCTTTT
Source organism: Machaerirhynchus nigripectus (assembly GCA_013397975.1). Lineage (NCBI taxonomy): Eukaryota > Metazoa > Chordata > Aves > Passeriformes > Dicruridae > Machaerirhynchus > Machaerirhynchus nigripectus. The sequence goes on from VZRQ01007357.1 coordinate 26,639, forward strand.
GTTCCTGACAATCAAATATATATTACAACAGAGTCACTGTAAGCAACATATATGCAAGCACATACCATCTTTATGCTGTATAAAGACAGAATCACACTCTGAGATGAGCACTGAAACATAGAGTCCCTTCTCATAGTTTATGTATTTTAGAGCTGTGTTTTAGAGAGTACTCTCCAGCCCACTGATGGCATTTCTGACATGGCAGGAACTGCCAAAGCCTGCTTTCCTGCTGCTGCTCTCTCTCTCTCTACTGTGTCTGACAGAATTTTTAGGATTTAACTGACCTAAAAATGGCTTCTGCCTGTTACTGAAAATGCAAAAAAGGGTTCCACTAAAAACAGCACTTAGGGAGAAATTAGGATTAAAGAGCAGCCAGCACTTAAACCATGTAAAACTGAGTGATGTCAAGCTGGCTGCAATGACAGAGCTCAAGAGCAATCTAATGGATGCTTTCTGCTGTTTCAAGTGAAGCATTAAAACATTTTAATACAAGGCTGTTTAAAATGCATATTCTATGCCACTTTAACTCAAGCTATGGTAGTGGCTTGATAAATTTCCTCTTCCTGATTGGCACATAGCAGAAGATCTCCCACACCTCTGTGTGCTGAGTCCTGTAAATTTAACAGCATTTTTTTTACACCATATATCCTGCAACATTTTTGTGTTGGAAAACCTGAACTTATATCAGCATCTCTAAAATTTCTGCTGTACCCTGCAGCTAGACCATAACATGTGGCATGTTTGAAGGCCTAAAATTAGCAGCTTTAAAATTTCTCTGACTGGAATAATTAGATACCATCTTCTATGCCTGCTACAGTGTTTTGCACATAAATTACTTATAAACCACTGTGAGATTCAAACAAGAATTTGACAGGGAAAAATAGGTATTAACTCCTATGTGCAACTTAGGCATGTCAAAACTATAAATTGTTGCCTTACTTTTTTCTTTTTATGATTTGTGACACAAGAGTGGATTACATCTGCACTATTTTCTACTTTGGTTATGATTTTTGTCATTCAAATGAAGGCAGAGCAAGAAAGAATGAAAATAAATTGTTATGACTCAGTGTAAACTACTTTCATGATAGTCTTAAAAAGGAAATTAATAGAAAAGATATATTCTTAAATTTCAGTTCTGAGAATTGTAACCCTAATGGAAAAATTGTGTAAAATTAATGTGTATCTAGTTCTGGTACAATTATCTAATTCTCCATGCAGCAACATCTGAGAGCAACTCAAATATGATGACCTTGAAGTTCTAAAAATAATGACTAGAATTTTTACCTTTCTTCTCCATTGTTACAGCTAAGTGTCACTACAATTCATTCACCTGGTGCCATTTTCCTGTCCGGTTATAATTCTTGTCACAGAAATGAAGAATTTGAAACCTTTTCCAGATCAGTTTTAACATTCTGCATTTTCTGTTTCTAATTCCATCTCCACATTCATCTACAGGCACGATCCCTGAATATATATGTAAGGGTTCACTGAGCCAACCAAATGAAATATGGAATATTAACAAGATGAAACTTCTTTTTCCTCGCTGAATGGTGTGTTACTACGTATCACTAGAAGACAGACCAATTCTTATGAATCACACTGTACACTGCATAAGAAAGGGGAATGACTCAGGAGAAAGTAAAAATATCATTGGTGTGCTCTTAAAGTAATGTTAATCATACTTAGATGCCTTCAAATGTGATTGGACTATGATATATATGTGTATTTCACTAGTTGTGGAAGAGATTATATCAATGTACTCTATTTTAACAATAGAATGATGTACTCCAGATAACTTTGCATCCCAATTCTGAGCCTTACTCAAAATTCCATCATAAACCCATTATTCCCTGAATTCTGTTGTACAGAGGGTCAGCAAGCTCACCGTGCCAGTCACAGAGCCTGTTAAGATTTCCTGAAGTGACTTTTCCTTCAAGTACTGGGAAGTTTCAGGACGAGGCTCACAGTCTTTTTGTTTGCTAGTGGTTTGTCCTTCAGCTAAACAAAGAGGTTTCTTGCAGGACAGAGCTGCCCCATGCCCCTCTTTGTCTTGCAGAAGGTCTAAGTTTCTCAAGCCCTAAATCCCTCAAGCACAGCATTATTAGCAGACTGCAAAGAAGTACCATAACCCAGTTCCAGTCCCTTTCCCCTCCAACACACATTATCAAGGTATGAAACACGAAGCAAACACAAGCTGAAACACCGGGAAATGCAAAATGTGGGCAGCTCATGCTACTCTAAATACAAATTGAACTGCCCGGGGCCAAATCTTAGAGAGGCTTTGTGCTGGGCTCTGCATAGGGGGCGGTCAGTGCTCAGATAAATGGGCAGGCAGGCAGCGCTCCGTTTCCTTCCCGGTGTTTAATGTGTGGCCCCGGGCTCCCTTTAACTCAGCTGTCCTGCCCTGAATACAGAACCCGGAATGTCAGCGTGATTCATGGCCACTCAGCCCCTTGAACAAACAAGGAGGTGCATATTGACATCTGGGAAAAAAACTCTCCCAAGCGTCCTGCATCATCCCTAGCCCAAGACTTTTAAAATGGGAAGCGTCTCTGAGAATTGGGTTGCTTCAAGAGATTTTCTCCTATTTTAGGATGTTACCCATCTTTTCTGTGGAAGAAGGACTTTTTTAACATTGTTAATTTGTGGCTTCGTTGGTAACACTGGTATAAGGGATCTTGCAATGGCATAATACTTGTCAACAACCCTGTGTGTCCTAAACCCCACACAATTCTGCGATTTCCAAACTTCATGGACTCATTTTAGTGTTCTCCCACCATCCCTCTTTACAGAGGGACAACACACAGAGCATGTAAGAATTCAATCAAACAAAGAGGTGTCAATTTGCATCACGAACCAGATTTTGTTGATGTTTGTAAAGGTTTCAGTATTGTTATTTTTCTACTTAAAATGCTTCTGGTTTTATGTCTAACATGAGATGTTGCTTCAATTCTACCAATAAGCCAGACAAGCATTTGCAGTATCTCTGCTGCATTATGAACTTTTATACGTATGCAGATCCATCCATCCAGTCACCTACAAACCTGATGCAACAACTGGCTGTCATTTTTTGTCTGATCAGAGGTTCATTACTTATTCAAAGCAATTTTACAAAACTATTTTCTACTCTTACTAGATTAATAACTGCAGAAGGTAAACAATATGAATTTAACTTTTTCTTCCCAACAGAAATAACATATACTGTTGGACTACAACCTAAAAAAATAGATTTACTGATATTTGAGATTCACTTGTAATTCTATTTCTCTTCTTAGCAAGGACTGAACAGAGAATCATGGGCTGGGAAATTTGCCTTTCTTTTCCATTCCTAGATATTATCTTTGCAGTTTAAACAACAGTGTAGTACTTAAAAAACACAGCATAGTAGCTGTGGAATATGGTATTACATGTGGATACCATCCATTTTCAAGAAATGCCATCTATATGACTGAATTTGGATCTAGTTTGGGGAGAATCCAGGATTTCCAACGCTATCAGTTTAAAATTTGGCTATTTTTCTCTTCCTTTGTTTATAAAATCCTGTAGATTTATCGGAAGAAAAAGCTGTTCTGAACGTGATGTGTTTATAATCAACAGGATGGTCTAGAGCGATCTGGACTTTCAGACATTTGGATTGAATTTCAGCTGTGTCTCAGCACAATAATTGATCATCACAAAAATTATTCTACCTTCAGCTCAAGCCTATCAGACCAGACAATTCAAACTGTTTTTAAAAGCCAGGCTATACTAACCACTTTGCAGAATGCCAGTCTACCAGATGGAGAAAGAAAACCCTAGCAAGAAAATAATGGGATTATTATGTTACTTTAGACCGTGGAAGTTCCTTCATAGATAAAAACATCTGTTGTGTCTATGTGCATGCATATGTTTAACAAAAAAAAGATGGCATATCTGTGTGCACATGTGTACATGTCTGTGTATAGTCTAACAGCTGAAGGCTTTTCATTTGAGAAAGCTGTTTCAAAAAAGCAAATTTTTTTTCATGTTCACACAGATTTTGGTGATGTTCCTGTGGGGAAAAAAAATATAAAAGAGTGAAAGAAGTTCTGCTAACACGTGAATTAATGAAACCTAGTTTCTTACGAGTTTAGTCTGCTGGTTCCTTATGTCAGAGTCAAAGGTCTGGCTAACATCTTCCCAGCTGCTGGAGAACAAAAAGGGATCTCTCTCAACCAAGAAGGAAAGAACAGCCAGTGGTACAACAACAGGGTCACACAGACAGGGAGACAGACAGACGGACTCCTCCCCTTGCTCCATCTCCTCTGCCATTTCCCATTATGATTATACAAGTCTAGTTTCCATAGGGAACCATGCTAAAAAGTCTGTCAAAACTGTGGGAAGTGCGTCACTGTACAGCTTAATGAACCGCTGGAAGGCAGCGGGGTGGGATTATTTTCTGTTCCACAGAAGAAAGAATAAACATCACAAGCACCTTCTTTTCTTTTCTTCCCCCCACCAGCAACTCTGGAGTGAGGAAATGCATAAAAAGTAGTTCATTTAATGGCAAGAAACATCATTATGATCAAGGGGAAATAAAGCTTTAGAGTTACAATCCGGGGAGAAACATTTTCCCTTCCTCTTACCATTACAGCTGTGCTTGTGCTGCCAGCCAAGCCCTGCCAGGGCAGGAGCCTGGGCAGAGACCCTGGCACACATTTCCTCTGCTCTTACCCTGGGGCAGTGCCCACAGCTGGATTTTGGCCTCTCAGGATATTGCAGGGACCATTCCCCTCAGGCAGCCGTGGTGCAGCCTTCTTGTTTGTGAGGTTAAGAGAGTTCAGCTCCATGAGCTTGTGGGATGTTGTGCCTTTTGCCTTCTGGGTGCCAAGCAGCCTGAATTCATTTCTTATTTTAGAAGTACAAATGTAGGCTGCAAGTTCAGCTCCTAAGGCTGACACATTGTGAGAAAGGCCTCTTCTACCACAGGACAAGTAAAGCAATTTGTTCTGTACTGACTTAGTTTTCAGAATATTATTTTAAGCAACAGATGAATTGCCAAGATTCCAAGCTCTTCTGATACAGAGGCAAAAAGACCTGAACCTGTGTCAATCAGGCCCATGCACTGAATCTCCTGCTTATTTGAAACAGCACTCTTACGTAGCATCTTAAATCTTGGCCTCAGCCAAAATTTCAGATGGTAGTTTCCCCTTCATCAGGGTTCTTTCTATTTCTTTATCACAAAAGGTGCTTAACTTCATACCCTTTAAAAGCCAGAGTCAGCATATTTCATGGGGTTTAAGTAGCTGCATGTAAGATTTGTAACTTTTGGAATAGCACAGGTATGTTAGCTCTCCCCAGACTGTTATGCAGTTTATTTCAATTGAGCTGGCATCTATTTTGGGTAGGACTGCCGATTAGTTGGTGGCTTTTAATTCCAAATTGAATCTAGCAATGCCAGCTCAAAAATGTAGCTGGTGAGGATTGCTTCACAGAGACTCAAAATTTATAAAATATGTACTGTATTAATCAACTTCTGACCATCCCAATCCTGGATAAATCAGGTGAGTGAAAAAAAACAACAGAACACTGGCAACACAAGAAACCAGGCAAACTCTGGTCCAAACTTCATCTCCACAGAGACGACTGAGCCAAAGGTCAGATTCTGTTGCCAGCATCTCAACAGAACTTCAGAACTGATTCCACTTTGAAGAGATTTTGCAGAGACTAGATCACAAAATTAATGATCTTCAGAGAGGAACTAACAGAATTACAGATTCTAAACATAATTTATTTTATTTGTGGTTGTTGGTGGGGATTTGTTGATTGGCTTTTTAGGTTTTTGGTCCTTTCTTTTTTATCTGCTTTTGAAAGCTCCCAGGTGCCAACATGGGGGAAAGAAATAACACTATGGAAACCCTGGAAATGGCACAGCCATTATCAGTGTGACTCAGGATAAATGCTGTCCTCAGGATCAGGCACAGATGCAAACACCCCTACAGAGTTAGTAATACTGAAATTAGTTCCTTGAATTTCCGTTTTTACTTGCAAAATATAGCAATATAATATCAGTGGACACCACTAATAATATTTTGCCTCTTATTTCTGGAAATCAGTGAAAGAGATGGGAAACAGAGCATACATCCCAACCTAATCCCTGCAGTTCAAGTAATCACAGGCAATTAGTTTTTTGTCTACAATCACTACAAAAAATTTACAGAAAGAATTTCAACAATGTTTCTTCCTGACCAGTAATATTCAGATTATATAGCTATTAAAAGTAAATTTTACATGAATCTTTTTTATGTATGCTCTCTGGGGAAATTTAAGAAAAACCATGATGAACAATAACCAGGGTTTAATGAAAATAATAATGCAGATGTAGATTGGCCTGATTTTAGTCATGCTCTGTACATCTGAGAAGCATTAGAAACAATCAATAGGGTTCATATATCAACTAAATAAATTCAAATTTCTAGCACTTTCCTGCACAGACTAAGGAAAATCTGTAATGGAATACAAAATGAAATAGGCAACAAAAGTGGACTATTTAAGTCCTAAATAATGCAGTATAAAAGTCCTAAGAAAATTTTTAAAATGAGAATAAATTCATTTTAAGTACTCTTATTTCTGGTGTTTTGCCATTAGCATCCAAATTCTGAAAATAGGAAATAGCAGATGCTTGGAAGCAGGATCTAAAAATCGAATAGCATTTTATTGCAATGGGAGGCTGAAAAGGTACAGATCAGTGCTGAAATAAGAGAAACAATGTAAGGAATATTTTCACTTAATGTGATTTGCCAGGAACACCCCAGAAGTTCAGAACAGGTGTCAGGAACTCAGTGGAAATGCACCTCTTAAATCTACATTCACATCTGCCCTCTTGCTTTCACAAACCAATTGTTCACATGGAAAATTCTTAAATACATAATCCAGTGTCCTGGTCATTTCTCAAAGAGACCTAATTCCTAAGAATTTCGATCCATATAGACTCTGATTTTGCAACCATAGACAACAGCATCAAGAAGCTCTGCTGGTTTCAACTGGAATCACATCCCCTTTGCAAATAGTATCCAAAGGTATGGGAGGATGCTTTTAATTAAAAGAGCTCTAAAATTACGGATAAAACAACACATCCAAGCCTTAGTCTGATTAGGAAATGACGCTTGGATCTCTCTTTACATCAGTTCTTTCTTCACCTTCTGCCTCTCTTGTCCTTGTCCCGTACTCAACCACAGTTTTCGTCAGCTAATGCTGCACGCTGAAGTGTGCAGAAAGGCAAAATGTGTTCCAATGGAATTCAATAAAAAAGCTGTTCCCCTGCATTAAGCCACCAGTATTAACCTTCTCTAATTCTTTTAAAGTACTGTTCTTTGATCAAGGATTTTTTTATTGTACTATAATTTTAAATGCTCCCCATCTGCTCAGGAGAGTAGTGCCATTCTTCAGTGGCATGAATAAACTGAGAAGGATTTGCTCTGGAGGCATCTTTTGGGGGTTTGCTGCTGTTGGCTGATGCTTCCATCACAACCACTGTATAAATATAACCAATTGTATGTGGCAATTGGCAACGGATAAAAGAATGGCACTGATGGAACTCTATGGATAATGTCTGAATGTGCTGGAATGAGACACAGAGTCTGGTCTGTTTCCCAGAAAAATCCTTCCATTAGTGATATTGTGATAATTTCCATTATTATGAGGAGTTCATTTTGTTAAGGCCATAAAAGCACACCCCCTGAGTTTTATTTATTGTCTGCTCTAATTTTGTTATTTCAGTTTAACACATTTATGTTCCAAGTGTTAATAGTGTTTTGAATTCATGCCCAGCTTACATCATAAAAATTCATTTGCTAAGATGGCTTTCTTTTAGTATCTAGTGTCTTCTAAAAGGACAAATATAGCTCTGGCATTTTACTTCTCTGATCATATTACTAAAATGTATGTAAAAAACACGTTAGAGGATAATGTGATCTGGTTGTGCAGATATGATAGAGTTCTTACCACCTAGAACCTTCAATAAAAAATCCAGATAATGACGGAGAACAATGACAGTTCTCCATAAATCTAGTTTAATATCTGAAACCTCCACCAAAAAAAAAAAAAATCTATCGCAAAGAAGCTACAAGAAAAAACCATTATTTTCACAGTACCTCAGGTATTAATTTGAAAGAGAAAAACCTGTTTCATACAGAAATATTGGCACGTTATCCTGGCCATTCCTTCAGAGTCAAATGATTTTCGTCATTAATATATTCATATTAATATATTTGCACTTAATATATTCATAACACTTACATAAAATGTATGTCCATGGATTACAGGACCCAACAATTTAAAGCCTCAAACTCTTCCTCTAAAATAATCGAATTCTGTGCATGGTCTTTTTTGAAGTGTGGAACTGAAGCTGATAATGGCAGTGTCCCCTGGGCACTAAAACAAACTGGTGAATGCCCCCCCCCCATTCCTCCAGTCATATTTTGTAACCTGGCTGTAAACTCCTTGTTCTGTATGGGTTAGAATTCGGTGTGAGGATGAGCTGGTACATCAGAATCAGCTTTTCTCCTCCAAGCTGCACCCCCTTGCTGCCCCTGTGTGGTATCACTGGCCTTTCTGGATGCACAGAGTGGTGCCCCAGCCTCCACCCCCTCCGTGCACTGAGTATCGCTCTTCTCCCTCTCACCTCGCAGCTCATTGTTTACAGAAACTGCCTAAGGCCCCTCTCCCTCCACACCAGCCAAAATCCAGCTGTTAACAGAAACTCCTCTTGACAGTCTGCAATGACCTTCTCCTTTCCAGGCTCTGATCCATTACTAGATTTCCACACCCTCTGACCTGTCAGTCACCCTTAACATTTTTCTCCCTTATTTATACTTCTTTCCATGCTTCCGCTAGCCTGACTTCTCTCATCTCACCTTTTGCTTCTTATTCTGTACACGACCTGGCTGTTCTTTTTACTCTTCCTGTGCAGAACCTGTCTCATTCCCCATCCAGTTTTCACTGAGGTGCCTCATCAGGCTCAATCTTTTCCCTCTTCACAACAATAGCACCTGTAATAACTTCGTCTGAAGTTTTGCACAAGGATGTCAATTCTGACAACGATAATTAAAGGAGTTCATTTTTGATGCTCTAAAGAAATCATTAAAGTTGAAATTTGGACACCAAGCTGTTGGTTGAGAGCTGTTACTGCTTCAGAGCAGAGCAACAACAAACTTAATACAAAAAGATCAGATTTTTCTCCCAGAGATGACATTATCTGTGACTCGAAGGAAGATCTTTTAAAAATGCTAATAAGCTGTATGAGATTAAGGTGTCTTGAAGACACCAGTGGCCTCATGAATTCCTGCAGTAAACAATGATCTAGTAAGGAAATTATATTATGAATACAGATGCTGAGTGAAGTCCAGCCTCAAAGGGATCAGAGATGAGGTATAAAGGTGCCCATTTAAAATGGAAGCTGAAACATTTAGCTTATCTAGCTAAATATATTATGGCTATCTTAGCATGATTTTTATAATAGCAGAACCATATTTAGCTAGTGCTCCACAAATGGAACTAATTAAGTTGTATTTAAAGTATTTTATTCATAATTGATAATTCTCAATTTCCTGCAGATCAGACTAATGAGGCAAGTACTTAATTTTGAAATTATTTTTTAAGCGTTTGCATAAACTGGCATGGCCACTCAAACTTTATACTCAGTTGGAAGATCTAGACTACTCTGTGCTGCTAATAATTTAGAGAGGTGATATGGCAGGTGAAGGGGGGCAAGCAAGCCTTTACCACACATTGCTGATCATACAGGCAGGTAAAAGTAAGTTCTATTTTTACAATTCCATGGCCACAATCTAAAAGTCCACCCAGACAAAAAGCTAAGCAAACTTTCAGAGAGAAATGGAGAACCAATTTTTGCTTTTACCTTACCATTTACATCGCTGCTCTTCATTTCTTGAATCTGGTGGCCTTTTTTTAATCACAGCACACATGCCATTGCTTGCTTACTGAACCAAACTCTAACCTGGAGTCTTAATATTACAAATAGAACAAAAAATACTAGCTGTGAGTAATTACCTTAGAGCATTTCTAGAAAAAAATGGATATAGAGAAGACAGAAAATCTTCAGGACACTGCTTCTTTAATCACCAAAGTCTCACATTTGCATCTGCACAGAACAGTTGACTCAGTTCTGCTGCATGGAGTGGCTCTAGGGAATGCCATGTTCTGCTCCCATACTTTTGGGGCAAAAACTTGTGATTAATGCATGTAGTTACATGAATGAGGTGACTAAATTACAAGGAGCAGTAAGTATGGGTAAAACCCCTTTCTGGACATTTTTGATATTCCAGGCCAATATCTCCCTTCCCACTTTCGATGGAAGGGAGATGCTTTTTTTTCAAAACTGCTTTTTTTCTGTCCATAAACGCAAGGGAAGCAGGAAAGGATCATAGAAGGAATTGGAGCCATTCTAACTCCCTGTCGGCACACACCTGGTGTTCATAGCTGTCTCCAGCCCACAGCACCTGTTCACAGAGCTATGCTGCTCATCTGGTTATTAAAGCCTGTGTAAACCTAAGAAGAAGATTAACAATATGCCAAAACATACATGAAGGCAAATTAATTAAATTTGACTAACCTGGCCTGCTAAGTCTGGTTTGCACTGAAAACGTCTGGCTGGTATAGGTAGGCATATTTGTAAATTACCTACATGATTTTTCACCAATAGAATCTTCCTTCCCATTGACTACTTCAGAGAATTCCAATTCTTTTTTAATTAAAATTCAGTAAAACCAAACAGACCAATTAAAAAGCTTGTCAATACCATCTCTCCTTTCAGGCAGCACAGTTTTAGACAACACTGATACATCAGGTGTCATCAGACAGAAACTTCGAATTAAGGTAATCTGTTTAGGGATCACAAGCATTTATTTAGAGGGCCTTATTTAATCACAGAGCACTGTTTCAGCAGCTATAAAGCACTAGGTAAGTTCTAAACTGGGGTAAGACACCTTTAAAGGAAACACAGATTAATGAAATGAACAGTTTCATCAAATACTCTTGTAGCAGAAATCAAACACAAACACCCATTTGGTGGGACAGAATTATGTATATGTTTTTTGGGGTTTTTTTTTGTTTAATAATTGAAAAGTCCAACTCATTGAAATCAGGACTGATCTTTCCCTAAAAATCAATGACTCCCATATTGCCTACTATGGAGGATCTGGAGTTTCTTCTAAACTGCTTTCAGATACCAGTGCACATTCATCACTGAGTCTCTGCTGGTAAAAAACTCATCAAAATAAAGCCATTTTGGGGAAAAAACAGTTCCCACTCATCCAATCATACATTTTGCTACACTTGCAGCAATTTTTGCAAACCCTTAGTGCTCAAATCAAGAGCAAACATTTTGATTAATTTTGACTATGACTTGTACAGAGAAAAGTGCTGAAGAATCCTAACACGCTATTTTTGGAAAGTTTTAAATGCTTTATATTTTAAATGTACCTCTGCAAAACTGTAATAAAAACCCTGCAAGATCACAGCTAACAGAAATTAAAGCTGGTGTGCTGAGATCTTAAGTGGAGGGAGTTTGTGAATTTTGTAAGAATTCTATCATTTCACTGCATTATTTTCTAATTCTCCAGCAAACCTTTCCTACAATGCTCATCCTAATAAAGAAGTTTAATCTACTTGAATGCCTGACAATCTGCCAGAACTCTTCTGCTAAAGCTTTCATTCAGAATTATATCGAAAAGAGAAGCTGAGTAAAAGAGAATAGAACTGTGAGATCTTTGAGGCATTTTCCCAGCATTTCTGTGTTTATCCACATCTTCTATGAGACATAAATCAATGGTAGAAGTGCAGCTACCTGGTGCTATTGTCCAAATGAGCAGGCTCTAACTTCTGATATTACAGGTGAGAAATCTTTCTCACATCCTTTTCTATTCTGTTGCTAAAAAAAAAAATAGAATTTCAAGGAGTCATTAAAACCTGTCAGGCTGGCAAGGTATTACAAGAGGAGAGAGAAAACATGCTGTGCACAGCACAGTCTGTTTCTCACAGTCAGAAGTGAGGGTCACTTGGAGGGAAAAGAACTGTAAGCTCCAAGGAAAGATTTAGGTGGAAGTAAGTTAGGCATTTTGTCATTTTTACCCTTTTCTCTACATGCTTTGAGCTTTGAGGGAATGGAGGGGACAGGCAGAAGATGCTGGTTCAGAGTCAATTTAATCAACCTCACAGTTCCTGAGACTTAAAGAACTTACAGGTACCAATTTCAGCGGGATTGATGGCATGAGCCCAAATTGATAAAAGACACAGCACTAGAACAACCAGGTCACATCATTTCACCTTCAATGAGATGCCAAATGTCAGTCCCAAAACTGGAGGCCAGAAGAAATATGTGACCGCATAGCATACACAAAATTCACCTTTCCTGCTCTCCAGGAATTAGTTCAGTCCCACTGGCTGCAATCTCATGCACCACAGCCAGAGCCGACCTGCACAGCCCACGAGTTTCACAGCCACTGCTGATTTCAGCTGAGAGAGACCCCGCTGCCTTTCTGAGCCTCACCGTGCCCTTCTCTCCTCTCTTCCGACCCCTCCAGCAGCTTCTATTATTCTCCCCAGGAGGTGGAGGTTTCTTGCACCTTCCAAATCCAGACTCTTCTCGACTGCAGCCTACCATTCACCATTCTTAAATAACGGGAAAGAAAAGTAATCACTCTTTTCTCTCTCATCTTTCCGGCTTATACCTTTGCTTAGGTCAAAGAGAGGTGGAAATTCTTTGTGTAAAGCAGCATTATCACCCTGATGAGTGCTAGTTGTTTGGGCAGCTTATTTCACAGCTTATTTAACCATGGATAGATCTGAGTCATTCTCCTAACACAACACAACAACACGGAGCCTGAAAAATGCCTGGAGCAACTGGAGCAATTACACAAACACTAATCAGGGAGTACAGCCCAGATCTTACCCACTCGAGGTGTGGGGACCTGAGAAGCTCACTGACCTGGAAGCCATTCCAGGAGCCAACCGTGCCAGCTCCAGCTGGAGCATGGGGCAAACCACCTCACACTGTGTATGGTTTGAAAACAGCAGCAGCAGACACATGGGAAAAATATGGGCTTTTTAATAACTCTGCTTTATAGACAGAAGAAATAATAATGCTGATTTCTTCCAGCTGTCCACTAAGACAGCTGAGTTCATAAACAAAAAGTTCATAATCTAAGTGTAATAGATTTTGCTTCCTCAGGCAACACAGGGCTATGAAAGTGTTTAAAATGGACTTTTCTCTGTGTAATCAATAAAGCTTTCACAGAGATTGGTTCTGTTCCAAAGGCTTTTTTAGCTGCTTGCGCAGGACGCCCAAACACCAATAAGCCTTTTATCAATTTCTATTTTATAACTTTCTCCTATTTCTTCATAATCCCTCCTCAAAGCATACAGAATGTAATGGTGAGAGATTTACTTAAATCATAATCTAAAAAAAAAAAATCAGCTCATAATTTGTAACTCAAATTGTCACTATATGCAACTTCAGTTTTACTGACAGAAAAAGTATTTGTATTTTATAGTGTATTTCATGATATCTGCATTTGAAAACATATGTCCAGGCTCAGAACCTCCTAACTGCCATTGAGTGTTTATTGACTTCACATGGATTCCCATCAAAACCTGGAAGTTTAAATGGTTAACATAACCAAAATCAGGATATTTGCATTCTTATCAAAATAGATCAATTTACAAAGTTGTTTTNGGTCTTTACCATAAAGTTTTATCTGTCACTGTTATCGCACTGCAGAATTTTGACTGGGCATATCACACCTAAAATTATAAAACCTTAATTTGGGCTTTTGTGTACAGTTCCGATGGAAATGTATTACCCCTTCTTCCACAGCAGTGTTTACCCTCTCATCACTGACCACAGGCTCCGGCACATGTAATCCAGTGGCTGGACATTTGCAATAAATAATCAGAATTTTTTTTGCATCTATTTCAGAATAATTCATCTGACTTTCCATGACTTCTCCAGGCTTTCCCTGTGGTTGCAGAGGTCAAAACTCCACTCTGCTGCGTGTCCGTGTACAACAGAACCAAAATCAGCTGCCAAATACCCCCATCCTTGCCCATTTTCCCAGACCATATGCACTTCCTTCCCCACTGAAATCAAGCTGAGTACACTGCTAAGCAGAGTTTTTGCTCTCAAGAATTCTCTTCCTCTGCTGAAATCATTATCCTGAATTTCACCCAGAGAAAATGGCCCAGTGGAGAATTTAGTGATTGTCTTACCCTTCATTCCACAATGCTGAAAACTGCAAAAGTACTTTTCATTACTTTTGCAATGAAAAGTAAGGGAAGCTGGATAGTGCTAGGACTAGTTAATGTGTTAATGTAATATTTGGCTTCCCTCATATTCCAGCCATTTTCCCTACCAGAATTACAGCAACAGGAACCCTGAGAGTCCATTTTTATACAGTATTCAGTCTCATTTCAGGAACTGAAAACTTGTCTGAATGTGAAGGAAAAATAACTGCCTGGAGGCTCAATCCTGCAGGTGCTAAGTGCCCACAACTCTCACAGAAACCATCCACATTCTGAGATTTTAACCTGCTCTCATTCTTCTCTTGACTCCTCTTGCAGAAGAAGGTTGCACAGATGAGGCATAAGGAATGAGACCAGATCGTCTGCAGATGGAAGCCACGATGGGATAAATTAGGGAGGGAATTTCAAGTCTAGTAGTTGTTCTCCACTACTCCCATATGTGGCCACACTTAGCCCATACAGAAATATTCCTGGCATGGCAATGATTGTGCCCACAGCAGAGCCACTCCAGAATTGCCACACAATGGGAACTGGGGCTGCTCAGTGTGTTTTACAGCTGGACCCATGTGCTAATTCCATTTTATTCTAGATAACGTGTTTCTTTAACATGGTTAATCTCCAAGTAAATATCAGGCTTTGTTTCATTAGCAGCAATGACTGGTTATCTCATATTTCTGATCGGATATTTTTAATATCTGAGCACTGTCTTATTACCTTCCCCTGCCAAGCACATACTCTTGATCTACCACTTTGAACTCTGGGGAGCTCAGAAAAGATTGATTTTTTTTTTCTCTGATCTGTGGAGAAACTACTAAAATTGTATATGATCTGCTCTGAGAGGTAACAGGGACTTGAAGAGCTCTAGTAGTTTTTTCTCCCTCTGGGAAGAGGTGGTCAATGTGGTCACAGGAGAGAAAACAGAAAATGGACTATGGCATCTGTAGAACTTGCATAGTAAGAAGGCAGACTATTTGACAGTGAAAAAGTAAAGTGATCTAGAGCAGTAGTTTCAATTTATTTCAGCTGCTGATTTCCACATCCATTTCAACACTCAGGAGGTGGTATCTGTAGCTGTAACATCTTGGTAGCACATTTTTGCACTCTACCATGAGGTGCCTACTGTCCCTTCTGTTTCAAATGTCACCATTGCTGTGTTCATCTCCCCTGAATTAGCAGCAATAGCACTGAGCCTTACTGCAGTACGTCAGGATGATTAAAATGCAGCACTCATGGCTGTCTGTATTCACCATGACAATCAAGTTACTTCAGATTCATTAAACGACGATGCAAAAATATCTTTGGATTGCTGGGCTGCCACAAAAAAGTCCTGTGATTCTGTGATATTCCCTGCATATTCCCCACCACAGAGAGTCATTTTGTCTTAGTCTTCCATTGCCTAATGCATTTTGTATGTACTCTTCAAAATACGTATTTTTTTTACAGTCCAAAGAATTGCAGTGCTAGTGAATATTGAATCCAAAGCAAATACTTATGAGAAATGTGGGCCAAGGAACACTCCTACAAAGACAGACACAGTTATTAAAAGTTAAATCATAAACTGCTTGAGATTCACATATAAGATGCTTACACTGAAAAAGGACAAATGCTACACTTGATTATATTAACAATAACAGTATGTGTCAAACCAGCACAATAATCCTTCTGCTCTGCTCAGCAATGCTCAGGCTTCAGCGGCAGGACTGATTTGATTCAGTCTGGGACATGACATTTTAAAAAGACAAATTGAAAACCAAGCAGATGAGAACAACAGAGATGACAAAATGGCTTAGAAAATATGATTCAGAAGGGTTTATGCTTTGCATTCTTTCCACATGTATAAAGAAACTGGAATTTGAGATACATCCCTCAAAGAAAGACTGAGTAAGAAAAAATGGTACTTTCATTGAATGCTAAAATTGCTGTGTTTATCACTTTCTGTTTAATAATTTGAGTGAAGACAAGAAAAATGAATGGGCAGAAAAGTGAGGTTATCTTCCCATTTGTTATGGTACAACATCACATACAGCTGTCATAGCTGTGGGATTTGAAGAGGTGCATACTGAAGGTGCTCTGAAAGCAGGAGTATTTTCACATGTATGTCCCGTGGGTAAGTGTGCACCTATTCACTATTTAATTACCTACCCTCACTCTATGGCTAAACACAGGGCTGAATAAAAGGCCTTGTATCTCCTGAAAGGACACCATTTCTTTTCTAGTCATTCCAAGTTCTTCTATAATGTTCAACATTATGATTAAAATGGTACAGGAAATTAATTTCCTTTTAAAAAAATTAGAGAAGGAAGACACAACACTCCTGTGTTCTCCTTCCTTTCCCTAGAAACAGTTCACAGAAGAAAAATAAAATAAAAAAAAGAAAGGTACCCAATACTATCAAAATTAGACCCTGGATGTTTCATCCTGTAGTCAAGAACTGGTGACAGCATGAACAGCCAAGGTCAGTCATGGTCTCTATGGTCGCAGTCCCTGCAGGAAAACCAACTGCAGTGGGGAGCAATGGTAACAGCAACAGTTCACTCACAAGCTGAATTTCTGGAGAAAGTTTAGTGCCCAGGGCATTTTCAGGGACTTCAGCTACCAAAATCCATATGTTTCTAGTAAATGTCCGTAAAATGGGATTTTTCAGAGACTAGTGACTTGATAGGCAAATTTCATAGAGACGGAAAGAACTCATCCCAGGCAAAAGATTGTTCCTCTGATCTCAGCCTCTGCTCCATCATACAGAGGATATGAGATCATTTGGATTAAATGCTTATGTGATTTTATTAGCATGGGTAATAAGAATTTTTCCTTAATTCAGTTTCAGAAAATGGCTATTTTAGCTGAAATAGCAGGAAAAAATTATCTAAAAGGAGACAGTGGTAGGGGAAGGAGGGAAGGTCATATGCGTTTTGAAGATACAAAGGTACCTGAAAATAAGGGCTTACAGTAAAATGTGATGGAGGATTGTGACAATAAGGAGCACTATCAAGTCCACCTTTCCTATCTATGGAATACCAATTACCGGATGTAAATATAACCACTCAATCTTCTCAGACTTAAAGGGTGAAAGGAAATAGCCTAAACTGAGTGGAAATCTGACTGCAGATGAGAAAGCATTAACCCAAAGGTAGCAATATTTACTCCTGGTTTATTGGGAGGGCTGCTTGGGTTTTTTTTAGAAATACACTTATGCAAAACTAATACATGCATTTTGAAATAAATTTTTTTATACTAGACTGTTATTTAAATTCCGATTTTCATATTATTTATAGGTGAGCTTCCATGGAAAAGATGTTTTCGGGGAGAAAATTCTGACCTAATTCTGTAGTCACACACTGTCCCCTCCTCACCCAGGTCCCCTCACACTGACACTTGTGTGATGTTCCCTTAGTTACCTTCGGCTACCAAAGGGGACAAGAACATTATGGGCTGCAAATGCTCAGAGTTACAACAGCAACAGATGTTTATTGCTTTGGAAGAGTCTACTCCCCAGCACTAAATTAAGTGTTTTAAAATAAACAGTTAATAAACCAGGAATACCAGGCCATAGATCTGTCATACCCAAAACAATGTAACCACCTGGTAATTCCTGCATGTTTATTCAGGGCCGGCACTGTAAACAACCCGATGGTGATGTTCGTATTCACGACATCCAAGAGCAGACAAGTAGCTCTAATGCATCACAGAGTTTAATGAGTAAATGTCTGACTGCAGGGCCTGAAAATAAGTCTCAGAAGATGAAAAGCTTAATTTTTGAGTCACTACTCATAAAAGGTTAAATATATATAGTAAAAGAAGCTAAACCAAGCAATTGACAATTACTTAGCAAAATATAAAATCTTTCCGTTGCTGCAAACTTCAAACTTGAATAACTTCTGCAATTATTTCGCTGCTCTTTTTTGAGGACTGCTGCAAACTTTGCCAGGTTTAATGATTAGAAATCCACTTCTAATTTTCAGAGTTGATTTATACATAACTAGTTGAAACGTATTTGTTTGTTCTTCTGCCTCTAGTATCCACACTTCTGATGCATTTTTAATATCTGTATATAATACTCTCTGTCTCCCCTGTGTGTAAGCCTGTCCAGCACTTTCCTACTACTCATTTTCCATTCCCTTCTAGGCCCTCTGCATCTCTCCAGCCCCATCCTTTCTTTGTAGGGGACTCAGACTATATACGGCTTCCCAAGTGAGATCCCATCAATCCTTTCCAATAGTATGAATATTTTTCTGTTGGAATTACCTTGCTGGACGGGCTCTACAACCACATCTGCCTTTTCTTCACTGTTTTGGTGTGCGCTTTCTGGTATTTATAGCTGGTCCTTCTCCATCTCTATCATTTCCTCCAAATCGTGTATTCAGTCCTTGATGTAAATTCTTGTTCCCTGTCACCAAGAAAATATTTCCTCATTTTATAAATCCCAGTATTTTAGTTTAGAAGATAATTCAGTTCTCTCTGAATGATTTGCTAATTGTCTATTTGATAATGTCCCAGATTTTATTCTCTTTTTATTTCATGTAGATCAAAATACACTTGTGTCTCAGTTTTGAGCAATGAGTAGTCTCCTCTAACAAGTTTCAACAATTCTCCTCCACCAAAAGAAAATGAATACTAATACAGGAAAGTGGAAAAAAACCCAACAGTTTTTAACAACAGAATGCCCACAAGGCAAGGAAGAAAAGTACACAACTGCTAAACACCAAACAGTCAGAACTCACCCCCCGCCCCACACACACAGAGGAACAAAGACACAAAACTGCCCGGAGAATGGGGCAAATGTTGAAGAAATCCCCCTTCCTGACTCGTGGTGTGAAATGGCACCGGCTTTCTCTCTGAGGGAAGAGGAGCTTCCACGGAGCTTCCCTTTTCACTCAGCTCACCGCAAGGCAGCTGGAAGATTGCCACTGCAGCTCCTCCGATCCAGGGAAAGGAAAAGCTTTTTGCTCGGGTCAAGAAAACCAAGCTGGCCAAGCAAAACCGAACCACAAGGCCCCACTGGGGCCGTGAGGCTTCGAAAATGCCCGCCAAAGAGCCCAATGCCCCCCCACCCCACACACACACAGCCTGGGCCTTAAAGACCCAGCAAGCATTTTGGGACATAAAGCTGAGGATCGTGGAGCAGGCTGTCATTTTGGGTCACTCCAAGACAACTTGAAAACATGTTTTAATAATCTTTCTAAAATCCGACTTTGTTTTACTTTTGTCAGATCTCGTTTTAGCCCTGTATTTCTTGATCTCCAAAATATGACTGCTTTCTTCATGAATCCATTCATTCTAGTCTTTGGGGGTTCTTGTTCAATTCTACACTTTTTTGGAAATAATCTTCTCATTATTTTTAGAGTTCTTTGAACACTTTCCCTCCCCTTTCCCACACTTTTTACATACATTTGTGATAGATTTTCCTCTTTTGACTAAAAAAAATTCCAGTCTTTCCCCTTTTATATCCACGCAATTGACTTCACACTAAGAGCTCCTGTGAACCAAAATACGTCCTGTTAAAAGTAACAACTTAAGGCACAGATATGTTCTTGCCTAAAGTTCTTCTCACTTATAATGAACCAACTCATACTTAATCTGGATTCTGTATACTTTTCTCACTCCCATTTTCCTTCCCTGTACTATGCAAAACCTTCAAGACATGTCGTGGATGTTATTCCACCGTGTTGCTTTTTTCAGTACTATAATACTAAATATCTTAATGAATTTACCAAGTGCCTCCATTTTACTCCTTGAATTAAAAAGCAGCCTCTTGTTCCTGGGGACACTGCTGGGACTATTTATCCAACTACCATTTGCACCGTTAACAGGTCTTTCTGTTTCCATGTTGCTCTTTCTCCCATTTAGGAATATTTAATTAATAACAGCTTTTCCCAGTTACCAGCCTGCAAAGACAGGTCATTTCTCAAAGCTGACATCCAGTCACACAAACAGGGACGTGGGGCCATGCAGGAGCGCAGAGCTTGAGGCTCAGCAATACATTCATTAGGCCAAAGTCACAGTTCAAAGTGGCATTCACAAACAAATCAACAAACTTCAGGCTATTTTATCTAGAAAAATCCTGGTTTAGTTTACAGCTGAAAAATAATTTTTATCTGGGAAAGGAAAAAAGATTTTTCACTAGAATTTAGAAAGCCAGTTAGAAGAGCAGAGAAAAACATATCAGCAACAAAGCAAAATTACACTACAATAAGAGAATTTTAATGGCCTTTCCTGTGAACACATTGATCTCTTTGCACGATTTTTCTGTTATCAGAGAAACAGCACTGTTATATTCCTTTACCACTAAATTCAACTTAGACTGATTCTTTTCTTAGCAATGTTGATAATAGAGTCTGGTCTGATTACTCAGTAATACTTAACTTTTCCCCTCTAAAGAAGACAAATAAATATTTTTTTTAATTGGTACAAGAGAATCCAGATAAAATATCGACTATTTTTACACAAATGTCTAACACAAGCAAAGGAAATTTCTGCCAGTGCTAGATACTCTATTTTCATATACACAGTGGGTGAAGAGAATCAAATTAAATTAGAACAGCAACAGCTGAAAAATATCCAAAGATTTGCTTTCCTTCTTGATGTACCCATGGTTTGAACTGTGTGTACTGGTATTTTTCTCTGTTACTATTTATTTCTCTCCTCATCATTACTGGGCTTCTTATTCATTCCTGTGTGCTGTCTCTTACCAGCTGCCTGCTATAATGGTCATCTTTGCATTATCCATCTCTGCTGTTTCCATCTTGAGATATTATTGCAACATAATTCGCAGCCAAATATACAAAACTGAGAAAAGAAGCAAACAGGCACGAGAGATATGCTAGAACCTCAGACTCAGGAAAGAGCAGGCATGATTTGATGGAAATCTGTTTCCTTTGACTCATAGAAAGCTACAAAAATTTGGTCGCTTCTTTTTTCATCGTCCTTTGCCAGAGATATGACTTTATTTACAATCTCCCTGTTTCTGGACTTGGCATATCAGCAGCCCCACTCTACACTCCAGTCTGACTCAAGTTCTATTCTTTGCTTAGTTTCCATCTCCTGTTCCCCTCAATGTCAGTAGAAGTCTCTGTACATAGACACATATCCATGTCCTACATACATAGGAGAAACTGTTCCATACTTCCGATGCACTTGTTGAGATGAAGAAACTGGAATTGCACCCACTGTTCTAGATGTGGACATGTATTTTAATAATCTCTATTCCATTCTAATAACCTTTAGTGATTGATTTGCATTTTTACCTTTGATCAATGAAGGCGATCAAAGGAAACAAAAATCAAATTGCAGTAAAGGCATTTGTAGTGGAACATTTAAGAGAAGTGGGAAGCAGTCATTTCAAAATTGAATTCCTTAATCAAAATTCAAGATTCCAGAGCTGTCAGCAGCCACAAATGTTTTTGAAATGGATGACAAGATGGTATACTATCAACAGATAGTCGCCTGTATTGCAAAAACAAGCGTAATTTATTTCAGAGTGGCACAGCCAGCAGACTGAGGAAAGTTATTATATACTCAAGGCAAAATAAGCCAAGTGTGCTTTACTTGCTTGTTTTCAATTTGGCAGATTTTAAATTCTTTTGACAACAGAAGAGAGGCTGAGAATAGAACCCAATTTGTGAAGCTGATTGTAGCATTATTTACAAGCAAAGAAATAACATTGGCTGATTAACTATATAGTATCCCATAAATTTTTCAGCCTAATTGGGATACTGAAAGAGGGCAGAGCTTCTTTGGTCTAGCTTTAAAATCTTCACTATCCCATGGATAATGACCTGTGCTGTTTCCATGGAGAATACTCCAGAACTTTCCTCACTGCTAGCTCTGATTTCCTGTATAATGTTAAGATTTTAAGGCAGCAGTGCAATTTTAGGGATTTAAACTGAATATTGCTTCATAGATTAAGTAAGAAAATAGTGTGACTTTGTGTTATTCAAATGAATGTGAATAGGTAATATCTTCATATATATCCAGGTAAATTTTCTGGCAGATTAAAATAATTTGACTGCAAAAACCTTTAAAATTAACCTACAGTTACTTCTGCACTAATGAAAGAACTTCCTCTCCAGGGAAATAAATTTTCATTAAATACTTATCTCATATAAATGAAGAAACACGTTTTCCAGTACAGAATGAGAGCTTCAGTGCGAAAAAATCTCACTCAGTTTGACTATAAGGAATATTTTCTAAAGATGTACCTTTGATTCTTTCTACAACTATGCAGATTTTTCACTGACTCAAGTGGTATCTTTTTTGCCACTTTGAGAACTGACGATGCTGTACATGTCAGAAGATTCTAAAGGCTTAGTTTCTTATGACAAGTTACCTCTGAGATAAGAAATACCCGCAACTGAGGAGCTTTGCCTGCTGCTTATCTCATTGTGTATGAAACCCCAGTTAAAAACTGTAACTTCATTCCAGGCAGTGGAAACTTTTCATCTCTTTTAACAGGGCCAAGATTCCACCCACACACTTTCCCTTCACAGACATTCTGTAGAGTCCTCCAAATAAACCTAATTACATTCCACACATGGAATATGCCAGGACAGAACAGTTAAGAATTAGAAGAGCCACTTTCATACTTAAAAAGCACAACTAATTGGTACAAAACCTTGCTGATGTCATGTCCCTGATGGAAAAGAACAATTAATGCTCTGTCCTAAAATTGGTTGTGGGACTTATTCATCACCACAGAGGTCAATTGGATTTAGGTGGATGCACTTAGCTACGAATATTTTCCCTAATACTGTTCCCATTATGGAACTCCACTGTAGCAAAGAGAGGGAATTTATGGGTAAGTTTTAGAAAAGAAGGATTTAAAACTTGAAGCACAAGGTGTGGGCATATACAGAAGAAAAATACTATTGATGCTCATGCTTTAAAAAACCCCAAACACCACCAGATAATACCAAAAAATGCACTAAACTCTCTCAGGACAGAGGTGGGTCAGTCTAAGGCAGCACAAACACCGTGTGCTGGGGCAGGAAGGGGAATCATAGATGGAAGTGGTTTTGTTGGAGCTTGCTAGCTTAGACAGAGATGGGAAAATGGACTGTTTTTTCTGGAGTCCACTGACTGTGCAAACTCTGCGCTTGATAACACTGCCCATTTTTCTTGCTTTATGCACATTGATTTCCAATCCACAAAGCTTGGGATGTTCTCATTTGTCTTCCAAGGGAAAATCTATCAGAAATCTTGTTGTCCTCTCCTTCGAGGAAAAGGAAGAAGGAAGAAAGATCAACCATTGCCCTTTTTTTCAGTTCTTTCCCCCTGCAAGTTGTGCAAGAGTGAATTAGAGAAACTCACATTCATTTATGGAAAGGAAGATGTGACATGGTTGAAATTGGCTGCTGGTGGTTGGTTCTGGTTTTGGTTTGTTTTTTATTTTTAATTGAGAGAAATGTGGAGTTCATTGCAGAGTTCACTGATTGCAGTGGAAAATGTGACAATGGAAGAATGACAGAAAAATTTTAAAAAAAGAAGGAAAAGTGGCAGGAGCAAAAAAGGCACAAAAAGCATCCAAATTATTGCAGCAGAACTCTTAAAGTCTTGTTTAAAGAGTCTTTAAGTATATTTTAAAGGTGAAAACACAGAAAGCTGTCTTAAAGCATGAAGATGTTTTTCACAGCCATTTAAAGTGTAATCTGATGGTGAAGGCAACAGTGAATAAATAGGAATCTTAAAGCTAGGAGTCATGGATCAGCTGAAATATTGGGGATGTCACTGAGATCAGGGTTCAGAGAAGCAATTTATAAAATACTGAAATATATTAGTTTGCAACATACTGCACAGTATGGTTTTATTCTTTTCTTTGATACTTGAATTAAACTCTTCTATAAAATACTTTACCGGACGAAGCCACGAGGGCTAAAATACTCAACAGGAAAGACAAGGAAGGGAAGAAGGTTTGGACTAAGCACCTAATGTTTGAACCAAGTTATTTGGGTCTGAATCACCTGGCCCACAATTCTTTCAACATAATTTTGACAGAGTTTTATGAAAATTCTAATTACTCTGAAATTCTTCAGTAAAGTGTCTTTATTTAAATATAGCAAACATATTTTTGCTACCAGCCTACAGAACACAGTGATTAATTCTTTCAAGCTTTCTGTCAGCACCATCTGGCCGTCATGATTGCTGCTATTTTACTTATCAACATGTTTTAACAAATTTTCTTTTGACAATTTAGTCTTTGACAGTGCCTTTTGACTGAGAACACAGGGTACTTGGTATTCTCACCACATTTGTGTTACCCACAGCGGGTGCTGGAACCAGTCAAGCGAGATGGAAAATGCTAGAGCAAATTTTGTGTGGGGAAACAATTTCAGCTGGTGCTTTCTTCAAAGGAAGGGAGATTCTTCCCGTTCAGAAGGGGAGTGCTGTTTCTATAGGTGTTGGGGTACCCCGGAATGATTCTGAGAAGGTATTTCCTCCTCACTGAATAAATCTTGCATTGAATGCAAAACCAAAAAACCTTTGCAACAGATGGGAACATCCATGTCAGAGTAGTCATTTATGCTTAGGAGATCCCCAAGTTGAAGAAATAATAAGAGGACTCTGGGAAACGAATTCTTAGGAAGAAAGGTGACCCATCTGAAATACAAGTAGGTGTGGAAGAGGAACTTAAGATAAGGTGAAATTACAGAGGAATGCCCCATTAAAACAAAAATGTTGTTGTTGATGATAGATATGCTCTCTACTTTGAACTCATATTTACCAGCAAGAGTCTGTGTCTATTACAGATAATGTTTAAATTACATATTTCAGTGAAAAATTCCATACTACGAGACATCACCTACTGTTACCAAGCCACTTGCCATCAACAGGAAGAATTAGAAAAACACATGAAGAACAGTCAAGAAAACACAGAATAAGGTCTGGGTTTAAACCTCTCAGGCAATTTACTTTTTCAGCATCATGAGGCTTTGCAGCAGGATTTCACAGTTTTTCTGAAGCACTGTCTTAAAGGTGTTGTGAAATAAAAGCTGTTGTTTTAAACCTGTTTGACGACTTCATTAATCTCTTCCTGTTTTTATGATCAGCTCAGCAGCAGAACAATTCCCCCATTATCTATAATCCCACACTGTGAAAGGAGCATGAGCCTCTTGTGGGGGATAGATCATAAAGACATATCGACAAAAAGCAGAGTTTGGATTTCCTTTCTCCTTAAATTTACCTGATCTTTGTGTCGAAACTGAATTCTATCAGACTCCAAGTGAACCAAGTCAAAGTGGTTCAAACCAAAAAAAATTTAACCCATGGCTATGATTTAACCTAACAACACAACGGGAATGCCAGTGTACTCATTCGAATGCATAGGGACCTCAATGTTTCAGAGCATATGTATGATCTTTTTGAAGAGAATATTGCTCTACAAGAAAGCTGGAAAAATGATAGCTTTTAAAAGTTCTGGTTGAAAAAAATTACATTTCAACTAGATTAAATCTACAGGTGTAGATCTGCTAGAAGAAGGAAATGAAAGTGATTAAGAAAAATAAGCAATGTTTACACATATTCGTTATTTTAATATGAATATTAACCCATCATGAAGCTGATAAGCATAAGTTGATTGCATATTTCAGATACGGTGTCAAGAAGGTAAAAAATCTCTACTGTCCTTCTGTTATTCTCAGAGCTCTGCTCAGGGGAATCTGTGTGACATCCAGCCAGAATAGCCAAACACAGTAGCCCCAGGTGTTTAGTAAGTCACCTTTACTGCCCACAACCCAAAGGAAGAAATATATTCCCTTCAGACTGGGAGCATGTGACATAAAAACTTCTTACTTCCCTGCCTGCACAGAATTTCTGGAAAACTAAGAGATTAACTTGTAATATCAAATTACTGATTCTGATGGCATGTTCCTTGCACCAAATACATGTTTGAAAAGAGCCTTCTTAAGAACATATTTTTAAAAGATAAAAGACTAAGGATTTCAAAGATACATACACCAGATATTGAAATATCACATATATTCAAAGGCCAATAAAACAAAGTGTTTAAAAAGCCTAAGGTAATCCTGTACTTTTAATGCACAGGCACCTTCTTTGGGCTATACTGGAATGTGGTTTTAATGAATAACTGGAATAAGCAGTTGTCTTGTACTTTCAGGGCTCAGAAGTTTAACAACTGAACTTTTCTTTGTTTTAAAAGCCTGAAATCCCAGGCATCTCCCACTCAAAGCTGCCTGAGGATTAACATCAAAATTGACTTCAATCATTTGCATGCCGATTTTTTTCCCGAAAATGTATTAGGAACTAACACCAAAACTGTGTTGATGATACAAATTATCCAGGATTCCAGTCCTGAGCAAAAGCACCTCCTGTGGCTCATATAAAGGCATTTAGAAGATAATTGCTATCCTATTTCCCACTGTACATTGAACTTTCAACTGCTTGAACATAATCAGCCTGATTATGCTTGAGCGTTCAGTTGGGTAGTCAATTAGCTGCTTAAAAACAATCTGACCCAAATATTGCACACTGGTATAGCCATAGATTGCAAACACTATCAAATAACACAATTTTCCATCAATTTAATTTCTCTTCTGCAAAAAACCACCATAGGCTGCTGAAAATTATTTCAACTAAACAGAACAAAAGCACGAACAATGGCCAAAAACCCCCCTCAAGCTGTTTGAAACACCCAGAAGGTTTCAGCAGTGTATGGTGAAGAGAAAAAGGGCTGAGGAATATTCAGCTGAATGGATGCCCTTAGAACACAGGGAAGTGTAGACATACGTTATAGGTACTTGATGCGAGACTTCAAAACTGCACTGCTCAGAGGCACGTCTGTGAAGTGAAGATTCAGATTTGCCTGCAGTTAACCTAGCCTGAAATACTGGAACATGTCACCTACCTACAATAGTTTTTCTTTCTTGCTTCTCTGCTGAAGTCATAATTTAAGGAACGTACAGTGATCCTGTATCGTGAGCCTTGTGTTATGAACAAGGAGGAAGAAAGATCTAGTAAATGTATTACAAGTCTTAAGGAAGGATGTGCCTCTTCATATATCCAGTTTCCCATCCTTTATGCTATCCTTTAGCAATGAGTTATGATGAAAAAGCAGTTAAATATTCAATTTTATATGAGGAATAAAGTCTTAAAGAGATTAACAGACTTATCTGTTAGAGGCACAGTAAACATTTTAATAACATCACTGCAATAATCCAGATCTTTTTGACTGCTTCCTTTTAACTTCATTTAACCTTTCTGAACATGCACTTACCTTCTCTGTTCCTAGTTGAATATACAATGAAGTCTGTAGGCTTCCTGTTTTTGAGTAGGGTTCATATTATTTCCTTAATTTTTAAGTGGAAAGGTAATGTTTCAACAAAGTAACAATAACAACACTCTCAGAGTGTCTTGCTTTGGGTTTTGGGCTTTGTTTCTTTGTTTGTTTGTATGGCTTTTTGGGGGGAGGAATGTTTGTTTCTAAAAGGCAACCTTTTCTAATGGAGGCTTTGACTTCCATAACACATACAGGGGAAAAAAAAAAAAAAAACATGTCTAGAAATAAGGCTGGCATCCTGCTGCACAAGACTTATAAATCTCTTATGGCCTTGTTTTCTAGCTATCCAGCCACATTGTAGCTAGAATGCCTCCTGATGATTTAGAGCATCTAGATAGAAAAACATACAAAGCCAGATGCCCAGGATGACAGGAATTTTACAGGCAACCAGCTGGGAAATTGTTTTGAAAGTCAGGTAGGAAAAAAGTGAAGTTTTTCAGCCTGCTAAAGCAGAAGGGCTACAGTGATAAGATTAATAACCAGCCTCACTAGATTATAACTTCTCTGGGTCAATGTAAGACAAGATCTCTTTCCCTCTATGCCCTATGTACTTTTCCTGGAGTTAGGAATGAGAATGATGTTTTTTGCTTTGTGCCTGATACTGTTGGTCCCAAATGAAGAGGACTTTTCAGCATGACGCTGTCAGCAATTAATGGGAAATTGAAGATGCTGCATTAATTGCAGCAGATCATCTCAGTTCCCTTCACAAGTCAGACTAGCAATCTGAGAAGCTCTATCATTAAAATACACAGAAAATCAATTTAGAGAGGCCCAAAGCAGCCTGGAGTTCCTACAGGGCCTCTTTGCATTACCTCAAAAGGTAACGAATGTCAAGGGACAGAAGATGTCAGTCCCAGCTCTGTGTGCCTGGGAAAAGTTCATTAAAGAAATTACAGATTCACACTAAGGAGTGGAGGACCAAGGTAATGTGAGTCTGTTAGCCAGTTGGTTCAATATTGAATCATATTCAGTGATTTGTTATGGATTTGTAGTAATTTTGGCTAATTGGAGGCTGAATCAGAGATAAAAATACAAAATGAACACAATGGAAACCTAATAATAACGAATTATACTCTGGGTGGATAAATGTCTTAAAATAAACCTCTTCATCTGTTGCAAAAGCAAGGCACCAGTTACAAGAATGGACTGTTAATTTTCATAAATGAATCCATTTTAGAGGACCAAGTGAGACAGATAAACTGTAAGTGGAGCAAGATTAGACACCTCATAGTCAGAGGCAACGTTGTGCTAAAGCAGTGGTGAAAAAGCAGATGCTGACCTTGGTACTTACCAAGCATGGAAAGAAGTCACCTTGTCTAGTTGTCCACAGAACTTTGATGAAGAAAACATCTGTTGTGACGAGACAAGGTTGGTTTGGTCCACATAAGAAATTGTGATGGGAGCTGGGAAAGATTTTCCTGTCCATGTGTTGGGGTGAAAGGAATGAGTTGTGCTTCTGTCCTGCTGGAACGTCTTTGAGAGGGCTAAGTTGTGCTGCTGGCTCCAGGAAAATCAAAACCCACCAGTAATTTGCTAGGGTTTGTAATCTACCTGAGGAATATGGAAACAATGAATTAATCAGAAAGAATGCTGCTGTATTAGAGGACTCATTGAGATATCATGAAACTGTGCCAAAGCGAATGTCCTTGTGTGTGAGAAAACACTAAACATTTCCTTTCTCAGTGTGAGAAATTAAATTCTCTCACAGAAAAACTAGCTCATCATTAGATTTCATGAAAGCACCCAGGACAAGCAAGTGTTCTGAAAACCTTAACAACTCTGCTAATGATTTTTTTGAGATAGATGTGCTCTCATCCCAAATTGACATCACCATAACAACGGGCTGTAAGAGCCACAAGCATAAATGGAGAGTTAAGTGCTGAACTGGCCATTCACACATGCCCCAGCACGGCAACATGAAGCTGCAGTAATTTCATGGCCACATTAGATGGCTGAGTGTCCCTTCACAGTTTGGAGGAAAAAAAAGTTAGTAAGCATTACAAACACAGGTACCAATTAGTACAATCAGGCATATTGTCCCACAAGGCTCAATTTAATCTTTTTCCTAGCAGTGCAGTAATAACTGTTCTTCCTAACATAATTATGTTATGTTCAGTAGAGCATTTCCATCTACATTTGCTACCTTAGGTATATGCCAGCAGTAGCGTTCAGCCTAAGAGAAAAGTGCAAAGTAGATTTAAAAAATTGCCAAGACATTTTAATGAAGTAAATTAAATAAGACCATCCTTTCTATCTCAGTGATTCCATCTGACAAGAAAGAAAAGGTGAGCAGCAGAAGGCAGGTACTTGGTGCAGTCAGGGGTAAGGATCAAAATGAAGTGTGGTGGTTATACATAGCCAATATGAGAAAAGCAGGCAGGACAGAGGAATCATCTCTGAAATTAAGATGGAAGTTTAGCTTCTTCCTTTTCTGTTAAGATTTATTATTGGGTTGTCTAACAGGTTTTCAGACTATTTTATTTTATTATACAAACCTTGCTTAGGTCCATATTAATCACCTGAGTCTCTGTTGCCATCAAAATCGAGGGAAATAACACCTTTTTAGCACTGCTTAGAAACAGAGGAGATAAAACTAAAATATCACTTTTTTAGCACTGCTTAAAAACAGAGGAGATAAAACTAAAATATGCAGTCCCAATGAGCAAAGGAATTATGTCCTATCCACCTTCAATAAGTCACAAAGACCAGAATCTTTTTAGAACATGTCATTTACTTTCAGCCTTGCACAGTAAGCCCTCAGCTCATCATGGATCAAAAGATGCCTCACTAAATGACAAGAAAAATGGCTGCATTCTGTTTAGTTGCAGTCCTGTTAGTCATTACAAATCCTGTGTGCATCAGCTGAGCTCCAGGAAAATCATATGCAACAGCAACACCCTTTCCAGAGGCTATTCCACTACCTTCTCTAATAATCGCTCCATTACTGTAGAAGACTTCACCCCTCGCACCCCTAGGAAGAAATCTACTAATCTTCAAAATCCTTATTAAATTCCAGATCCCTCTGCCTCTTAACACTCCTGCTTAAAACCACAGGGCTGCTTAAAACCACAGGACAGAAGTCCAGTTTCAGAAACTGCTTTTCCTCCACAGAAACCCCTTACACATCTTAGACTGGTGCTCTTGAGCTGCAAAACTCATCAGGAGCGCCATTATACTTAGAACTGGGGAAACAATTCCTTCTGCTGTGTTAGGTTTGAAACAGTTCAAGGTATAGGAATTATTTATTATTCATCCTCCTGGAATATCCCTGTCCTTCAGAGCTCCACCCCTACTGTGCAAAGCATTTCATGGAGCCAAACAGAAATGACTGCTGTCCCAAAGTAAGAGTCTATGAGGAATTCCCAGTGTCCTTCATGCCTTGAGAAAATTAAGGAGCGTTCACTGTTGGGCTGTAGGGTACAAATTCAGTACAGATGAAAAATTCGCCAGGATAATATCCCTCACCTTTATGTTCTAACACAACTCCAAACAAGCAAAATGAGAGATTTTATAAGGATTAAGGGATTTTTAAAAGCAAACCTCTAAACTAAGCCTGGGATGCTCGCTCAGCAGTTAAACACAGAAATGAAGGCACTCTTCATTACCTAGTTCATGTTAAGAGATTTCTAAACTCTACAAAATTAAGTTAAGAAATTAAACAGAGAGCAATATAACCGTATTTTAATTAATTTAAAGGTATGTAAGAACACAGAATGTTTTCCATTCAACTAGGGGATTTTTCCTTGTTTAGTTCCTGACTAGGATTAGCAATTGGAAAAAACCCACTGAAACTGTAAATGCATTTTACCCCAGGATAGAAACAAAAGGTAATTATTTAAAAAAATAGAAAAAAATCCAATCAGAATCATAAAACATTATGGACCATGTATTATTTTTATCACCAAGAACTCCCCATATAAAAGGCATGGAGAAAACCATAATTCAGAAGTGGGAAAACAGAGGGACTGTAAAAGTGAAATGGAGTTCTGACAAATGATACTGTTTAGGATACAGGTTCACAGACCAGCAAAACAAAACACCCCAGCACTAGCAAACTAGAATAGTATATATCCCAGCTCAAGCACAACTGTTTCTGTGTATTCATCTTGTAAACTGTCACACTTACTTGCCAAGGCTGCTGAACTTCTTCTTCTACATCTTAAACCCACAAACCTCCCAGTCCTTTCACAGGAATCACTTTAACAAACGAAGACAGACCAAAAAATGTTATTTTCACAGTTCACAATAACATCAAGTTGTGTGCCTAAGATACACCATTTAAAAATATAAATAACAAGCCAGCAAGTGTATAAAACCGGTATTTGAAGAAGTGATAAAAGGATAGGAAACTCAAGCCTAACGTTAATAGAAAACCCCATGTTTAATATAACACAACTGCAGATGATCAAGGACATATCTAATATTCCCAGTTTTGAGATATAACAAGCTTGCATTATTAAAGCAAAAATTATTTCTAACAAAAATAATGTTTCCCAGAATTGAATACCACTTGTGGTGGCCACTCATGATCTCTGCATATTATTTCAGAAGTTCAATTGGCACTAACCTGTCTTTCTGGGTAGAAGTCGGGAAGACGTATCTGTTCTTATTTTTTAAGTACAAGTTCCTAATAATATGCACAGTTCTCTAACTTAATTAGAAACCTTTCATCTTTCAATATTTTAAATAAAAGCTAGAAAAGAACCTGTTTTGACACCAACTATCCTTAGTAACAACATTTTGCAGCACACAATCTGAAAAGGTCAACCTGCCAGGCAATAATACATAAAATAGAAAATTAAAGTGAGGGCAAGGAAAATCATCTTTAGGTGAAATAGTCTTCTGCAAAACCAAAGTGATATTAAGATTCATCCTGTGAACAACACATTCCTCAGCTATGAGAGAAAACATAATTCTTAAAAATCTGTTCACTACATTAAAGATATAAAATGAACTACAAATCAGGTATTAGCCTGTTTAGTACCCAGACATCATCATTATTACCACAGTATTAGCATAACAATCAAATAAACGCATTCCAGATAAGCATTTTAATTCACTTACTAGTGCCAGCCATGCTATGCTTTGATTCTATCAATACATTCTGCTGCAAAAAGGTAAATTGTGTTTTGAACATCATGTAAAATAAGCTCTTTGACTCATGGCTCACCACAGACCTCTGAACAGGAGGCAAAGATCTACACCTGTTCGCCATTCAGAACTTCTAACACATCTATTACCTTTCTGTGGGCAGCTTCAGAAATTGGGAGAAAAGCCATTCCAAAGAACAATACCAAGGAAAACAGCACTACGAACTTTTACCAGGCATGAAATTCTTAATGGATTATGTGAAAAAACACAGAAGCAATTCCTGTTCACAGAAAAGATTTAAAATGTTTTTGTTTCAAGGACAATCACTATATGTTTAAAATTTCTGGTGCTGAAAACTGCATTAGGTCTTTGACATTGAGTAATCAATGTCCCCACAATCTAAACTGTGAAATTGCTACCTCCCCAAGGAGGAAATTTTCAGGATTTGCAACTCATCTCAAAATCTCAGTAAAAGTAAACCAGCAAAATTTTCCTGAGATGACGTTTTGTTCTATTACCCTTCAAATACTTAGGAAAACAGACTTGCTTTCACTGGGACAGCTGTTAATGCAAATCTGGGGTAAAACCTATAAGAAATGGCAGTGTGCATGAATATTCCTTCCTTTCCACAGCAGGCACAATCAATTGCTCCTATGAATGGCCTAAAAGTTGAGCAGCACTCATTGGCACAGCCTCTCCTCCTGCCTACAGACGAGCGAATGACAAGGCAGCGCCAGACTTCTCAGAGGTGGGCAAGGACAAGAGAGAGCAGATGCCAACAAGGGTTTGCAGCTGTGCCAAGGGAGGTTTGGGTGGGACATTAGGAAGCACTTTTACCCAGAAAGGGGCATTGGATATTGGAACGGGCTGCCCCAGGGGGTGCTAGTGGAGTCACCATTGTGGGAGGTGTTCAAGGAAAGCCTGGGTGTGGCACTCAGGGCTCTGGTCTGCTTGCCATGGTGGGCATGGGTCACAGGTTGGACTCGATGACATCACAGGCCTCTTGCAAGCCAATGCATTCCGTGATTCTGTGACATCACAGCCTCTGGAGACAGCACAGTGGCTGGCAAGTGTCCCCAGCTGTTGGCATGTCCAGAGCCCGGGCAGACCTTGGCACGGAGCAACCTCTAGAGCCTGTGTGGTGGTGGCAGCTCATCGCAAAGGGCACCATGGCTGGCCAGGGCTACTCCTTGTTTCTGCAGTTCTACCTGCTGCTTATGCTGGCCCATCCCCTCGACCCTGCCAGCCATCCTGAGAGGGACGTGGGCACCTCGGGTCTGCTGACCAAGGAGCTGGAGCTGAAGGACATGGACCCTGAGCTGACCCCATTGGTGGACATGGCACTGATTTCTTGGATGTGCTCGCTGGTGGAGCTGCTCATCACGGGCCTTGTCCTGGGACGCTGCCTTGGCAGAAGGCTCCGGAGACGCTGGAGAGAGGTGAGGGAGGGGGTCAGGCAGGCAGGACGGGGCAGACCCCGGAGGTGCTGGGCCCCGCGGGACGCCCTTTGGCCAAGGCCTCACGGCAGAGGGGGGCTGAGCCCCTGGGCGGGAAGCGGGCCCAGCCTGAGCCCCAGGGACAGCACCAGGCAGAGGCGGCCAGAGCTCTTCTTGCTGCAGCCTCTGCCCGGGGCAGCCCGGCCAGGCCCGGGTCTCTAGCACAGAGGCCAAAGGAAGCCCCAGAGGCCTCGGCCCGCTCTGCCCCTTCCATCGGGACCCCTGTGCTTTGCCTTGCAGGAGAAGCGCCAGAGCCCCTCGGCCCGTGCAGGGCCCTGCTGCTGCCGGGGACGCGGCTGCCCCAGGAAGCTGATCCAGCTGCTGAGGCACAACCGCGCCATGCTGCGGCTGTGCCTGCGCCACTGCTCTCTGCAGAGGCGCACAGCCAAGAGAGCAGCAAAAGGGGGCACCTGGAAGAGGAGGAGACTCCAAGCCTCCCCTCGGCGCTGACTCTCCAGCTCCAGCGCGGCGCTCTGCATGCAGAGCATTGCGGGGGATGTGTGACCGGTGCCCAGCCCGGGCACTGCGACATCCCCCATCTTAGGTGTTAAAGAAACCCCCATTCTTAGTTATAGGATTCTCCACCACCTTTTCTGCAAGAAGTTCCAGTTTCCCTTAGTGTTCTAGTTCCAAAAGTTGAAGTTCTTTAGGTATAAGATTCTAACCCCGTAGTCTTCTAGTCACCCCCAATTTTAGATTTTGAGAGAAGTCAAGTGAATAAAGTTCACATTTTCTACACATTGCTGTGTCATTTCCTTGATATTCCATCCGAGAGGGGACACAGCGAGCGATGGGTTTGCACAGGAGCTCCAAACTGCTTGGAATGGAGAGTCTGAGTGCACCACGAGGATTTGCAAGCATATGGAGGCCAACTGGAAAGAAAATGATGGGCAACATTCTCCTGCCTCCATTTTCCAAAGTAGCTTGGATTCAATCCCTGTCTGCACTGTGCCAGGAGGCCTGCAAAGGCCCCAGGAGGTGTCTAGGTGGCCCCAGAAGGTGCTTGTAGAACCCTGGGCCACCAGGGAAGGATGTAGATCATCCCTGGAATGCTGTGAAAGATACCCAGAGGAGCCACCGCTGGGGCCCAGGCAAGGGCTGCATTCAGGCAGGCAAATGCCAGCCATTGGTCCAGCAAGGCTCAGTCCTGTTTCATCTCTTTCTAGGCTTTTTCTAATTTTTTTTGTATGTATTTCTTTGTATTTATCCTGTTGACCTGGGAATTAGAATTCATTTTCCTTCCATAACACAAAACCTGAGGGTTTGTTTTTTTTTTAGGAATTAACCATGTGTACTCCCTGCTTAAATGACTTCTCTCTGACTTACTCTGCATCTTGCTCCTTTACAGCACCATCAAACAGTTTTCTTAAAATACAGATCCCTCACTGCAAGCAGGACAATGTTGCTATTTTATGAAGAATGTTAACTTTGATGGCTTACCCATTTTTACAAATCCAATAGGAAAAAAACCTACAGATCAACTTTACAATTTCAAAAGCTAGTTCCTCAACTCTTACTCACCAGTTTCATTATTGGAAGCATTCAGCAGTGATACCAAACAAGCACAGAAAGCAAATGGAAGAAGAAATGCAAATCATCAGCAGTGGACACCACCTACCAAAACACATTTTAAATCTAGTTCTAAGGTCTCTAAGAGCAAGTTCAAGTGTGTAAATGGAGGCATTCACACAGAAGCACTACCAGTTGGTAGTTCTGGCATTTCCTCCAAGTTTCCTCTTCATTTTTTTATCTTTCACTGAAATAAGAGAAAGCGCCAAACAAATGCAACCTTTCAGGCAGAGAAAAGATGTGGTTGGTCTTTAAGAAAGCATTTTATTCTGCCTGTATAATAACTTGCTGGGGAAAATATGAGCTTTTAGCAAAATGTCACTGTGCTGTTGCCATTGTTCTACCACTGTGCTGAATAACAGGCACATATGTAAGGCTCCTGCAGTTCACCCTGTATGAGGGTCATTGACCACTTAGCACTGTAGGTATCACTGGGAATAATGACGGTGGAAAATGTGGAGGGAGCTGGATAAATATACTTGCCATTTCCCTAGCAAATAAAACCCCTCAAGGCAAAGCTATAAAAATAGTTTGCCTCTGAATTAGGAGAATTTAAATTAACTATTTTATGTCTGCTTCTGGTTCAACATTCATCAGTCTGAATTTGAACATGCATAGGGTACATACTTGAAGGTAGCCGAAGCTTAAAAATAAGTTATCTATTTACTTGTACCTAAGCTATACTGAAACACATCAACAAAGAGTGTTTTACTTTAAATCTGCTTGGTAGCTACTTCATTCAGTCTTATACTCATTAGATGATTAAATACATGGGGAAATATATTCTTTGTTTCATTAACAGTGTATTATTAATTAGGAAGGCATAGCTTTATCAGAGTCACTGCTGATCCCAACATTACTTGGATAAGTTCAGTGTCCTGACACAAGAACATTATAACAACAGCAATGTTCAACAGAGCCTCAAAAATAAAGATGTAGCTTGAAGTTTTTCAGATATCCTACAGTTGCTAAGACATCTCCAGAAAGGGGAGTAAACTGAAAACAGCACAGGAAATTTTACACACATTTCTCTTTTTTTTCCTTAACGTTCTTGTGGGCAACAGAAACCTCCTAATACAGGGAATGAAACGTAGTTTTTACACCTGAGTCATGAGTTGTCCCCTCAGTTTCAACCTGACCCGATGCTCAGTGGAATCTTGGAAAAGGTCAATTCATCAATATGAAATTTAAATGGTATTCACGAAAGTAGGTATTCTTTTCTGTATTCCCCTCCCTCCCCAAAATATATTAACACAAAGTGAGAAAGTTTTCATTTGAAAGATAATTATTACAAAATTATACTTGGACATAATAAGTTCACTACAAGTTCCAGCAGAAAGAGAAAGGAGAGAAGAATCAGAGGTTATCAAACTCACTATAAAATTCAGCTCATGCTTTCCCCAAAAGCCTTATTAAATTTACCCAGGATTTAAAAAACAAATTAACATAATAAAATTTCACATATTCTTATGTTAAATACTGTAATTTCTGTCTGAAATATTCATAATTATTATGCTTTTCAGAAGTGAATTACAATATCTTCAGCACCCATCTTCCCAAAATTTGATTCTAAGTGCTTGCAAGTTTATTCCCTTAGGAAGAAAAAGCAGCCCCAAGTGTGTCAGGATCAATAGAAACTAAACAACAAAGCTTGACAACGTATATTAGATTGTCAATAAAGTCAATAAATATTTTCAACTGTAGAGATAGATATCACCAGCTTATGAATTTTGCTAGTGCAGGTTTAGTGAAGGAAAAATAGGCCTTTATTGCCAAATCAGTTATGAGTTGTTCTACTTTACTGTCAGTACGATGTGAGTATAAACACCATACTCTTCACAGTACCATCCATGAAAAATTCCACTTTAAAATTAAGTCTGCTTTTGAGTTTGACCAAACAAACAAATGAAAATTCTATATTTAAACACAGTGGTGGCAGCATGGTCACTCTTTGCAACAAAAAGCTAAGAAATAAGTAGATTCCTGATCAGATCTCCAAGAATGAGTGTACATGGTTATTGTGGTGGCCTGGCCCTTGCTGGCAGCCAAACTTCCACCCATCATTGGCCCATTCTCTCCTCTCAGGAGGACAGGGTAGAAAAACAAGAAAAACAGGATCTAGAAATCTCAGGCTACGGTCAGGGAGGTCACTAAAGAAACAGACTTAACTTGGAAAATCTTATTTATCACCAATTAAAATGAATACTTAATTATATTATCATTCATTATTATTAGTTAGTCAGAGACAGAAAACCTGACCTCAAGTATTCTGAAGCGTCAGGGCCAGGCAGTGCACGTCTTCCCAGGAGCTCGTTTGCCCATCTTTCTGGAGTGAATTTACCTGCACAGAGTTCCACACTGCAATTGCTAGGCTGCCAGTAGAAAACATGCCTGGCTAAAAATCAAACTCCAATACATAAACCGTATTAAAGGTAGAATGAAACCTGCAGCTTTTGATTGACCTTCAATGCCCTGAGAAGATTAAGAATTTCCCAAGATTAAGGAGTTCCCAGAATACAAAGCAAAGGACTGATTTTTATGGATCAAATGTTAAATAGGCCTGTAATATTGGAGTTCTTAGACTGCACATGAAAGGGGGGAAGAAAACCCCACCCCAACCTTCAAATGCAATTTTAGAACCTTCTTTGAAAATCTGGTTTAAGAAGAGAGGAATGGATACAATCTTCCCCTCACCTGAAAATTTTAATGGATTAAAACCATTCCAAGTCTGTGAAAAAAGCTTTACCACAGTCCCAGTCAAATAACATTTTCTTCCATTTTTTATTCTCATTGCTACTCCAGAGCAGTCTAAATAACAGCAAATAAGGAAATTAAAGTTGCAATTCAAATGCTGTGTTCTGGAGTCCCCCATTGCCTTCAAACAACTGTATGAAACAGAAACTTTATGCTTAATACGCTCCAATACACGTAAGTCATTTATTTGCACATCACTTGGCTGCTAAAGCTATACCTTGCATTTCTATTAGCAGATGGGCCTGATTCTTGCCTTCCCCTGATACAGATTAGCTGTGTTGACCCTGATTTTCTTGATGGCTTATGCTTAGTTGATAAAAAATTTTGACTTTCCTCTCTGTAACATTGCTCTTCCTAAGTTCAGCCTAAGGTACTAAGCAGCCACATAGCCTCTGAAGTTTGCATTATTATTATCTGCCTCTCAGTTAGGATGCTTTGCAAAAACAATTAGGATCAAATGTTGCCTGTGTCTGCTGCTAAGAGGAGCTCTCTGGGTTTTTTACTCCTATTTTTAGAACATTCCATTTCTAATGCCATGGCAGCTGTGTACAAATATAGAGAAACACCTTGAAGCATTAATAAACAAAAGCAACAGAAAACAAAAGCTGTCACATTTCCTGTGGCCATTTGTGGGTGAAATTGCATGTGTGAAAATATTACAATTATGTAATACAGTGATACGTGCACATTTCAAAGTAAATATATTAAAAGCAGGTTATGCAGAATATATTTGTTACCCATTTAAAATTATTACTAGAAGCCAAAGAAAGATTTATTTCATTGCCTCACGGGTTTAGCTTCATAATTTACAATGGAGCAACTACTTTGCTTCAAAATTTTTTTTTTCCCCGACAGTTTCATCTACCTGGTCACCAAGGTGATACGGAACAGAGTGCACAGATGGTGCGAGGAACTGATTTTTAATTACATAAATGGACATATCATGTGGCTGTGACTGGTATTTCCAAGTCCTTTCAGACTGTGGACTAACAGCGTACATGGAATGTCCCGCAGTTCCACCACTTCCTTGTTGCATTTACAGCCCCTGCTTCCACAGAAGTTAGAACAATGCACTTCTACTTTGATGTAATGTGGCTGCTGGAAGTGAGACAATGTAGCCATCAATTTGTATTTGGTAGGTCAATATTACCCACAAGTTGAAAAACTGAGTGTTACAAGAGGCAAAGACTCTCCAATCCTGCTGTAACCAAGAGTGTTTAAGAAACCCAACTCCCCCAACTTTAACTTGCTTCCAATTTTATGGTATTTACTTTTTTAGATAATAAAGGATTGTCTGTAGATTATTGTGGATTAAAATTAAGCTATAACCTCAGGCCTGCATATTGATCTCAAGTTTGATGGTATGAGGAAGCTGATGCTCTTCTTATCCATCCCTGTGATCGTCTTATGCACTTTCTCCACTATCTCCAAGAGGTATTTTTCTTCAACCTGAGCAAACTATGTCATAAAGTCACTAACAGGGAGAATGGCTGCCTTCCATACAAATCAAAGTGCTTCAATTTTAAAGTAATTAGAACTGCACCAGTCTTCAGACCCAAATATGTCTAGCCTCAGCATAATATGAAAGCCGTTATGGAAGGCTCACTCAGAAGGTGCATAAAAACCTTCATCCCCTAATACTGCAAAATTCGACCTGAGTAAAATCTCACTGACTTGACAATGAAAGGAAAATTTTTAGTGGTGGTGCCAGGGATGAGGTGAGGATATCGGTACCAGGAAGGAATCTGCACTTACAGATGCTGGGTATCCAGCCGAGAAACAGATATTGATAATGGAACAGACTTCTACAAACTGAAAATAAGCTTCGCTGAGGTAGGTTTCAGTCAACAACTTGGATCCCCCAAAGGCAAAAGTAAAAAGCAATTTAGTCCTTCTCCCTCCCTAGTCCGTTTCTGGGTCCACTCCTCCCTGTTTGCACAAAGAAAGCAAGTGTCTCATACAGAAGGAGGACATAGGAGCTTCTTTCCGTGTTCCAATTAATCAAAAAATATGAAAGAAAAATGTCTGCTCTGCATCTTGTTTAAATCTTCCATTTTAAACCACGTTCTGAGTTTATCTGTGCTCAGAGGTTACTTACTTTCTAAATTTTACTTTTATTTCTCTGGTCAAAAAAATGTTACCACAAGTAAATTTCCCCTTGAATAGTCTGTCAGAGAGGAAGAAACAGCAGTGTTTGCTATCTGCCATCAAATTTTACATCCTGTCCTATAATCTTATTTACATAGGCTAAAGGATCCTTGGAGAAGGCTGAGAGAGGTCTACATTTGTGCATCCTAGCAGGATTCTGCACTGGTAAATACCACTACCTAGTGTTCTCGGGTTAGTGGACCACAATTACTTTATAGTACTTGAGGGTCTGCACTCATTTGTGCTACATCAATGTAAGGACATTTACATTAGGTTAGAAATGCAAACTTACAAATAGATTGCCCCACAGCCTTGTGTTAGTGCCTTTATTTTAGGGGCATTATCAGATTATATGGCTGAAGATGTCATAGAGTGTCTGCATTATGAACACACCCCTATATCCCCTGAATATAGTTTCTAGCAATATTTTGCATGCCATATGCAATGGTGGCCAAAAAGAAACCTATTAAATGTCATAAAAGCTGAGGGACCCTATCAACATTTTAAGAGAAGCCTTATTAAGATGAAATTCTGTATTTCAGGTCATTGTGAAGTTATTTGACATTTCGGTACCACATCTAATACTCCTGATCAATAATGTAATACACAGTACACAGATTTCAGTGAGTGGAAAGATGGGTTTGTATGCATCAGTTATCTGCTGGAGTTATCATTATAAGAAACTGTGCTGTTAACCTGTCTTTGGATTTATGCTTCTTTTCTCTGCTTTTGATCAAATCTATGGTAATTTTTATAAGATAAAATAGAGAGAGAGGCTGGAAGAATAGCTCATCTGAATGCAAATGAGCTTCTTTTCCCCCCTACATATCTCTCAAGGCTTATCTTTTTACTACTCTCACAGAAAGCAGGACAGTCTGGTTAGAGCCAGGGGCTAAATCAGAAATGACTTGACAATCCACTGATAACATGGCATTTTTAGAATGTATTCTCTACTCTAAGCTCCAGTGACTAAGGGGGAATCATAAAATTGTACAAGTCGATCAGCTTAGGATCTGTTTTTTCCATGGAAACTTATGAAAATTTAAGTGTACTTTATCACCTGAAACGAACTTTTATCTTGAACATCTACAACATGCTACAGTCATAAGCCAGAAATACAACTGCAAGAGAATATAAATGAAAAAGGACTTTTGCTTACTAGATTTGGGGTTTTTTGGCTTCTTTTAATAATTTGAGCTCTGCCATAGTGCCAGTGATGCAGTATTAATAGCTGGGTTTCCCAAGAGTTGTATAATGTTTATTTAGGCTCCCAGGGCAAATGTAAGTAAGGAGCTAAATCAATATGTCACATACCATGAAGCTGGGCATGCACATATGCGCACACACACACACACACTAAAGGCTTCCAAAGCACCAGCTTTCTGCCCCACCTCCAAAACCTAAAGGAACACACAGCCAGGCACCAGAAGGAGCTGATGGTTGCAGGACTTGTCTCTTTGAAGCCTACACCAAGTTGTTAATAATTCCACCTAAAATGCATTCTGCATCTACTGTTAACTGAGAGCTATTCACCTCTTGAGTTTTGCTGCTGCATAACAGCACCCAGCAACAATTTCACTACAAAATGTACTGATCTTACAGTTAGCTTCTAAACAATACATGAGCTTGCTTCTTTTCAAAGCCTGTCCAATTTTTAATTAAAAATAGAAAAATAACCACTCTTCATATGTATCATTACTGTTAAGCCTTGTCTGTGTTTTCAGCTTTTCTTATTTAACATATAGGGTAATGAAATGTATTGAAATGGGATTTCAAGGCAGGTGGTAGACAAGGTACAGGAAGGTCTGTGTTGTTTGAGAATCCTCAATATCAGCAGACAATTTGCTGAAGCAGAATTATTTTTTTCAAGCAAAACAATCACTTAGTGTCTTTATCTTCTCTGGTGTTTCCAGAGAGAATGTTTATTAGCTTTCTGTATAGAGCTACTGTTTATTTGAATATATACATTTAGCAAACTGTGTAATTTTTAGGACACTCTGCTGAAACAGTATTTTAATATTTTTAGACATATTTTAATGAAATACTTGCTTTACGAAGGAATACGGTTTCATATCACAATTTAGCCCTCTTTTATCCTTACTAAACAGCATTGCTTTCCTGGTGTATGGGTAAATGGTTAAACTGAATGTGGCACAGATTTGTTGTTACTGCTGAATATATCTCCTGCTATGTTGCCTATTAGCAGAGAAAAAGTTAGAAGCAAAAGATGGCGTTCAGAAAATGAACGTACATTATTCCTTCTTGACCCTTGAGTGTTAAGGTTACTCTTCATCTCTTCTATTATTCCTCAGTCTCAGAACAGAGCAAGCCTGGTCCTGTTGTATCTAGTCCAACTGCAAGTACCATTTTTTCCAATTGGTTTTCGCAACTTACACCTCTTTCAGTTGTGAAGTTTTAGTCATTTGTAGGTTTGGTTTGTTTGTTTCTCTTCAGTCATAGGCAGCAAAAGATAGTCCACATGAAATATAAATCAGACAGATATAAATCAGTACATCAGCTTTGGGGTTTTAGGGTTTCTTTTCCTTTTCTGGACATAGTTAACAGCAATTTCCTTACTTCTCCCTCACAAAAACCAACACAAGCTTCCCAAAATGCAGCTTTTGAGAGGCATGGCTGTTGGACCATAATTACATGTAGACCAGTGGAATTGCTTCACTAAAGGGGAAAATTAAAGGAGACTAACTAACCAATAGGTTAGAAAAAGGTGAGCATTAATGGATCGATAGATCACTTTAAGTGCCAAGTGTCCAGAGTAGCTTTCAAGGGTGATAATGGATTTTAGTACCACTGTAGGGACAGATTTTAATTGTGCACTATAACAGTGCTGTTTGAGCCATTATATGACTGAATTATTACTATTTCTGTAACAACTTGGATGTAAAACTTGACTCCAGGCTGAAATGTGGCACTTCAGGGAATCCAGGAGGAAATTATTTTACACATTCAACACAATTAATTGTATTTTGCACTCCTGACGTTACCATTTGCCAACCTTAAACAAATTCGGTGCCAAGCTTATTGTATAAAACCCATGCATGGGTATAACCTATGCTGGTATATTTCAGACAAGGAGATAACATAGAAGGAAGCTTCAGCATGTGTCCCAAGAGGTCAAGATCCCTGTGTTCAGTAAGAGAGAGCAGAGAACAAATGAATCAGGGAAATAAACAGGAAGAGAGAGAGGGAGGTTGACATAAACGCCCTTTGCATACTCGAGTTGTGCCTGGTTATGCCTCCACAAATCCATATGCAGACATAGTAATTCTATGAACAAATCGTGAGTGCTCCCTGCCCCTCCCAAGTCAACCAGTAGATCTAAACTTTAGAACAAATAAGGCAGAAATCTCCCAAGGCTTAATGGCTTCATTTGTCATATAGTGACTATACCCCTGACACACAAAGTTCCTTAATCAATATTTACTTCTCATATTTCTGTTTTAAAATTAGAATGCAAACACCATATCCATAATGCAATGTTTCTGAAACCTAAGAGCTAAGACACTCATCCCAATTAAAATGCAGCAAGCAGATTGGTTTTAACACTCAGTGGCATTCTTTTTATGGACTCTTATTCCTTCACAGACCACATAGATATAAATAATCCATGCATGGAGCAATTAGGCCTTTTTCTTGTTTTATGAGTTACAGACTTTATGCCTGTGCAAGTGTCATAAAATATTCTAAAGCACAACAAAGCAACAAAACACACTTAAATCCCTACATTAAGAGTAATTGAATAATTTTGATATTTAATTGCTCTTCTTCTGTCACATGATTACAGTCTTTTGAGTGAATCACACAATTACTGAGTCCAGACCAAAGAATGACTGCTACCCAAAGTCATTTTAGAAAAGGGCATATTTAGCACCTGCAAATGATTAAACATGATGATGAA
The DNA here is from genome assembly GCA_013397975.1 of Machaerirhynchus nigripectus. NCBI lineage: Eukaryota > Metazoa > Chordata > Aves > Passeriformes > Dicruridae > Machaerirhynchus > Machaerirhynchus nigripectus. Next base: position 71,175 of record VZRQ01007357.1, read on the forward strand.
ATAGGACACTGACAGGAATACGAGGACCTGCAATTTTCACACAACTAACAAATCCGAACTGAAACAACAGAAAGTGACTTCCACACTTTTTATGGTAGAGAAGTAGTAGAGTTTTGACTTATTTTGAAAGACTGATCTCGTGTGTTTATAGGATCCTGTGAATGACAAGGGAGAGTTGGGTGACTGAAATCAGAGAGAAAACTGCTTCAGTGGCCTCACACCAAGACTCACATGGTTCTTCTGTTCTGTGCAGAACTTAGAATAAAACTGAGGCAGAGGGGAAGCTACAGAAGACAGAGGCTCACTTGGCTTTGCCTTTATTATTTAAAAATAAAATCTCTACTGTGCTTTCTCTTCTCTTGCAAAAATGCTATTTATAACCTTTAAACTTTAAACACAGAGAAGGTTACACTGAATTATAGAGTATCTATAGAGATGCTTTAGGAGACTTTGCAGCAACAACTGAAATCTTTGCCCTCCTCTACATAGAAAAGATTCAATATTGCCTAGGGACTTACATTCAAGGACAGAAATAGAGTGAGAAAATCTTTCTTAATAATTTTCCAAAATAAATTTAGACTGTGAAAGACTGGGAAGAATATTAAACTGTTTGATTCATACACACTCTCTTTTAGGACAAATTAATTATGCAGCAGAAGCATTTAGTGTAAAAATACAAGCTTTGAAATGTGAGTGTTAAGTGTAGTACAGGGAAATGAAACTGATAGAACTGATAGAAGGAGATTGAAAGAGGCTAATTAGAAAATGTCTGGAAGTGCATAACCATCTGACAAAGAGTACATAAGATAAAAGACTGTGGGCTTTAGCAGATTATTAATGGTTTGCAAGATTTAGTATCCAATCACCTTTGAGAACAGCTTTTTTTCCCACCCAATTTAGTCTCAACTACAAAAATGCAAAACAGCAAATGCAACTGTTGGTTATAATGAGGTCACAAGCTAATGGTGTTCTTGTTTCAAATTTTAGAGTAACAGCCCTAGGAAGATAATGCCTTAAAATAAACATTAGTTCAGCAAGCTGAAGCTATAAACTGGAAAACTGTGACCACGTTCTTATCTTTCTTGTTTTTTCTTAAAACATGAGCATAAATCTTTGTTCTGTGGGTCTCAATCCCACTGAAGGTATTAATGCTCTGAGAGGAATTCCCTTTAGTAGGTCTAAGCAGATTCCATTACTGCAATGATTTTTTTCCCCAAGGAAAAATAGAATAGATAATGTTTCACTCCAGCAGTCACTCATTTAGTCACGTGGCTGAGAAGGATTACTTCTCTCTGCGTGCAAGGTTCTGAAACTAGACCCATGAGAAGAGTGACTTGAGACCTCACCACCAATTTTCAATGGAATTAATGTAATAGCAAAACCTTTAGAAATTATGCAGCAATTTTATGCAAAACCAGAAGATTTTTAATCATTCGTTTCTCCACCAAAAGGAAACAGTATTTTGAGTATTTGGGGGGGTAGATTTAAAAGATGAGTTCTATACCCCTTGACCCCATAATTTGCCTATTAATCAATTTTAATAAGCTGGAGGATGTTATTGACATTACACATTACAACAGGGAGTCAAGTAGAAGTGGATTTAGATTCCAGACCTATTGAATAAATCTGCAGTGCTCTGCTATTTCTGTGAGCCAGGTTTGCTGATTTACCTGAGAGCTTTACATTTCAGCAAATTATGAGAAGTGTGCTTCCTCGAATTTTCAAGCCCACTGGTTTATGGCTGAACACAACACAGCATTTGCTATTATTTGTTAATAATCACACTCTGGGCTTACCACAGAATTACAATAATCTGGCAAGAACCCCATGTGCAGTTGGATACAACACATAGGTGTATTTATATTATTTATCCAGAAGTAAATAAAGAAGCAAAGGAACTAGAGTTTTATGAAAGCTTATGTTTTACATACTAAAACCGTGGCAGGGTGCCAGTGGGAATATCAAAAGTAGGCATGTTTCTGGAACTATAGTCCCACATCTGTGAGAACCCTGCATGGATCTTATTTTTCTATGGAAGTATTAACTATTCACAAAAAGCCACTTCGATAGAACTTTCATAGCAATAGATTCTATATAATAGCAATGTAATGTTCATTTGAACAAATGCTTGAAACATTCAGGCACTTCATGAAATCACTGAGTGAAACACACAGTGTAATAGAACATGTGTCATTCAAGTAATTTCGCAAAGCAACTCAAAGGTTGTAATTCTTTCACAAAATGACTGGTTTCAGAATATGACCAACATAAATATCATTTGTCCTGCTTGTTTCAAAAATCTGCAGTAACACACCAGGGAATCAGACCCACAGTGCACCATGTGATGACCTTGAAAACAGAAACCAAATAAGGGCACTGGAGCTACTGGTATTTTGTTGGTCATGGATAGTGTTCACAATAATTTAAAGCACAAATGGTTGCAAGGAAGAAGAATGGAAGGCAAGGATGATAAAACATGGAAGCGTTTCCTGTGAGAAGGTCGAGAGCTGTTTATTACTCCAGCAGCCACCTCAAGTTAATCAAGTTCTACGAGCACTGGTTTGTCTGGAAGATGGAATGAATTAATGTCCAACGATGCAAAACTCTCTGAGGAGTTCTTAATAAAACAATGAGGATTTTGTGTAAATGACAGAGTACACTACTTATTAAGCTAAAAATTAAAATAGGATGTATTTTCAGAGTGCTTCTCAAACATACAAGATTTGTTTTGAAAACAGAAAAGAAAAAAAGCTACTGATTTGCATGTGGTGTTTACAATAAGGATATAAAGTGGTAGCAACATTATGTACACATTTGCAACTGTTGCTATTAAAAAAAAGGAAATGATGAAATTTTGTTTCAACCCTTCCCTGAGGTTATTTTTGCAGGGTTAGTTAGATCCCTAGCGACCGCAATATTAGTAGGAGGGAGAGGGGGAAGTTGCAATATTCGTGAATGATTAGGATTCTTTTTAAAAATGTTGCCATCTGCGTTAATAAAATGTACATACTTTTATTTTGCACAGAAACCCTGAAAATGGCATTCATGTGGGCATGTTTCATGGCTCAGGCTCTGTGAGGTATAAAATAGCTTGCAAAACACTGATCCTCAGTGCCATTCATCAGAGGATCCGAACATGCATAAGCTCTCCAAACTAATTGGTGTTGGGCATCTTGCTTAAAAATTCCACAGCAACAGTTTCTAGATAAGGTCTGACTGTGAAAAAGTTGGCAGAATCATAGCCCTTGCTTTTCATAATTCAATAGAAGTCCAGCAGAGAATCAGGTATGAATAATCTTGTATTAATAAATCCCATTCAGCTTTACCTCTGAGACCCATCCCACTGGAATTTAAAACTAATCTGTAAGTATTTGTTAGGAAAAAAAATAAAATTATGCATTACCTTATGGATGTTTCCCACTGAAATGTGCCTTTGTTCATTAACTATTTTAGGTTGACTTTGCTTAGATTCTGCTGTTATTCTTGGACTTAGTAAGTTTTAATGGTTACAGGATTATTAAGAATGGTGAAATAGTTGTGATCTCAATTTTCCTTTTTTGATCCCATCCATGGAGATAACAAAAGTCAGCTCAGCAGTACTAAAAGAAATGTCGATCCTGCCAAGATCTTGATTCCAGGTTCTCCAGCTCCATCTTCTGGTACACAAGTACCTAAGAAAAAAGTAGTCCCACAGCTAATTTTACCAGCCATAATATCTTGAATATATAACGGGATTCCAGAAAAATGAGCTCATAATTCATAATATATGACAAGATCTGGGTCGGTAGTTACTTTACTGAAAGACAATAATTTTCCCTCCCCAGTTCTCACATATTTTCCCCATTTCTTCTAATCCCCAATACATATGTAATTAATCTCTAAAATTCTTCAATCCAAATCCAGGGACTAGATAAAAATCATTTTGGGATTAAAGTCAAGATTGAAACAGACTCAAAATAAGTCTTAAAATCTTCTGGGATTCACTTACTACGGATGTCATGTAACATGTACAGAGTTCGAACAAGTCATTCCAGTCTGCACCAGAATAACAGAACCAACTCAAAACCTAACCCTTAACTCCTTAGAATTTGAAATTTCTCAGGATTTCTGTGGGTTTAGCCACATAACTCACTTTACAATGAACATTAAGAACAAAACTCTGAAAACCTTATTCTTGCTTCGTCTGGTAAACTGTATATGTAAGTGCTGAATACTCAAATTTATTCCAGTGCTAAAACAATCCAGTGTTAAGCAAAATTAAAATTGAAACACAGGAAAAGGCAAAACACTTTGCTAAATCTGGTTCAAACCCACCTTGTTAAAGCAATGTGTTACTTTTGGGCTCTTTAGGATTAGGAAGTGCTTTAAGCTGCTGCTGTTCTCACTAATACTGCTTGAAGACCTTGAGCTCAAAAAAACCACAAAGGAGATTGCCCTCAGTGCACAAACAGCTCCACTGTGTGAGGCTTCCTGACACAAAATCAAAGGAAATATTAATCCCCAGATTTTTCAGGACCTGTAAAATTTGAGTCCTTAAAAATTGCAGTCTTGGAGGTTAACTTAAGAATTTAGATGTCTGATAGTAATTTTAATTATTTGTGATATTTTAAAGTATTTTAAATAGGCACCAGTATTGCAATATTCCACTATTGCTGCAGATTTATTTATCTGTGATATTTCAAATTATTGCTATTAAGCACCAGCATCACAATATTCCAGTATTGCTTCTACTGCCCATGTAGTTTTAGCAAATTGGTTGTGCTGTCAAAGCACTGAACTGTGTTGAATTACACCATTTGGTTTAGAGTCTTCCAAAATGTACTGGAAGAGACATCTGACACCTGATGCATAGTTCACCCCCATAGTGTCAACTCTGATTTTCCTGCCCTAATCATTATATTGTCACATGAGCTACTAGAACAGCTGCTAGACTGTAAAAGACAATGGAAGTGGCTCTCCTACCTGCCTCACTAAAATGAGTTGTGCTTTGAGGTTTTTGAGTGAAGAACATCATTGAAGATCACAAAGAACAGAGATTTCTAGATTTGTCCAGGTAGATGTCTACATTTTCTTGATGGAGGGCATTTTTCTGTAATAGAGAGTGCAGAGTTTGTAATTTTAAAATAGTATTTGAAGGGGGGGAAGGAAGAGGAGAGTTGGGAATATTTTCTGTTAGAATATAGCTCCCATTATTTTCAAATTTTAAAAAAATTATCATTTTGTAGTTATGGCTTCTTACTGTGTTGGAATGGAAAAAGCTAGCACAGTAAACCATTTTCCAATCAAAAAATGTTACAAGGAAAAATGATGGAGAATAACAATAAAAGCACACTAAACAGTGGGGTGCATGCTTCAATAGAACTTGAAGACAACTTTTAAAAATTGTCTTCTAACATTTACTGCACAGTCACATCAAATTTGAGGTTTTTAACTCCTAGCAAGTCTCATTACTCCCTGCCTTCTTCTAGGTTTACTGAACAGTGAATTATTTACATAAAACAGAATTTCTTCCACAGGAAAGGCTTGCATGGTACTTAAAAGCCTGAATAAACCAGGGACTTTGGCTTGAATCTATAAAAAAGTCATCTAAAAAATCCTATCAATATCTGGATTGTATTACCTTATCATTCTACCTGTGCAGCTGAATTATTCAAGTATGCACACCAGAAATGGTAGACAATGCCTCTCTACAAAGCTGTGATGTTTTTTGAAAAAAAAAAATTCTAAACATTCCCAATTTTCCCCACATTAACTCTCCATATAAATTACAATGCACTACACCCAAATCCTTGCTATAGCAAGATGCTCACTTCAATCTGGAAGTCTTCAGGTTGCACCCTGCAGGAATCAAATTATGTTCTGTAAAGGGCTGGAAAGCCCCACAAGAACTGGTTTTGGCTGAAGAACTTGTCCAATGTACTTACTTGTGGACTTACCCAGATCAGGGATCTATCTTAGCTCCCTCTTCTTTGAAGTTCAGTGTGCAACCACTTGTACTGCTGTAAGAAGAACAGAAGAATCATCTGCCTACAGCAAGGACTGCTCTGGTGGGCAAAGTCCAAATTCCATTCTTCAGAAAAAGAAAGTGAGGAATTAAAGTTCGTTCAAAATTTCATCCTCGGTGGGCTGCGTTAAAATGAGAGAACCTCTTGTATCTTCATAAGGTAAGAATACAAATCACACAGAAAGGCATTCTGAGAAAAATATTTCTTAGAGGAACACGGGAGACCTTAATTCTTATCCACGGAGGTGGGTAATATACATGTGGCTGTTCGTTAAAAAACCTATATGACTGTTTTTGTACAAGATTTTACTCATATATTAGCTATCACGTATTTTGCAAAACAAAAAAGACCACGGAAAAGTAAAATCCCCCATTTTTCCTGTATTTAAACCATGATAGTATTTCTGAAATGGGAATCCAGAGCCTCACCAGATTAATGTCACCATCTTTCTTCCTTCACTTTGATCAGGGAATTTGCTATATCCACTTCTTCTGGTTTCATTCAGTTGGAACTTCTGTTTGTACAGTGATTGCTATTTAACAGTTTGGGATTTAAACCAGTCCCTGAAGAGATGGGTGACAAAAAAGTGATGTTACTTTTTAGATCCTTTCTAATTATTTCTACCCTCACCCAGTACCTGCAAACATCTGATCTCCTTCACTGTGCTCCAAGCTCATTAAAATTGGAACACTAAATAAGAATATTCAAAAGATTGCCTTCTGCATTGCTAAAGGCACCACTACAGGTACTTGACTCATCCTTCAGACTAGAAATAAATAAGTCTAGACTAGAAGTAAGTCTAGGACAGGTGAAGTACAGACATTATGGGTTGTTTGTTTTTTTTTTTTAAGAAGACTTAGTATTGGAAAAGACCTTTTTTTAGGGAAGAGTTCCTAAGGGAATTAACTTACAGAAATTACTTACTCCTTGGCAGTGTATATAATTGATTGCTGTTCTTTTTTTACAAATATAAACCAGCATTTTCACTACCACGTGTGGTGGTTTGTAATGTTGAGACTGAAGAGTTCTGCAAGGCTAATTTCTCCTCCAGCCTCCATTATTTTTATGTACCTCAGCACTTTCTCATCCTTACTGAGACTTGCTGCAAATTTAACATACCCTAATAGAGATGAGAGAGCATTGCAACAATGTTTATCTACTGTATCATTAGGGTTCTTGTTACCGTAATTTCACAGTTCTGAGCAACAATTCTCATTTTATGGGCAGGTAATTGAGCTCTATGATACATTAATTGATTTGCAGAGGAAATACATTAAAAGCTGGTTGGAAAAGCAAATTATTCAGCACCTTCACTCTGCTTGCCTTTTAGAGCAACTGCTCTAGGACCACTGAAGGAGTTGGCTTTCTCATGTCAGTGAAGCTACAATTTAGTGTTTGTCCAAAGAATGTTCACATTCTAAAATGGAAGTGAGGTTACTGTGGTTTCATGAGTTACAAAGGCATAATTAAAGATTACTGCTGATTCTTAGATCAGGATCACTTCTCAGCTCAAGGGACATTTAGTGGGAAGAGCTAAGGCAAAAGACAAAATTCAATAAAGTGTTGCTGATAAAGCGAGTTATGAGTTATATATGAAAATGTTAACAAAGGTGATCCAGTCAGAAGTCATGTCTGCCTGTGATTCAGTGCTGCAGCTGGTAACACCAGAAGTGCCAGTCATCCAGTCACTCCCGAGGAACAAGTTTTTTAAAGTAACCACTGCTGTTTCAGGCTCAGTGAAAGACAGGACAGAGACAAAATTTATGGTACTCCCTCAGCATAAATAGAACTTTCCCAGTGATGAATTTGCCCCCTCTGGTCCTATCTTTGATAGTCCTCTTTTAAAATCCCTATTTTTATCAGCTTTTCATAAAAGGCTTTATTACTCAAAGAAGTGAATGTTAGAATGTTAGAATGTTAGAATTTTCATTTAAATCTACCTTATAACTAAGCAACACCTTTCCTAACCTGATTTTGTAGAAGTTGTTTTTGTTTTGTTTTCCTTATGATCCCATGCAAAAATAGGACCCGAGAAGGAAATTGAAAAGGTTGGCTAAAAGGAGCCAGCTGATGGTAACCTGCCAGTGACCTCCTGCTACAGCTGACCTGCTGGAACTCCAAGGTAAGAGGACAAGTGCTTCATTTTCAATCAAGTCCATATAAACCACAAAAAAGGCAGAAGGACAAACATGATTCATAAAGGCAGCAGTCTGTGGCCAAAAGCAGCGGAGTCAGCAGCTAACATTTCACTTCTGATGATAGCCCACTTGCAGAAGTTCCACTTGAGTACCTGCCAGAAAGCAGAGGTTGTTCTTCATTTATGTGTCAAACCATAATTGCCATACTTCTGTTGCTATTCAAAGAACAGGGATAAACTCTGGGGTTTGTTAGGTTTTAAAAAGTTTCAAATTTCAGGCTTAATAGGAGGTAAAATGGAATATATCACAGGTAACAGTACTTAAAAATAAAAATATGGAAGAACACAATGTTATACTCATGTTACCTATTGCTTTCTTCAGCAGAGCAAAGTCTTTGCAAACACATAAATACTTTTCTTTTTCCCCCCAATAAAAAAAAAAAATCTACCTTATAACATGTAAAAAAAGCCATAAAACCAAACAAAGCCTGATTCCTGTAAACAGAAAATGTTCTTTAAAAATTCAGTTTGGGGAGCATAAATATTTAATTGCCTTGAGCATGTCTTAGAAGCTCAGATTTACTCAAAATAGTGTCAAGAGCAAACAAAACTGCAGAACAATCTCTTTAAGTATGAAATACCTTGTGGGAAAAAAGTATTTTCTTACAATATTTCACTATTTCACTTTATGTCTCAATCTAGTAACTTCAAATCCTGTAACGGCATCAGTGGTGGGGAGAGACAATGAACGCTCCTTTTGTTATTTGAATGACTGCGAGGTTTTGACATGTACAATATTATTGAAAAGAATTTATTCTCACAGGGTTTCGTTAGAATAACAAGCTGGTAACCTTGTATTTTTTTAAGAAACAAAATGAAACATTTGAAGTAGAACAAAACCTTCATAAAAAAGATATACATGTACTGCTAAGTACGAGATATCTATATATATATCTATATCTATCTATATCTCCAACTTCCCAATGTCTTTTTCTAAATATTAGACAACTGGCTAAAAATTTTAGATTTATTAGATTATTTATTGACTGTTAAGTAAATCCTGCTTGATAATTAATATCAGTGGGGACTGTTAGTTATTAAATATACGTTGCCCAATCTTTAATAAATAAACTTTAATAAGAACAATTTAAAATCTAAAATTAAAAACAATTTCAAGGACACTTATTTTAGGAAATTGCACTAATAAATAGTAAGACATCATACACAGTTAAATGAGTAGCAATTACTTTATATAATCATAGTAACAGTAATAGATATGTACTACAATCGTGTTATAACCTCAAGAGTTTATCTAAGCACAGTATCCAAGCATTACTTTCTAAACAACACAAAATAATTTGTCTGATTAATTCTTTTAGAAAATATGCAATGGGCATGTCTAAGAGCTCAAATTAATGGCAAGTGTTAGCTTGGAAAGACAGAAATTTACTGCTGACAAGTAGGAAGACAGAACATATTTCTGTAGTTAACACATGTTCATACTATAGATACTAATTTTCAATAATTTATTTCAGATAAAAATTGACAATTGTGGAATATTCTGCTATATAGAATTTTTTTTGAGTGACCGTAATTCTGTCTGAAAACACAGACTAGTGTGTTTTCAGAAACTGTTCTGCCTCTCAGAAAAATTATTCCATTTCTACTTAGAGTTTTAGAAAAGTATGTGACAAAAATAAGGCCTAATTGCATTTCAGCCTTTGTTGCTCTAAGTAATTGTTGCTATTATTATTAATAACTATTATTATTTATGTTTAAAATATCTCCATCTAATTTGGGTAAAGTCCTGAAAAAAGCAAACTAACTTGACTATTTTAAATCTTTCATTTTAAAATGTGATATTCTAGATAGTTCAGCTCTGGGCATCCCCTCAGAGTTAATTTTCATGGATATTTACTGAGTTCAGAAGAAATTTTTAAATTATCTTAGTTGGGTTGAATTAGACATATAAGAAGCATAGTCACCCCTCAAAATTTACACTCTTATTCTCAGCAATGATAATTTGGTTTTTCTGCACGGGTTCTTTTCATTTTAGCAGCAGCAAAGCAGTTTAAATGGTTAATCACCTTGTGCTGCTCCCCAGGCACTGCTAATCATGGTAACCTAATCTGCTCAAATTAACCCTCCTGCTGCAGTTCCACAGACAATTAACCCTTTTATTGCAGTGGGTTGTGCAAATCAAATCTCAGCCCATTACCATCATCTCCTGCACACTGCTCCAGGATCCATAATTGCTCATAAAGATTCTTCTTTTACATGGTTAATCTCAAGATTTGAATCATGTCTGGGTAAAATTCTGAGGAAAACAGAGATACCAAAATCCATCTATCATCTCAACAACTCCCAGGGTCATTTCCAGGTCAGCTCCGTAAGTGTGCCGGAGAAGCAGCCCCGTTTCCTGATTTGGAAGGACAGGCTGGGATGTGAGGATGTTTTCCTAGTGCAGTGTTACACGGCTAAGGTTAAATCCTCTCACCACAGCTACTTTAGCAGCGTCTTTTGTCATTGCTTGTGCTTCATGGCCTGTTAGGTGGCACTTCAGAAAACGTATTAGAATTGACCATGAGACTGTTGAACTTCTTGACAATTAGTTTGACTTCCTTAGGACTTAACTGACAAAAAATTCACTGCCCTGTGTCTACTACTCGTGAAGGGACTTGCCTTTGTCCGAGACAGCACGAAATAAGAGAAAAGTGGATTTCTTCCAGGTCAAAGTTTGTGCTGTACCTATGTGGTCTCTCAGATCCTTGATTTGGAGAAGGATCTGAATTGTATTTGTTTACACAAATATCTGAACTGAAAAACAATAAGGTAATAAAATCCCCTTGAATTACCCATGTTTTTTCCTGTCTTTGGGCCAAGATTGCACAGCCATGAGAGAGAGAATTTCCCAGAAAAGAGATAACAGACATAATAAATGGCAGAGAAACACACTGAAGAAAGGGAAGCTCTGGAAAAAGGTATAAAAGACATTTCATGGTATAAAGTGAAATTAATATTTATCATCCTTGGCGGTCAAGAGACATCCTGATGAGCTGAATTACAGGTGGCCATAGAGCATCCAGGCCAAGGGATGGGATGTGGGAATCTCCTTGAGTATCTGCATGATCCTCAGGTATTGATTTATCACACAAGTAGATACAAAGCTGACAGTAGTTATACGCAGTTTGAGATTTTATGACAGATACATGAACCCAGAGGCATATTGGAGACTGTGGACTGCTTACAAATAGCTCACCAAAAAAAAAAAAAAACAACCTCTAAAATCAGCTTCCATGAATTCTATGGCAAAAATCCTTTAACTCATGCTCTTCTGTATGTTACACAGAAGTTATTTCCTTTGAACTAGTCATATTTAAAAACTGAATTTCTTTCATGTTAAAAGGATATTTTACAGGGTAAAATCTGCTTCTTGACTAAATTAGCAAAGCTCACAGAATCAGGTTTTTAAAATTGTGTTTAAAACCTATCAGATGTTATTTCCAGTTAATAATCATATAAACATAGACTAAGTTCATTTAAACTTGAAGGATACTCACGTAACTTTCTTACACTATGCTGCATTGACAACATTGTCATCCAGTGCAAGATATACAATTACTAATCTGTAATATAGACCAAGCCCTGCATTCAGCAGCAACAGGAAATTCACAAAGCAGTGGTTGTTAGAAGCAGATGGAGGAGTCTCTTGCATTACAGTTTAGAGGGGCTGTGATGCACTCCTCTAAGGCATATCTAGAAATGGATGGAAAAACTACAAATTACATTTCAACAACCTTTTCCTGCTTTGCACTTTCATAGCCCAATGCAATGATTAGCTCTGCCATGCTTCAAAGGACTTGAAGGTCATCATTAGTTGACAGTAAATAACCAGAATACTGCTTAAAATACAAAATAGTTATCAACATATTCCATATATTTTTAATTTAAGAGATTATTTGAAGATCACAGGATAATGGCTGAGTCCCTTGATGATTTTTCCATCTGACTGTGCAGCCCCACGCTTTGTGGTCAGACACATAATGCTTCATGCTGCATTATCAACACTTTGGGACAGCAAAGATATTAAACCAGTCTAAATACATTGATGTGCAGGTTCCTGCCTCACTGCCCATTCAGTCATTCCTTTAAATTAGAAGCATTTACCATTCTGCCATATACAGGGGGGAGTTTATGTTGTCTTGCTGAGAGGTTTAAGAAATCTCTCTCTGCAGGCAACAACGGATTGCAAACATAGACATACAGAAAAGCTATTTGAAAAAATCAGAAAGTTTGGTTGTCTCACTGCATTTAGCCTGAGACAGAGATGATAAGCCCAAATTCTCTTGCAATTACCAAGCTAAAAGGAAGAAGTAATGGGACAAGAAATAGAGCCAATGCAACAGCATTTTAACCTATTCTATCCAAGTGTTATCACTTTTCCATCACATTATTCTGTGTTAAACTTGAGTATTAAGCTGACCTTTTGGATACCAAAGGAAAAAAGGCATTAAAACTTCTTGTCTTTCAATCACAAAGACACATCCAGTTGCTTGTCTTTCATCAGGGACAGTTCCTTAAGCCTTATGTTGCAAATTCTCCTGCCAAACTCTAACACCACACTTTTTCCTTCAATCCTGTGTTATTTGTTCTCCCTAAAGACCCAAGAGCCGGGATCAAATGAAGCTTTTCTAATGCTCTTTGCTGCACGGCTCGTGACTTAGAAAGGATAACAGTGGAGCTTATATGACATTAACCTTAACTTGAATTTACACAGAAGGAATTGTATCCCAACAACAGGCTTTGGTTTTCTAAATCTGATCTAGCAGAGCAAGTGCTATAGTTACTGTCTTCAGTCATCAAGCTCAAAGCACAACAATCACAAATAGCTGAAGCAATAAATCACAATCCCTGAGTCTGAAAAAAAAAAAGGCAGAAATATGCAGCAGTACCAACACAGAGCAACTGCACAACTCTCTGGAAGACCTTTAAGAGGGCTCAGATTGCAGTAAGATTGCCACACACACTCCAAGAAGTCGGTGGATGCAAAGTGTTCTGCATACTGCATGTAAAGACCAATCTTCATTTATGGGGAGGTCTGTTTAGAGGATTTGATTCCCAAATAACCTACAATTATGGCAGAAAGGTATTAATTTCTTTACAGCATTAAATTAAGAACTTTTCCTTTGTCTTGGAAATGTTCTGAGCTAATTCCATATTTAAATAGCATGAGTAAAATCCATATCTGCACTGGAAGACATTAATTATTCACAAGAACACGAACAAACGAAACAGGAAGGTGTCCAGTACCACTGCAGCTATACCCCCAGGAATCCCCCAAACAGAGCTGAAACAGAGTTCTCCACCTCGCCCGTTTTACTGTGGGGATTACTTTAGTATATTCCCAGCTCTGGACTCTGCGGTAAAAACCCACAAAAAATTAGTCACCACTGCAGAGTTTGCAATCTGAAATTAAAGCCAAGAATTAATTAAGCATTAGGAAACAGAAAGAAACAGTAAGACAGCTGTGGTCACAATGCTGGGATGCAGTCTCAAACATAAACCATCTGAGCATTGGGACGGCTTCTTTTGGGCATAACACCAGCGAGGAGTTACAGGAAAAGATTTGAAGGAAGGTAATTAAATCAGTTTAGAGGAATATTGAAAGCTAATGGTAAACACAGCATATTTTTTCCCAGCAATTAGTAAGTGGATGATGAAGGCTGGTATCACAGGTCCATTGGAGACACAATCAACATTTTAATGACAATCGAAATAAAGCTAGGCAACAGAAGTACCCAGGAAGAGTGGACAAGACCCTTTCTGATACATGATACCACGAGGAGGCCAATTTAAGAGAACATGTGATTAACTATCATCCCTAGCAGAAAACCAGAAAAGCAATTGAGAGGAGGAGGCTACATCCCCTGACACTGACTGGGCAGAATAAGCAAGTAGAAAAATTGAACTATACTCTCCTCACAGAGGTAGTAAAGATTACATGAGGAACTTTTTCCTTGCAGAAAACATGACCTTGTGTTTCTTTACAAGTAACGTTTCATTCATATTGGAATTGGTCAATTAACATTAAAAATGTAAAAGGAAAGGCTATAAAATTTGCCTCCGGGATCATTCATTTTTAATTGTTTTTTTTAAAACGGCCAAACAAAAGTCACACTCGCTGCTTTGAGGCATGGAGCTGCATAAAAGCAGTCACCTCGCGGAGTCAGAAACACAAACAATATAAACACAGGATCCTGTACAGAAACAAAGCAAAATCTCATAGAGGCTGTCCCCGCAGGTTTTGTTCAAGCAAAGCCACTCTTAATTCTGAAGCCAGTGAGTGTGTGGAGACATCAAGATACTCCTCTGCACAACTAGGCTGACAATAAGACTAGAGGCACCGATTAAAGTTGAGACTTCAGAATGTTTTTATGAGAGGTGGTCCTTTAAATACCCTCAATTTGGACTTTCCTCTAAAATGTCTTCAGAAATAAAAAGCAACTTATTTTATTTCTATGACTACTAATTTCAAAAACATCATTACTGGCTTTTGGTCCAGATTCCACATAATTATGAGACGTTCAGCAGCTAGATTGCATTGTTACCTAATGGTGTCACGGTTCTTTATATGATTAAAGATTGGATATTAGGAAAAAGTTTTTCACCAGAAGGGTTGTCTAAGCATTTTCTGTCATAAAAACTTTCAAATGCAATATAAAGCATCTGTTAAAGCAGTGAAGTTATCTGTGGTGAGTTATGCAAATTTTATCCAGCTACAAAAGATTTAAAGTAAGATATGGAAATAAGTAACTCCAAACTGCCTTAGCACCCAAGCTCACAAGGGTCATTATGTTTATCAGAGTATCAAGAAAACTCTCTGGTAGTGTTAGAGCAACGAACGTGCTCCCTGCAACTTGAGGAAAAAAAGGGTTAATAATTTAACAAGTTTTCCCCTTTCTATCTCTTGAACCTCATTAATTTCATTTTGGGTTAAATGACAAACACCCTCATTTTTTAGTCTTTCAAAAAGTACTTCAAAGGAAATCTAAATTTTCTGAATAATAAAAATAAAATAATATAAAATTCTATTATAAGAATTTATTTTCTCTTTGTGAATCAATATTTAAAAACTACTGATGTAAACAGAGATGTTATCACTCCATATTATGACAACTCACGCATATTTACCATTAAAAATGAACTGCAATAATCAATGTCTAAGAACAATTGTTGTCCTTCCTGTTACTGTAAAAGAACAAGTGTAAATTTTTTTCTCCAAATAGAAGATTCGTGGCTATTTTCTAATTTGATTTCCGCTGACCACAGATGCAGAATCAACCGACGCAGCAGGATAAATAATTGTGGCTGTTTCTCTATAGACAGATAAAGGCTCATGATCATTAACAGTAAACAATAACTGCCAACAATAAACATTAAATGATACTCATAAAAATAATTGGCCATTGCGAAGCTCAACAAATTTAAGACAATTTCGCACTAAATTGGTGGTTGTGCATTTAAGAAGACAGTATTTCACTGAAGGACAGCAAGTGATAAAACAGCCACTATCTCCTGATTCTGGCTGTTTAAAAAGACATTTTCTGAAATGGAGCATTCTGGTTTTTTCCTCCCACATACTCGCCAAGGAATCACCTTGCCTTGCCCAAAAATGTAGTGGGCACAACACTTGCAGAAAAGTGCAAGTAAAGCAAAACAAGTCCATTTCATAATTGCCAGTTTTGCAGTCAGGCAAAACTACACCTAATGCTGTTCAGGGGACCAATTTTGTTCAGTTTTCAGCAGTCAGCATGGTCCTCAATGCAAGAAATGCAAGAAATTAGTTTTCTCCTTTCGATCCACAAAATACACAGACCAGATGGGTGCAAGCCGTTTGTTTTCCTTGGAACATGTTGGTACTAAACAGTTACTAAGCTGGCTCTCTGTACATCACAATCAGACCAAAGGTTCAGATTCAGGAGAGGACTTCATCATTTGTCAGCCCCAGTCATCTGAATGTCCCACAGTTACCATAAAATTCACAGAAACACAATTTTTAAAGGAAAATTGGGGATGGGTGAATTTTTAACCTTAACACTTTTTAAGCCAAGATATGCCAGAGCAGGAAAATAATTAGACAGATTTGGTTCACTATATGGTCAACCACTGGATCATACATAAATCAATTTAAGATTTCAAATGATGGCAAAGCATTTTTTAAGTTTTCAAGGGGTTATTTGTACCAACTGCTAAAAATCCTCACTCAAAGCATGGTTTCAAAAAAGACATCTTCAACTAACTTGGCTTACTTTTCTGAAATCCACTGGATGAAACTGAATTTAAAAGGCAGAATGCAATTTTGTCCAAGGTACAAAGCTGTGAAATTCTTTGGAGTTCTGTGGCCATGAATTAAATCAATAAACCAAATAAAAAATGAACAGAAACTTATGTACAAATGTAAAAAAAAGTTAAATGCTACTTAACTGGAAGCATTGACTTCAGTCATACCAATTTTTAAATAAATTATAAGAACTGGAGAGGGAAAATGAGGAAAAAACATTGCTTACTTTTAGTTTCAGTTAAGGTACACCTGAAATGAGAGTTAATTACTATATAAAAATAACTCTTCTACTGGAAGTCTCAACTCAAATAAAGTGCTAGAAATTAAAGTACCTAAAGTCCCTGCAATTTTAATATCTTTTCATTTGACTGCTGCAGTATTCCTCTTAAAAGTAATCAGCATCTCTTCATCTTCGTGATCATTATTTCTTTAAGCATCCGCTATCATGTTATCAAGGTCTTGAAGCATTTTTGAGCTTTATTGATCATTACTTGGCATATTGTTGGAGTCCAAGGCATGCCTCTGACAGCTCTGGCAGGTCAGGGAGCCCCGGAGCCCCTGCGAGGGGGTCCCAGACCCTGGCCAGAAGCCAAGAATAAAGGAGTTTTCGATCTTAGTCCATGGGAAAAATTACCAACACTGCGAGAAACATTGCAGAGCACGAGAGTTTAAAAACAAGCAGTGTTTTGGTGTGTTGCAAGGTAAAAAGAGTGATTTTAGAACTTTTAGAGTAAAGATAAAGCACTTAAGATGGAGGATTTTGGGCGTTACCCTGTTCTTCTTCTTCTTCTTCTTCTCCTTCTCCTCCATCTTCTCTGGTGATGGTGGCACAAAATGATTGGTAGAATGAAAAAGAGGTAGAAATTACGTGTCTAGAATAGGTGCAAACTAATTGGTATAAAATGGTAAATGATAAATACGTTGTGAAGAATGGTTAGATCATGAAAAAGGTACAAAAGGGACGGAACAGCCCAGGACTGGGCAGTTCCCGCTCAGACACGGCTGGCTTCAGACTCACTGCAGGAGCTGAGAGCTAGCTAGAGATAAGAAGAAATAAACAACTTAAAGCAACATCTGCAGGCGTCTTCTCATCTGTTCGGGCTCGAAGGTAAAGCAACACAGAGGCTAAAATAGAAATAACGGACTTGTGTGGAGTCACAACTCCCGCAGCATATGAGCCAACAAAAGTCAGATCCTGTGGATATTTAAGTTATAAGTGTACTCAACGAGAGAACTCTGGTAACAATAGTCGACATCTGCATTAGTCCACAAGAGGAGGAATCTCACCAGACTCTTTGCTCCATAGCGAACAAAATTTGTTTTGACAAATTAGGCTGCCTTGAAAGAAGAGCACGACAAAATGTAAATATACTGTCACAAAAACCAGACTGGTAATTCAGCTGAATTTAAACAAGGAAATCACAGAAGTGATTTTTACATGCCAAAAGAAAATAAAAATAATTTGATTAAAAAAAAATCTTACTTTCTCTTGATCCAACACTCCTAAGATCCTTATGTTCCAGAAGAATCTGGTGTAAATAACAGAGAATTTCAGATTACAGAACTAAGGTGAAATCAGTTGATTGGCTTCTTTTTCTGTGTGGACTCAGCAGGCTAATTTGTCAAGGACATTCTCGGGGTGGTAATAGTGCTTGGCAGTAATATGAATCTGTAAAATTCCAGCAGAGCAAATAGCTGGAATAAGTGTCAAGAAAACTCAGTTATCTGCTGTACTAATAACCACAAGGCTGTACACATCATGCTGAGAAAACCTCCAGAAGGAACAATGTCATTACCTTAAAATTTCAGGTTGGCTTGATGAGCTGTTTATTCCAATTAACACAGAAGGAAATTGCTGGGTAACTACCACCCTCATTTAGGAAGTCTGTCTAATGTTCTCACTACGATGAGTTCTGAAACATACTCTTTTTTGAGGATCACTACATTTAAAGCAACATTAAATCACATATGGCAACTACAAATTTAATCTCCTCATGCTGTAATCATAGACAGAAATAAATTTCTAAGGAGTGTTCACACATCCGACAGAAAAAGTAAAACACCTGAAACTGCTTCTCATCAGAGCTTAAGTCAAATTTTCATTTTACAAAAGGCTGCCAAAATTCTGTTTCAGTGTTGAAAGTCCATATCCCTGGTCATCGTGCAGTTACGGGAATGAGCAAAATACTAGAAAATGGTGTCTTGCAAATAGCATGAAGTGGTCATTTCTGTCCTTTTCAATATTTGTTTTCCTAAGGATTAATGAAACTGGTGGTACATACTGTGTATAACATTCTCTATGAATTAGCATTTATAACTATATATAACACTCTTATAAATTAACATAATTTTGTGTCTACAAAGAGAGACTTATTTCACTGGACATTGTATTAGAAAAGAAAGCTAGTCCTCATTTCCAATCAATATAGTAGAACACTACTTTATTGATCTACTTTGTGTTACTGGTTCTTTTTTCTGTTTGAAATTTTGAAAATTACTCCCAAGAATTTTCAAGATATTCCATAGAAAAAACAGTTTCTTTTTGCTAAAATGTAAAGTGTGCATGGTTGAGTGGTTTCATTCTACATGGTCACAAGCTGACCCTTGACCACATTAAGATGTGGAAAGCAGTGTTCTTTGCAATGGAAAGATCTAAATAACTAAACCCTTAACATAAGAGAACGGTTCACAGAAAAATTAAAAGTCCTTGCTGAGCCAAGACAGGTAGGAAAGATAATTTTATTCAATAGATAGAAAAGCTCAGGTCAGAATAGTGACCATTTTTTCTCAAGAGCAACATCCGTTGAGACACAGTCTGAAGGTGGAATAAGGTTAAAACTTCCCAAAATGGGAAAAAACTCTCTAATCTGAGCTAGGTTATGTAATTATCTATACTTATCATTTACAATTTTGAAAATAGTATCCAAAATTATGAATCCTAAACTTTGAGCTGATTGACTGATTCTTTTGTTCTAATGATCTCCCATTATTTTTCCTTTTTTTCATTTTAAGCTGAATTACTACAGATTTACAAAAGAAGAACAGGAGACAACTATGCAAAGTTGCTTAGGGAGAAATAAAAAATTAGCCCTTTCAGGATGTTTTTCTTAAACTTGAAATTAAAGGCACTGAAGTTTACTCACGTCTGTAACACAGGAGGAAACATTTCAGTCTAGATAAAAGAACTGGATGTGCACAAACAACTATATTAATGGAGATTATTCTGGAAGCTGGATGGCCCACAAATACTGGGATATGTCTCCCATCAAAGTTTGGAATGTAACTAAGGGTGCAAATCACTACAGTGTTCTTGTGACTAAAAAAATTTATGCCTGAAAAATCACCACATCAGAGCAACTTTCAGATTAAAATTCACCTCTCATTCAAATTATCCAAAAGAATTCAATAAGGTGAACTGATCATGGTGCAGAAGTATTTCTGACTTTTAGGAAATAGAGTACAGTCATATTGAGTAATGTTTAAAAAAAAAAAAAAACACGTTGTCACACTACATTCACATTACAGCATGGTACAGTCAACAACATTTCTCTTAATCTTCAGTATCTCTCACAGTAGTAATGGCAGGATGAAATTACCAAACTTAAAAACATTATGTAAGAACTGATTCTCCCACACGTATGGGATACCTCTGTCTACTTCAGAGAGATTTATCCTGAGTTTTCTACAGCCCCTGGAAATACTATAAACATTAGGCAACCACTGGAGTGCTTCATATGTTCCCTCAAAGCTTATTCCATTCATTTATGCTTCCAATAGGTATCAGAAAGAGTGGAACTCAACAGCAAGGGGTGGAATAATTGGATGAAAATAGCAGTATTATTGGCACATGAGAAATTAAAGACATGTTCATTACCAAAAGGATCTGAAAAATGCACCTCATCTAGTGCAACTTCCATACTGAGGCTTAGAAACAGACCTGTAATTTTTAAGTTCTAATTTTTGAGTCTTGTAGATGCGAAGCCCTAAGCCTCA
This sequence comes from Machaerirhynchus nigripectus, assembly GCA_013397975.1. NCBI lineage: Eukaryota > Metazoa > Chordata > Aves > Passeriformes > Dicruridae > Machaerirhynchus > Machaerirhynchus nigripectus. The sequence goes on from VZRQ01007357.1 coordinate 91,651, forward strand.
ATCTCCAAAGTAATCAACTGAGACATAGTTACTATTAAGATTTGATAGTGTGGCTTTATTGTTTACAATGTGTCTTGCCAGCAAAATACAGGTTGCATGAACACCTAAACTCAATGCATCCCCAACCACTTGTAAACTGTTACAGAGAGAAATGGATTTTTTCTGTTCTAATTGCTGACATTGTAAGTTACCAGGAGTAGAGTGAGTATGGAGTAAGATTTTACACAGCAAAATAAAGAATGCACATAGACAGTAAACCCTGGATCCCAGCCCTGAAATCCTATTTTATATTCATTTATTTGGCTTTGGGAAGACATTAGGACGGCCTGTAGTTTACTAGAAATGAAACATTGACACTGACAATCCTAGTTTAAGCAGTTGTTCTGCAGATGCAAAGGAAGATTTAAAATGTTTCCTGGACGAGGAGCCTGAAAATTACTCTCTCACAGATGAATAAGCATCAATAAAAACCACACTGTTACAAACTTTGTATTTCTATATAACAGATAATGGAAAACCATCTGTCCATTGTGGTTATTTGCCAAGTAGCCAGTCCAGCATACAATTTTACTACCTACATTTAAGATATCCTATTAATAAACAATAGTTCTTAACTGTTTTCATTCTGTCTGCACGTGCCGAATAAAAACTTGGTCATTTAACCCACCTTTCAAGGTCAGTTATGTACATAACTAGGAGATTAATTCCTGCAAGTATAACTGTGTTCCTCTTTTGGATTTAGAGAAGAAAGAGAGCTTTAAATTAGTGAAAATTAGTGTTAACATTTTATTCTGCAGGAATTCCTCAAGTTAAGCATAATATTTCTATGGATTTTTTATGATCAATATCCTGTACTCTCCATATCCAATTCTACTCCTAGTTGTCTTTCAGGTGTCAAAAGCCAGTGGGCATTAAGAGATAAATTGTACTCAGCACTACTTTGGTCCAACAAATAACATGAAGAATATGTTTGCAATTAAAATTCACAATGGAGTATTTTAAGTGAACACATTTTAGTATCAGTAGCAGCACATGCTGATGATGGAAAATACACAGTAGCATAGTACTCTGTGCTGTATTATGCAAATGGATACAGCAAAGGTCAAAGCTTATCTCAATCTCATAATAATGTAGTCTGCAGAGAATAATTAATTTACAGTGTGCTTTCTTATATTGTGTACCACAACACTAAAAGCCATTTTCTTCAGGAATTTTCTTTTTTTATGTTGCAGAGAGAAATCATATCAAAGGTTTTCAATTTTCTCTTGGGGACTATGGGGGAAAGGAAGGCAAAGTTCTTTGTTTTCTATTAGTCTAATAGCAACACCAAGCTAAAATTAACCACCAAAAATACTGTGTTTTAGTTGCTAAAATGCTGTTAAATGTTGGTGTTTAGGAATGAGATTTTCATGCCCAACAGCTGCCTTACATTATGAGAGCAGAATTGTTTGAACAATTTCCATGAAGCAAGCAGTACTATAAGGATTAAGTTATACTACACATTTCCCCACAGAGGATAACCTAGATGTATTATATTTTTGTAAATTACTGAAGCCGTGTGCTGAGGATGGGAAGTGTCATCCAGAGCAGCGAGGTTATATAAATGGAAGCATAAAAAGCCAGGATGCTAATCTGTGTCTTAGGTGCTGGTGGGAATTTGGGGAACTGGTGTTCCCTGAATTCTAGTTCTGTCACTGTAAACCCCGTCTTCCCCATACACTGATCCAGCTCCATTTTCCTCTGTCTGCCAAAAAGAACAGCAGTTTCTTGGCTTTGTAAGAAAAATACCTTTCAAACACATTTTCCACACCTATTTTTAAATACACATTACACATACAGTTTTAAAAAGAGTGGCCGTCTGACATAAGTCTCAAGAGATCAGATCTCTAAGCAGTAGGATGAGATGGTTGTGTTCTTTCAAATCCAAGGGGTCTTATTCCTTACCCTCAAATATTTGTACTGTATTGTGATTTTGAGCTGGAAGCTAAAAATAAGCGCTTGGGAATCAGGTGGGGTCACACAGTGCGGACGACAGAAAACTACCATGATAAGGGAGGCTTATTTGGTCCTGCTGGAAGTATGTCATTCATCAGGAATTTTAAGTCCCCAATTCCAGCTTCAGTTTGTTCAGCTTATGTTCCCTCATATTTTCTAGGAAGGTACATGCTTGTGGTTGTTTCAAGGGAACCTGAACAACATGATCCTCGTGTGATCCAGCGGTCTCTAAAGCCCACTCCCTGCAGTTTGCACAGGTCAGAACAACTCCTGTGTGGTTTTTATCACCTTTATGTGAGAAACTTGCACACACGCAAGCACCTTTTTCCATCCCTAGAAGTCATCAGTCGCTATAACCTCGAGTGTCCATCACAAGATGCAGAACTTGATCAATGGCAGTGCTAACCAAATGAACACAGATCCTGTTGTCCTTATGTCACTTACCTTTACACACTCCAAATCAAACACCAGCAATTTCCAGGGAAGGTGAAAATGCTGCAGAGTAGTTAATGTTGACAGTAGTTGCTAAAAGGTCATTTGGAGACATTCATTAGTTGCTTGCTGTAGCAGACAGTCATTATTATTGGCAGCAGAAATTGGCAGAAAGCGTTGCTATTGTCAGAAAGCATTAAAAGAGTGTCATTTGTCAATACGTGCTCTTTTACAGAGCAGCAGGCTAAGAGAACTTCATCTTTCAATTTAAATGGGAAAAAAATAGAAAGAATATCCTGAGGTGCTTTTATCTGCATCTCCTGATATTGGCATTGAAGATTCTTTAGGAACTCTGTATCAGCCCACTATCCTCCTTATCTGGGAGCAGAAAACCAGAAGAATAGGCAGAAAGATTTTATCATAAATTTCAGTTTGTAGGATTCTGCTATGAGTTTTTCCAGAATGAAGAATGTGTATGACTATCCACCTATCAGTCAGGCACATTTTGCACTAACTCTATTTCTAAGCATAGATACTTAAGTGTTGTTATCTAAATGAACTCAGATCTGCTTGCCCTGCATTGGTAAGGGGGAAAATATATTAAGATTCAAGACTTCTTTTTTTTTGCTCCATATATTTGAGCAAATGCAACCATAATACATTTCAGACTTGGAAGGTGGAAGTAAAGTATAAATCCAAGTTGCATCTCTTTATAATTTTCCATTAAGGCATTCCAATAATGGAATTAATTAAACTTTCATTTTAATGCTGTCAAGTTACATTAAAAGCATTATTTAGCCCTTCCCAAGCCTACATTCTAATAAATGTCAAATCCCCGATTATTAGATACTTAAATATTTGTACTAAGAACCTTTAATAATGAGAACACACACTGCAGATGTGTGCTGTTGTACTATTAAACTGAGATAAATAACCTGGGACAATTATTCCCAGTCTTAATAAAGCTGATTTTCTAATCAAGTGTCAATAAAAAGACTTGTTTTTACTATGGACACAATTGCACTAATAATTTAGACTTATTAAATAATAACTTTCAGAATGAACACAGAAGCACTGTTAATTTTTTTATGACACCCTTCATTCTCCCTCTGGCTTCCTTTACCTCAAGCACTGAGAATCCTTTTAATTCAGTAGAGCAGTCAAAGGCTGATACTTCATTTTCATTTCCATCTTTGTCCCTGCCACAAGAAAGGTGACAAAAGCCAGAAGAGGGGAGAGATAACAGAAGCAAGGGAATGGTTTATAGGACATCACCTTTGTTTTGTAGTGTATTTCATTGCTCACCAGCCAGCTCTACATCTTTATTTAGGATGTCCCAACACTTATCCGTAAGAAAGAAAATGAGCAAATTCCTGTAGTACACTTTCCCCATCGCAGTCCTTCATTTACTGTCTGCTGGATGCACCCAGTTTACTAGGAGAAGTTCAAAGAACTGAAAGCCTGTATGATACCATGGGACAGAAATTTCAAAGCAACTAAATGGAAACTGGCAATAGCAGAATTGTTGATGCAAATCTTACGTCTTTAGGGTTGCTGACAGCTTTGAGTACTAATTTTGACCTAGACCATAATTCTTTTCCTAATTCAAGAGCTTTCCTTTTTATTCTATTCATTAACAATGACACTGAATTTTTAAATGAATTTGCATAGTGAAAGAACGCGACATGTTTTCACTTCAAAGATTTATGTGTTCTTAAGGGACTTGTTCACATGCCCTGTTGGTGAATCATTGAGGAAAAGATGGTTACCGTGTTACAAAAGCAATAAAATATGCAATTTACTAAAACACTATCGGAAAATATTATCCATGGAAGAATGAGTCTGATTAGCTAAGAGCAACAGATAGCTTTATGATTGCAAGTTTTATAACTATTTGATAACATAAAGCACTATTTTTTCTCAAAAGGAAGTTGCGGCACTTAATGCATTTGCTGAGCTTGCTGTTGTCAACACTATAAATCACTCAACAAGTTGCATTCCTCAGAAATAGAATCTGCACTTCATGGTTAGAAATTTACAGTGTGCTAATAAACTACTTGAGAGATTATTTCTGATTTTCAATATCCAGTCAAAAGAACACTTATTGCTACAGTCCAAGGCATTTATTGCTGATAAAATTACAAATAATATCACCAGTTACTCACATTTAATAATGACTGTAACAGACCTGGAGCAAGCTGTTCTTTACATTTAAAATCAGCACAAGATGACAATCTTTGGTGATGGATTTCAATTACACTTGCAAGATGTAGTAATACAAGATAACTAGACTATACACTTGGATGAAATTTTTAAATTACATTTCCCTGATTGGAAATCAAAAAAATTGTTTTCTAGTCTTTCCTCATCTTTGGGGCAGACTGAATTATTCAGTTGCTTCAATATTTCCACAAATCACATTTTCAGAGTGTTTCGTTCAAGCTCTGTTGTGTTGACTCTATCAGAAACAAACATTAATGGAATGCCACAATCACACTTGCACTGAAGGGAAATCTTGAGGCACTACATCCTGGCACTGTCATGCAGTTCCCAAGGGCAAGAGTGTCTTTGACTTCAGGAATAATATTTGTTATTACTCTGTTACTGCTATTTTAAAGACTGATATTTATTTAAGGACTAATAATTATTATGTTAATGCCACAACAAAGAACTTACTGACAAAACAGTGTTTGACACTAGAAAGAACCTAAAAGAAATGAAAACTAGTGCAGCATCATCTCTACAAGTACCTGTTTGACTTGAGCTTATATTAAGGAAAAAATAGCCAGAATGCAGCTGAATAGATTGTGGCAGATCAGAATTAACCAAGCACAAAAGAAAAGCAATGTAAAAAAAATAAGCCAGCAGCCAGTTTAGTAGAAATGGCAGGATAACCTTTTCTAGGCGTGTGGTCTGAAGTTTCATTAAGGCACAGGTTCCCAGACTATTTTCAGTGGAGATGAAGGTATTGAGACTGCAGATGTTCCACAGACAGCTCATTAGTCACACAGTGCTTCATTCACCAGGCTCCTTCCAGATGAGAAACTCCACAGACATACAAAGAAATATTAAACTGTGTTAATGATATAGACACATTTGTGTATAAGCAATCATCATTATTACAGAGAGGTCACATGCCTCTGTACCAAAGGACATCCTCAGAGATTCAATAAAAGTCTTCCCAAAACGATCTCTATTAAAAACAGGGCTCATCCTGCAGAACTCTTCAGCATCCCTGCTTCCAGCTGCTCCATTTCCCTCATGGAAAGATCTCACTTCAGCCATATGGAAGCACCTGTTCACTCAATCTGCTTCCCTCCCATCTCACTTGCATTAACTGCTCACCTCCTAACACAGAGATCAGTCCTATCCCATTTCTTTGGCACCAGCCTAACAAACACAAACTACAACAACAAAAAATTTCCTTTTGAATCTCTGACACTCCAAGGCTCATGCACTGCACTATGAATGACTTTTTAATTGGTTAAAATCTTGAAGGAGCATAATAAAACATGCAAATGAAGGCCGTAGAACTTTGGACTGTCTGATGTTGGAATGATGAGCTACAGACACCTGAAGGAGTTCAACAAGATTCCTTTGTCAGTCTGAATTGCATTTAATAAAGTATTAAAAAAAAGCTCAGATTCTTCTCAAATTCATCACAGTTTTACCTTCCAATGGTCTGGTCTGTCTGACACACAAATCTCCTGATTAATTAGCCCTCTGAAAGAGCTACCTGGACACAAGATTTCTGTCTAAATAAAGACCCCTTCCAAGCTGCTTTTCCTGCTTCTGTGGCTCAAGAAACCACCCGTTAAGCTGGTAACAACAGATAATAGCCCCTAACTGCAGCTGCTTGCATGTTTTCTGGTCTACTTACATACCCTCGAAACTATTATGTGCAATTAGTAGTTTGGATTGTTTCTCCCTTCTAGGAGTAAGAAGGGAAGAAACTCTTTAAAAATGTGATCTCTCTAAGGCTTTCCACTGAATATGCCACTCAGCTACCCTTAGGCCACTGCTATAAGGTAAAAAGCTGTGCCTTAATAAATCAGTTGCTGCTTTTCCCTTTACCCAGTACTCTGTACTTGGTGCATGCACTCCACTGTACAGATACAGAGTACACTTCATTGTTAACAACCTGAGAGCAACTCTAATTTAAATTACTCCAATATTATATGCACATTCTCCCTGAAGAAATGTAGAATACTTGTGAAATACTGCTTTTAAGAATCTTGCTTTAGTCACTGAAACACCTACACATGCAAAAAAAAAAATCTATTATAGCTTCTACAATTTTGTGTTTTACTTCATGGCTACAGTAAAGCAAAATGAATTATTTTAGTGCAAGATAGAATATTTTAACAGGAACATTTAAAGTAAAGTATTATCTTGACTAGCACTAGAACATCAAAATACTTAATGCCCCTGGAGGAGTTGCCTTTTGCTCACAGCAGATAAGCAAAGACTACACGATACTACATTAAATACTCAGATGTACGTGTTCCTCAGGCCAGTTTTATTTATCACCTATGCATAATTCCAGTGTCTTAATTCCTCCTGAAACCACGACTCCCTGCAGTTCTGTCCCAAGCAATGAAGGCACATACTAAACTCAGAATCCAAAGAGCGCTGCCACCCACGATTCCCAGTGCAGTGCTCAGAGAGCGCTGGCCAAGCAGCTGCTCCTCCCAAAGCGCTGGTGGGAAGTCCAGGGATAGCAGAGGGCAAGATGTCTTACAGTCTATCCTGTGGGTCAATTCTTCAACATGAATTAAGAAATGTATCATTAGTAGACTCTTCTGTCTACCTGGGAAGGAGTTTAGCATGCTCCTTACCTGAGTTTACCAGACTGCTACATAAATGTATTCCCCCCATCTGTTCTCCTCTTTCAAGTGGTGTCACTACTCATCTCTAAGGCTGAATTCCCATTGCTAGGGCAATGGCAGCTACAGACCGGGCTTGTCCCTTTTGTTGCCTAGCAGCAGGTCTTTGGGATCTTCTGCTGTGTGACTTCTTAGCAAAAGAAAGTGAAAAGTCACCGTTTGAATCCACTGTCAAAATCACCTCTGGAGACAGGTGATGTGCACTATCAAAGCCCCTGGAATGACCAGCAGCTGTAGAAGCTGGGATTCTGTCACTCTCCAGAAACAATAACCTGCCTTGCTTTGAGGGCATGTTTTCATGCTGCTATCAGGACAGGAACTTAAGGGAAACAACATGACTGGTGTCTCACATTGCTCGTTCCCCTTCAGTCTCAGTGTTCAGTCTCAGTGACTGCTTGCCACTTGTGCTGCTACTTTGACTGGCCCTGGGTTACACAGGTCTTTGCAGTGAATCTACCTGCAACATTCCTAAAAAACCAGCATCCCCAAAACACTTTACAGCTCTAGAGGAAGGCTTTACTAAAGTGAAAAAAAATTTTCTGAGAACACACAAAAATCAGTGAATTTGTCAGTGGCTACAGTTAGGACAGACTGAATCTGCATTTATAATTTTAGACTGTTTTACTTACATTTTACCTATTTCAGAGGAATACAGTTTCCTCAAATAGTCTACAGTTAACGCGGCATACAAATTTGGCTACCATTGCCTGTATCAAAGAGCATTTTTGCAGCCACTTGTAGATCTCCAGCCCCGCATTTGCAAACAAAAGTCCACTTAGAGACCTTTTGCTTACATGGGATGTTCACGCATTTGTGAATGCACTTCTTTTAATGCACTGTTTTAAAAGTGAATTCTTTTATTGCAGCACATTTTTGAAAAAGCTCTTGCCGTGTCAGGGCCACAAAACTTTTACAGAAGGTAAAAAATCAATATAAATCTTGATTGTCTGTAAGTAAGATAGAATGACAGATCAGCTGCTCTTTGGCATTTCTGGCTGAAAAGTAACTTGGGAAACACATGCCATGGTAATGACACAGGAGGAGGGAAAGGAATCCACCCAGTAGTGCAAGTGCTAAAACAGCACAGGAGTAAACCAGGTCAGTGTTGACATTACGTAACATCCTCAAGCAATTTTAACAGATACTATGCTGTCTACCTTTAAAATACAGCCCTTAGCAAAAGGGCTGTGTCCCACTCCTGCAGCTCAAAACTTCAGTCTAGAAAATCTGAGTTTAAATTCCAGCTTAAGAACCTGGTTTTGGTACTGGCTGTAGCAAATTTCCATGCCTCATTTAAACAATTATGTCATTAAGCGTTTGGATTAAGCACTTTTGTAGTCCATCTGCACAATTAAATACTAGTGGCTTTATGGTGGGAAACCTCTTGCTACAGTGAATGCAGCAGCCCATCTCATTTGCAGGCAAGCCAGCCATCATCTCATTCCCTACATCATGCATAAAAAGAAAGACTATTTTAATACTATCCCAAAGGTACATGACAGCACAAATAAAGTGCTTTCAGCTTTACAGTATCCATTACAATTAATTATCTAAAAGTCCTTGGCATAAACTGTGAAAAGCCCTTTCTTTTGAATAAATGGACTCCATCAAAATTATACAGGCACCTGAACTGACTGCAAATGAATGCAAATATTCACTGGCATTTTGTTACAAACAAAGGCCTTTTCTCTGTCAGAGTTGTTTGACACAGTTTTACTTCCCTGGATTTCTAGTATAACAGAGAGCATAATGTTTTTGTTAGCCAATAATGCTAAGAAGGTGTGGTTTATGATATTTCAAGAGATAAGGCAAATAACAGGAGAAAATATTAATGTTCTATGTAATTTTTTTGCCTTTATGAAGTCAGTAGAGCTATTTCACAATCACTCAGTGTATTCAGTGTCAGTCAGACTGCTCATTAGGCTAACTACCATAAATCAAGTAACAAATGAGAAATCTCCCAGAACCTCTGATAATACATGAAGAGAAAGAACATCCAAGTAGACTACAGGCTAGAAATTTTTAAGTGGAAGGGATAAACTAAATTAGCATGAAAAACATACCTAAGCACTAAAGTTCTCTTTAGTTAGAAGGTTACTGAGTTGACAAAAGCTCAAGACTTACTCATGAATTCCTTCTCTGTTCAGGACTGCAGTAGCTGAAAAGAAAAGCAGCATTTTACCATTTCAGTTCTGTGTTAAATCCTGTCTTTTTGACATCCCGTTTGTCACGGTTAATATTTGCCTTTCATTGTCCCTAAATAAATTCTGCTTATTATAGTTACTAAAGTTACCTGGCATTTTATAGTAGAGTCAGCATTTGCTCTGTTATGAACTCCGCATTTTAGGTATTTTAAAATCTCTCCTTCCTCTGGGTGAAATTATTTCTGCAACAATGGCTATTCTAGGTGTCTATTTTGGGATGGACCTATATGAAAGCTGCTGCAAAATGTTGTCATTAAAATACAAATGCAGAAGTACAATGCTGCTCAGATTGCTTCATCCTTGTTCCACAGCACTTACATTTGTATTGATTTTATAATGAAGGCACATGAGATGAGGGAAGTGCTGGCTTTCCTTGCTCTGCCATGTTCATTGATGCTTTTCTTCTCTAAGTGAGGTGCAGTGTCTCATTGAACTGTTATAAAAGAAAGACTAACAGTAGGGGAATAAGTTTCTCTTACAGCATAACCATTATAGAGCTTCCCTCATAAGGCACACAGTGTAAGTATCTTAGTGTGTTAAACAAAAAAGGGTGACACCTATGATTTAGTATTCTCTAGAATGCACAACTTGAAATAAATAGCAGTTTGGAACACAAGTAAACATTGACTGAAGCACCACCAGCAAGCATGCTCCCTTATCCCCTGACCTGCAGCATGCAACGATTCCATGGATTGTGTTGTGTAAGGTTCTTCAAGTGATGATGTTAATGAGTTAGGCTGAAATAAGGTACTAAAACACTGCCAGTCAGAGGTTTGAGAAGTTTTCCTAGGACATGAGTACCATTTTCTTAGCTGTGAGACCTCTTGAAGATGTCATTTATTTAGAGATAATATCTAAACCATTTGCTGGCATTAGGAAGGTGGACATGGTAATTCAGTGCCAGTGTAAGTACAGCTCAGAATGCCAAAGGACAGCAATGCTGAATTCACACTTCGACACTGACCTTACCCAGATAAATCCTGTCAATAAGCTACTTTCCCAAAGGAAATGCACAAGGCACATTATCTTAATTGTCTTGTTTCTCCACAATTAGTTCACCTAATGTGTTTAATACTACTAGAAGTACCGTTCCCGTAAGACAACTAATACCAGGTGACAGACATTGTCAAAGCTTATTCCCAGGTCCTCTGCTTCAGAGACAACTTCCTTTTTGCTTCACAGGCTGTTTCAGAACTCACTGCAAGCTCACAAGAGACAGTACGTTCACACTGAAATGTATGCAGGAAAAAAATTAAAATATGACACTTTAGCCCTCAAAATGGTTATTGGTACAGTACATGGAATTAGAAGAAACTTTGACAGCTGTGCACTTGTTGCAAAAACACCCAAAAATAGTATTACCTGGAAGTAGTAATAAAAACACCCTACCTTTTGTGTTTGACACATGAACAGTTATGAATTTTCCATGAAGAGTTGGTCTGTTCTGAGAGACTTCCTGCATTAACAATACTTACTTGTTTGATCCAGGTCCAAAATCTGTTGACAGACACTACTGAAGAAAATCATGACCAAGAAAGCCAGGCCACAGTATCACATATGCCATGGGCATATGCCTAGGGCTTTCTATGAGTAACTAGAAATCTGCTTAATACTAAGCCAAGGAGGAAGTTTGAACCCATCCATGGATAGAGAACATTTTTGTAAGGATGTGACTGTAGCTTTTTTTCTGCCACCAATGCAGCAGTATTCTAAACCTGTGCCGGGAGGAAGAAATAGAAGTAGTGTAACTGCATGAAGTCTGTATTGACGAATGAAAAGGTTTCATACTTCTGTTGCCCATTCAGTAACTGATAACAGTACCTCACTGTTATCAGATGCAGATTAAACTTCTTTCCAGATATACCTGTGGCTGAGTTTTGAATTAAGTACCTTGGATACAGATAGCAGCAGAGTTGGGTCCAACTGTATTTGGTGCCCTGTTATTTTATCTGTATCTCTACCTGGGTTTTTAATACCTTCAGCACACTACTTTAGATCTCAGAGACAAGGTTAATTGGACTTCACAGGAGGCAGAGAAAAGAAAACATTACAATCTTCTGAAAATAACTCTCAAAGGCTTTTAATTTCAAAGAGGCTTTCCTCCTTTTTAAGAAATGCAGTCTCTTGCCAACTTTCTCATAAGAACAGGCCAGTTTAAATATGTCACAAAAGCACAGCAAGCAGTAACAAAAGCTGTTCCATTACACCAGTAATCCCAGTTGTTACACACTTCGGGTTACTGGCCAGAGCCCCAAGCTGGGAAACGGGAAGCACTATAGAGGGTGCTGAAACACTGTGTAATGACACAATTGAGAGTGAGATGGAACGACAAGACACACTGCAAAATCTAGAAAATCTATGACAACAATTGCTGCAGTGATTTTAAGTTTTATTAGGTACCACCTTTGTACTGCAAGCAGGAACAAGCAGGTCCAATGGTACATAATGCTGTGATTCCCTGCTCAAACCTGAATTGTTCTCTAGTAAATTTCCACGATTTTCTGGATAAATATGGTACCTCGGCACTACTATGACAAGAAAAAAGCTTACATCTCACCTTGTACTTTTGGTAACACTGCAGCAAGTTCTCAGTTAGTCTTTTTTCAACTGCTGTTACACAGAGAAGGAAAGAGAATACACCATTACAAGCTTCTTCAGGTTCCAAACTAAGGAGATTTCACTACTAAAATGCTATTCAAGCAAATTATATCCTTCTTTCAACTTACCTGAAAAGAGCTTCCAAGATAGCTTATTTCATAGATAAAAATTGTTGCAGTAAAACTGATTAAAATGTCTTACATTATTTATAGTTCAAAGTTATCTCTCCTTCAGGCAAGGTATTTATACCTTTGATCAGGATTAACTATTTTTACCATTTTTTAAACGTATGTGACTCAATTTTAATTCAATCCATTACACCTATAAGTCTATTTTGGAGAGATTTCTGAGGGTTTATTTCACAATGGATGAGCTTAATGTGTATTTCAGTGGGAGACAGGATGGGTGCTTGGAGAGATATGGAGACATGATCCATGCATTAGTCTCCTAACAGAAGAATTTCATATAAAAAGAGAGAGACAAGAAATGTACACACTGACTGGTATGTAAAGCTTGTTTCAATCCATCTTCTCTTTCATACCTAAAAAGTATGCTGAAGCCATTGATAATGCTTCCTTTGGGAGCACATATTAGTGGCTATTAACATACACTGACTGGTGTGTTTGTCAACTGATAATTTCACAGTTGTGCAGTTACATCAAGAAAGCAATTTCTGTATTGGTTTCCTAAATTTAAACAAAAAGCTCCCCACGTTGCATACAGACCATCAGGCACTTCTCTATTTACCTTCTGTTAGCTGCCAAGGGGAGCTCCTATATCGAAACTAGAAGTCTTGAAGAACTTCACATAAATTCTACATTTTGATTACATACTGATAAAAGACAGTTACAGAACTTCTCAGGTTTTCAGGTCATTCCTATAAAGTGTAAAATTCTCCTCTTATAACCAATATACCACTCTTTTTCTTTTCCTCATATCAAAAGGTGCAGCCACATTACATTTCTCTGTTGATTGCATTTAAAACTGTTTAGGTATTTGTTCAGCAAGTTCCTACAAACTGAAGGATTTTTTTTTTCCCCCCAAAGCAAAGAAAACCCCAAACTAATCATCTCCTCTCTCTTGAGCACAAATGGAAATGTCTGATACTAAAAAATAGCCAGCCTGGTATTTTTCAGCTACATTTTGAAAAATGCCAACAGAAGAAATGCCTTTCACTCCAAATCTTCTGAAGTAAATTGATTCGGTTTGGTAAGCACTACCCAGCTGCCTCGGTGTCATCTGGAATAAGTAGATACATCCTTTGCTTTGTAAGATCCATGCTCGCAAATTACTGTGCATCATACCTGCCTCAACATTTCCCTGAGCAGCTTAATGAGATCCTTGTTGACTTCAATCTTACTAGGTGTAAACCTGAAGCTGCTGTTGGAAGTTCCTGGCATTTGTTCAATGTTTACTTGGCACATTGTACTCTTAATGTTTCAGTTGAGAAATGACTGGTGCTGTGTTTTGCACAACATTCTCAGACAGCTTAGAAGGACAGTAGGGCTAAACACAGCCCTTTGCTTATTCTGTTGTTTTGGGGGAGATGTTTTCCATCTCCCTGCCATACATTTCTGCTTTATGCAGCAGCGTTTGTTTACATTTGCATGACACATCAAACACACTAAAAGCTCTTTGTCATGTTTTATCAGTGTTTCCCAGATCATGTCCTGCTTCCCATACTGACAAGTTAGACAAAGGAATTCTTGTTGGACAGTGAATTAACCAGACTCACAAAATTTCTTCAAATTTTTGCAGATTGATTGTATTCTGCTTTCCCCTTAAAGGGCAACATGCACATAAAGAAAATAAATATATTTTTCTCTCAAGAAACAACTGAAGCTATTTAGCAAGTAATAAGAAAAAAACCCAGTATCTATTGATTATTTTTGAATCCTTACACTCAGAAAACTACCCATCATTCCTTACTTCTGGGATGAAGAGTTTAGATAAGATTCAAATACAGGGATAAGGTTAAAGCAAAAAAAAATTACATTTACCGGTCATGGACAGCTAAGGAATACCAGCTCTACCAAAAACATTGTAGTGGAAGACTCTCTCTTTGAGGAAATACAAGATACATTTGCGTCATTTTTTCAGGGCCAGTACCTCAGTAACTCACAGCAGATGCCACTCTGTTACTCATCTTATTCCCCAGCTTTCAGACAGACTCATATACTGGATTCCTTGCCTCATACTACAGACTGCACTCTCCATGGGAGATTTAACACATCCACCACACTATGTAGAAAGAAGTGATGAAGGCACCATGAAATGAAAATCAAATTCCTGTTACTTTCTAATAAGCTGCTTTAATTTCACATGACGTAGGTATTTTGTTTTCCAAGAATAATTACTGGCTCCTGTGAAAAGCAATAACTTATCTCCAAAACTCTGCTATAGAGTGTTTAATTAGACACTGAATATTAATATTCACTTAATAGGTGACACAAATTGCAATTTTTTTACTGTGTTTTTCTGATCTTTATCTTAATGCTTATGTATATCCACACAAAACTCTACAGTAATAGACTTACTTCTTGGTCTCTCAATCTTTTGAAGCTGTAGACATTACATTTAAAATCATGGTTTGCTGACAAATTTCAGGATAGAACAAGAAAACTGCTGATTTTGGATTGGCCTCAGCTTGAATAAGTACTTGGTAAAGTTTAACAGTGTTTCCTGCAGGATTTTGGAGTTGTATACCCTTCCTTTTGAAATAGCCTTCTCTAGTTCAAACATTCTGCAAGGAACTTCTTAAGGCAATTCCACAGATTTTTTTTAATTGGTCAAACACAACTAGGAGTTTTTTCGTGTTAGCAGTACAAAGCTACAGGTCTTTTAAATAAACCATGTCAAACTCTCCAGTCCCAAATGTGAATTTTTTCCAATAAGAAAGTCAGCTTTATCTCTAAGCAATGTTGTCAATGCATTCTCAAGGTTAAAACTGAAAACAGTCACAAAAAGGCAAGTAGAAAGAGCTGTACTTTGTCAGTAACCTTTTCACTGACAGCAAAAATAAGAAAAGTGACACCATAATACTTCTTGCGTTAATAAGAATGGTAATAAAATATAGTTGGGATTAGCATTTGAGAAGCTCAGGCTTGTGGACCAAAATGCCTGCTGAAAGTTATGCCTGACCAATTGCTTCTTAACGAAAGCTCTTAAAATAATGAGAACCAAATCTGACATTTAAAGTAAACAACAAGAACATTTGTCTACTTAATTATGTTAAGCCTAAAAGCTTTTAATTTCTATATTTTTTCCTTTCATTATGGTATTATATAAGCAGCATTAGAACAAGAAAATACTATGTATTATACTTCAGTAATTCCACTTTCTAAAAAAAACCCTTCACACTATGTCAGAAGCCAAATAATACATTTCCTTAGTTTACAATTCCACGGTTTTGACTTACTTATAAACATATAGATGGGAGCTGTTAGGTTGGCTTTGGTTTTTTTTTTTATTTTTTCGTTTGACTTAATGCCTTAGGATAATTATAGACTGATAGTACCTGTTGCTACTATGGATTTCATAACACTTCACTAGAATACTTCCTTAGGCCTGCCTCCTTAATTACACCATTCATGTCAGGAGGAATTGAGAGACATTGTCATCAGAAGGCTGAGACCTTGATGAGCATTTTTTTAACCTTTGGAGAAAAATCATGCTGGAATTGTTTCTCCAATATTCCTTACCCTTTGCAGTGATAGAGGAATTTTACTCTGCTGAGTTGACTTTTACACAAAAATCACTAAAACCAAAAATCTACATGCAGCAAGAGACAGGGTCTTCTTGTTTATAAACATTTTGGGAAGCAAATCCTTCGTAAGAGATCCAGAACAGGTATAAAATGGTAATATCAATATATGCTGATACGAAATGGAGATGGAAGGCAGCATGGTAAATATCAAATGCAGGATTTCAATACAAAAAATATTAACCCAGTTTTAGGTAAAATAGGAAAACTGGCACCACTTTTTCTCTTCAGTGTGGTAATTGCTGTTACAAGTACACTTATACTGGAAGTCAAAGCAGCAGAACCCAAGCTAAATTAACTCTTGTTTCCTATAAAAAGTACTTACCTTCCTCAAATAAGAAACATTTTCCAAATTAGAGTATTATGAAGAGGAAACTGAAACAAAAACAGACTGTCATCCTACTTGGTAAGGTCTGAGGGGGGGTGGAAAATCACAATTTTGCAGGCATAAATATTTTTTCTCAAAGCAAAATTGCCTAGATTTTACTAACAGAATGCTCTAAAAAATTTCTTAACTGAAATCACCATCTGGGTTAACAAAATCTCTTGTAGGCTGAAATATAAAAACTTCCAAAGCAGGGATTTTGCAGAGTCACCTCCCTACAGGAGAAACTGGCTGTTTTGATTCCACCATCTGGCTGCATCATATTCCACCTCATGAAGTTGTTGCACAGCTAGTAAGATAGATGGTATAAATACTACAAGAAAGTAGTATTTTCTCTGCCATTATCATGATGATCTTTTCCTCAGTGCTGTTTTCCATAAGCACATAGAATCACTCAGATGTTTAGCAGCTCGTTGTTACATTAAGCTGCACCCTGGTTTGCTATGTCTTGTCAACAAGGCTATAATTGCTCATGAATTAGTTATTGCACCTAAAAACTGAAGGTTCTTTGGCCTCATGGAACCCAACAAAAACGAATATATTTTTAAAGGTTCCTGTATTTTGGGAAAGAAACACCAGAATGACAGCAAGAAATTAAATTACCTATTGCTCAAAAAATGAGTTTCACTCTGAAGCTACATTTTTTCATTAAATAAATAAAAACAACAAACCCCAGACTTTCACTGTAAAACAAGTGACATACATCCACTATTTTTCAGTAAGCAAAACCATGTTGATTACAAAAATAGAACTCCGTGATTTAATGGAGAAGAAAACTTTTCTAAAGTAAGTAGTTGTGAAATATCTGAGGAACTCAAGTTTATCTGTTAATTATTCATGTTTCTGTTTTCATTTCCAGCTACTCTGGAGCTGCTGATGCTGGCACTCTCTACTAGGTTTAAGCATCCTTTCAGCTCAACTCTCCCAAATTAAACTGTCACTTTCTATTAAAAAAATCTATAGCAGGAGGTTGTTAATCTTCTGATTTATACTTTGTAATAGGAAGTCAAAGTTTAAATTAGGATGGTATCAGCTTATGAAATAAAGCCTAAGCAGTGCAGTGACAACCCCAGTGAAGAAAAACCTCCTGCTTGCATTTAAGTGCACAGCAGAACAGTTTTAGTTATTATCTTTTGCAAGGTTTTATTTTACACAGCTCAAGTCAGTCTCACACTCTCATTAAAATAGCAGGGCCTGTAGATTCAGTCAGGACACACCTGAATGAAGATGTCACTTGCCATCAAGTGTCTGAACTGTCCCTGATTTTACTGACATGCTACACCCCCACCCTCTCTACCTTCTGGGTGTATCAAGCAGGCAATGTACAACTCAGCTGAATTAACATTTCCTTACGTGAGCTGCTCCTCCTGAAATTTTCTTAAAGATCTATGGGCTTCACAATTCACTGTGCTGAAAATTAAACCAAACCAACCTTAGTAATTCAACAGCTCTATAAATATTATCTCCTTTTTTTTGTGCCATTCTTAAAAATAGAATATAGTAATAGTCCAATTTACTTCCCTTTAACACTATTTCTTCAGATTTTTTCCTCCTAAGCATTTCCACTCACATCTTCTCCAGTAGTATCATTCCTGTATTTTCTATCACTTCACAGTTGAAGAAAATTTAGTCACAAGATATGTTACAGACAGACAGAAAGTGACCTCAGTGTGGGAGAAACAGAATTTATTAGGGTTACTATCACACAATTGCTCATAAAATGATTATTTACTGCAATTACTAGCACTCCCTCCAGCATATCGTGTCTCATGAACTTTGAGATCATTTTTAAAGAAGTTTAAATCACATATAAACATAACCTTGTTATGACATCTTTACCTCGTCACATGAAATTTTACTCCCATTCTCGTTTTATCCTAGGGATCTCTAGTTCACTCCTACTATTGATAAACATTACCCTCTTGTCTGCTCTGCTGCGCTGGATTTCACTGGAGCCAACAGCTACAGCTGTGGCTCAGCCAGAATTTACTCCCTCTTTGCACAGACTGAGCACGAAGAGAGATTAGTGAGAAAAATGCAAAAGCTGACCATAATACACTCAGTAGCCAATGCTGCAAGGTCACAAGAGGATAATTAGACTTGGTAGAAAGACTCCTTTAGACAAAGATTCATAGAAAGGTATGTATTGCCAACCATATTCTATCAGGGTTTGAGAGACTGAATCCTTGGATAAACATGAAGAATAAATGTACACTAAAAGCAAAAGATTAAATGTTTTATTTTTTATATACTTGCCATAACATTTAAATTTAATTCAGATTTAGCAACCAGAAGGTTTCCGGATATCTATTCAGTAATATGTAATGACATCTTTTCATATATATAGAATTTTGAAGATAAAGACAAAGAACCCACGTCTCTTCTCTACACTAGCTAGATCTTTTGCACAGAGTGAGAACATACTGATGTGATGCAGGGATCCTCATATTCCTCTCTACCAGATCTAGAGTGCCTAAATGCTCCTACAGAAGGCAGTACCAACAGACTCCTTTTGCTGAATGAAAATGAAAATTTTCAGCGTATATTATTGTACACAATTTGAAGACTCAAACACCCCCTTTAAGTAGCAATGCAACCACAACATAATGCTACTGCTGCTTCCTATACTTGGTTTGTACTTGCTGTTCTCTTGTGCTGCTCCACAACTGCTTTTGGGATCCATTCTTTGGACCAAAAGCCTGATCCTCCAAAGTGTGACACTACTCCTTTGCTCAGAAGAAAGCCAAGTTGCATTTCAAATCTCCGTAACTCAGATTTCATGTGGATTTATCTCAAAAATCCATTGCAAGTAGTTAGACAAATATACTACAGTGTGTGAAGCATCCCTTCTTTTGTTTCAAACCCATGACCTGCTGCTTCATTTGAGGCCCTCCAGCTACCACATCACTGAGTTCATCATTTATTCAACCCTTCTGCCCTCTTTGCCCTCCACCCTTTTCTTGCATTTCCAGACTGAAGAGATTTCAAGGAGCTACTCCCCACATGGAAGCCATTCCACAATTCTGATTCTGATCTCTATAAAATCTGCTTTTATCAATATTTGATGATCTTTTCCCTCCCACTACAGGAAAAAAAAATGAAAGTACTTACTTTCTGGGATGACCAAAGCTTCCAGTTAGTGGTTTAGAAAGCCAAAAAGTCTAGAACTGATCGTAACGAGACAGGAGTGAAAAGCTGGTTCTCATCACCATTGCCACAGTGTATGACAGTGGCACCACAGACCCTCCTCTCCCCCTCCCTGTTTATGCCTCATCCACTGTGCTTACATGAAAATCTGAAATCTCCAATTATGTAATAAAAATTAAACCGAATGAGAACATCAGAAATTAAATACTGTGAGAACAGTTTCCCACTACGTTCTCCGCACTAGAGCAGCACAAATGGGGCAGAAAGTCACCATATGAACTACACATTATTAACTTTAATTATTCAACAATTAGAGGAATGTTTTCATCACAAGACTCAAAGAGCACGTTTTACCAATACAGCCATTTTTCAAGAAGGCGGCAATTTGAGATACAGCTTCTTACACAGCATGCCCCATTGGCTAAATCCAACAGTTCTCTGCTCACATGTGAGCAGGTTAGATTTTAAACACCCCTCACACCTTGTAAAAGGAGTCTATAAACTGAACAACAACATTCACTGAAACTGTTCCGATTTTTTTTTACTATTATAAGCATCAGAGAACAATCAGTACTGTAATTCAAGCAACTCCTAAGCCTACAGTCTACTAATAAATGTGATAGAATCTCTAACCGAATACACAAAAGCTGTTGGGAATTATTTCCACTCTAGAAAACACTTTAAATTACCCCATCCCTGCAAGGGAAAATAAAGGTGAGCTTCTTCGTAGTTCAAAGCTTTTCTGAAAAAGGCATGGCCACTCACAGCTAGAAATAAGTTTTGTAATGGCCTTCCTGGTGCCATCAGAAAAGTTACTCTGTCACTTCTATCCCCACTGGGAACTAAGCAGTACACACACTTTTTTCAAGGGGACAGTACACTTGCATCAGTGATTCAATGCACAAACACTTAGAATGCACAGGTTTCTTTAAGACTGCTTCTTGATCAGAAAACTGGAAACTGCTACAGGGATGGTACCTCTGGATTAGGCATTCCTACCCTGATGCAGTTTGGCCTGATACTTGATTAATTGTCACTATGAAAATAATTTTCTTCATGCTCTGCTACCTACTCTAAAGGAGTCTTTGTCTGATAATAACTTCAAATGCCGATTGCTGTGACAGACTCCTCTCCTTTGAATTGCTTGGATCTTTGAAGACATACCACATTTTCTTTGCTAAAATCTAACGTGATAGCTCCTGAAGCTCTCCAGCATGCTTCTTCCCCCGTAAGGTACATGTGATATTCTACATTTACTAGGAAAAGATCTAAGACATATCTTAATTTGATAATTAAACTGAAAAGTATAAACCCCATATTTTAAAAATACAGGAAGACTAGGATCTACACATATAATGATACATCTTAGGGAAAAAATTATTTATTATAATGCCGCTAAGTGGGAATTAGGTTGCAGTTATAGACATGCACCCTTAATTAAAGGCTTTTTACCCTATATTGGTCCACAAGGCACTGCTCAGTAACCTGTGATCTTTTCTGAGGGTTATGAGGCTAAATGTGAATTACAGGGAGAAGTGTGAGCTCCAGCAAGCCTGTGGTTCTGCCACCTTTGTCATTTGTCTTTTTCATTCTGAATTTAAAAGAAGTTGTCAGTGTTTTCCGTGAAAGCACTACTGGGAAGTTGCTGCCTGCTTCTCTTACCAACCAATTCCAATAACTTCATAGAGTAACACCAAAACACAAACTTCAATTATCACTGAAAATCAACCATAATATCAAGTAAATTTAATCTGATGATGGAATTTTCTTTCTAATTCAGTATCTACCTCATACTCCCTGTCAAACTCAGAGATTTAATAACGGTACCCTTCAAAGGAATTCTTGCAGAATTCTGCATCCGGAAGAAGACTGGGTCATTTTAATTTTTTTTCTTCAAAGTATGTTGTAGTTCAGTGCAGATCCATATAAGTTTCCTGAAAAATCTTAAAACCATTTCTGTTTTGACCACCACCCTGAAGGCTCATGTAATCACTGTGATCAAATTCAGCAGCATTAGTGTAAGTGAATTAAGCTTGAACCTGTAAAAGATCTGCCTTACATTTCTCAATAGAGAGATTAATTAATTCCATTAAATAATAGCTATCTACATAGATTCACACAGATTTGTTATGGGGTTATTCAGGACGTGTTATTTCTTTCCTCATCTGAAGTTCTGAACAGTGGATAAGTTATTCCAGAAGTTCACAAGAGGTAAAACTACAAAGCAGCTGAGGTGTTTAGGTCAATAACAAGACCAAGAAGCAAGAGCAAAACAAAATTTTCAAAGATGCAGCATTTTCTTCCTTAACACAGATGAGAAACTTGACTTCTCAACTCCTAATAAAAAGGTAATATAGTCAAGGTGGGAAGGAATTGCTTCATTTTCTTGAAACAAACATTACCAGTTTTACCTTTCAGATCAGTAGGTGCAGATTTGGTGCCCTCCTGTGAAGTTTCAGATTGATTTTTTTCTTATTATTAGAAGTGTCTTCCATAGCACAAGTGCCCTCTGTTTTTCTAGTTTAATAGTTTAGGTTTTTTTCCCAATAAAAATAATAAAATTCTCTCTTTAGGAGATCTCAAAAAAACACCATTGTACAAATAATGTGGGTGAAGTGATATCTCTTATATTTCTCATAACTAACAGAACCAGATTTAATTTAATTGCTCAGTTAAAAATTGCAGACTGTATACCAAATACTTTATTTAAATATCTTTTGGTCCTCCAAACATGCACCTGAGGCCATGCATATGACAGGAGTTAAATTATGCAAATGAGGGATCCCAACAACAGTCTTCTTAGAACAGTAAAATTACTACCTGAATATTGGGGAAACAATGGTTTTTCATGTTCCGTTTTACTGAAACATGAAAAAGATTAAATTCTAACACAAAGTCAGATGTGCCATTAAGACTGGTTAAAAATGAAAGGGAAAACCCCTCCTTTTTATGTTCTAAGCTTCCAATACCATCATTTCTTACCATCAGGTGACAGCATTGTGTAACACTTCCAATTCCCTCATTTAGTTGGAAGTAAAGGAACATGTGCAACATTGTAGAATTGTATAAGACAATGCCCTTGTCAGCTATAACTTATCAGAATAATATGGGGACTGTTTTTAATGCACAGCTGGAGTAGTAATGCACATAACCAAGTAGAGAGAAACAAAGCAAGCATGAATACCTTAGTAAACAAGCCTTCATCTTACTCTTCCTTCTTATTACAATCTAAAAAGATTTTTTTACTGTCTGAAAACTTGTATACACCTGTATATTGTCCAAAGGTTGCTCCATTTTATCACAGTACCATTTACTTCCCAGGAATCAGTTTAGTGCATCTTAAGTTTAACACTTGAAGAGGTAGCTCACAAACAAACCCCATTACGCCTCCTTTCACAATTTTGGGTATTTAGCTATCCATACATATCAATAGCCATACACATGTCCTCTAATCAGATAAAGTCATAGCTCAATGCATCAAATTCACTTTTTTCCCCTGAGGACTCAGCTGCCTGGCTACAGCTTGGGCTAAAAGCAGGGAAACACTGAGGCAGCTATCAGAATACCTGTCATTTCTATGAAGGCACAGAGGCACTGGGACAGTGTGGGCACTTCTGGCTGCTCCATCATGCAAAATAGCACCTGGCAAAACATTTGAGTGCAGGGGTATCCTGGCTACCTACTGTGCAAGGAGAAGCAGCACACCTGCACTAGTACAGTATTGTGCCTGCTTTCCATGCCCTGCTTGGTTCAGGAACAGCTCAGTCATCTCTGAGGCGCTGCTTTACGATGCCATTTGTATTCTCTTCATCTCCCTCTACAGGTTTTCAATCAGCTCATTCATTCCCATGATCACAACGACAACCTATTCACTGGTGACTCACAGACCTACAGCCAGCTCTGACACATTTTCCTATATTCCATTCAGAATATCAACATCTTTTTCTGACATCTCTCCAGGGATGTGTCTGTCAACTGAGATTTCAAAGGGGCCTAGATGTCCACAGAATTGCAATAGGATTTCAGTTCCTCACTGCAGGAACACTAAAGGTGGGCAACTCAAAACAGGTCTGACTCATCTTTTCCCTGAAAATTAGCATGCACTAACTCACTAACGGTAAACGCACAATCAAACAATGCATTGGACACAGGAAAAACTATCCTTCTATAACTACTTGCCACTTCTTAACTATCACAGAGCTGGCTCTGAAGGAGTACTATTAGAACATTGCTATGATATTGAACAAATTAGCTACTTTTTCCTGTTGAAGGCAAGGGCTGTATTTCAATTTAAAGGGGAGAAGAAAAATGATAGAAGAAAAATTGCTTTTCACTGTCTGATGTTCGTTTGCCTGTGGGAATATTGTCTTTAAATTTGAAAACCTGCATCTTCACATAGAAGTCACCATCCTCCATTTCATGCCCCAAATTTGGCAGTAAGCCCCATTGATTATTTACCATCTTTGGCTGCTACTGCAGTATAAAACACTACACAAGACTGTTACCTGGCTTACGGAAAAGCAGATGAGTTTATAGGCTGGGAATCATAGTTTACAAGAATGTTTCAAGGAACTCTCGGTATAACTGGTCTAAGAGCATTTCCATATCCACAGTCTTTAATCACAGAACCTTAAAATGGTTTGCCCTGGGAGGGACCTTAAAGAGCATCTAGTTCCAACACCCCTGTCATAGTCCTAGTTTTTTAATCCTAAATATTTTTCAGTAATATTTTAAGTGTTTTGTTGGTGCTGTTGATGGAAATACACAAAAAAGTAATTAAGTGCCACCAATATGCTCAGCTATAGCACAGTCCTGTGCAGAGACACAGCAGAAATTTTGCTAACGATTACACCTTCAAGTTTATTGTTTAAACCACCATGAAATGGATATTCATATCTATTGTGGATTCTTCCAACTGCAGTGTAAAGTGATATCAATCAAGATCTAACTTTTCATGGGATTAAGCCTTTGCATAAATATTAATCCTTTTACTCTGTCTAGAGCTGTGAAGAACTACATAATACAGGCCACTTCCTATTTTACGTTTTAGGAGCGTGAACTGCTTATGGTGCATTTTTATAATGAAATGTGCACTGCTAATGTGATGTTCTTTTTTCTTTTGCACAACACTTTAGAAATATTAGCTTCAATCTTTGAGCTAATTATTAAAATCTGCTTTCAGTGAGAGAAAATGCTCAAAAGCACCATCTGTTTTAATAGAAATAACTGTATTTTAAATAGGAACTCTTCTTTTTTTGTTGAAATTTGAATGGTTGTGCTGCACAATAATTTCTATTATGTGGTATGTATGTTTTTTTTACCATTTCATTAGATCTCCATGCAGTTTTCTGAGACAAATGCCATTCATAAGCAATGAATGTTTGAATCAAGTAATTGCTCAGAAAACTTCGGGTATTATCCTGAACTCTGTAAGAGGAATCATCTTTTTAGTACTGGCATGTCAGCAAAACAGCTCATCACCCATTAGCTGCCTCATTCCATTGTGTTTTACAAACATGCTCAATCTGTATAAACTGAAAAAAGGCAATCTCAGTATGGGTGCCATCACTACAAAAAACCCCAACATCTCCTCAGTTTCTGCAGCTCCTAATGTCTCATTTCCTGTACAGCACTCACTATGTGGTAAGCAATTTGCAAAAGGTGCACGAGTCCAAAAATAAACACAACTTCAGAATACGTTTGATTACTGTTCAGAAAAACAACTGACAATTAGCTGATTACAAAAAGCATTAATCTTAAAAACAGTGTCTCTCACTGTGCTGAAACCCTATAAATATCTAAAATTTGCTTGGATGTCAGCTTCACCATCCGTGCCAATTGTGTCGCATAATAACCAGTTCCTACTTCAGAGTAACTGAAGAAACGGCAATCATAATTTTAGATAAATATACTGATTGTCACAGGGCTGTAAATCTGTGGGGAGACAAAGTTTCTTAGCTGCAGAGAACAGTAAATATCAGCTGTGTTTCCAATTACGCTTGTGTGCTCAGGGAAGGTGGGATTTCTCTCACCCTTCAAGGCTACTCCTCTAGGAGAAACAATAAAAAAAGAAGTCATGGCTGTGACACTGAGCCCACCAAGCCGGATTACACTGAATTTAAGGACTAATACCTAAAAAAAAAAAAACTATGTTCCTTCATCCCACTCTCAGGTGGTTGTGGTGGGTTGACCTTGTCCAGATGTGAGGACCCCACACCCAGACAGCTGCTTTCTCACTCTCTCTCCTCAATAGAACAGGGTGATAAAATAAGACAAAAAAGCTCATGGGTCAAGATAAAGACAGGGTGATTATTTTCCCCTTATTATCACAGGCAAAACACATCTAAGGATAAATTAGTTTAATGGAACACCAATTAAAACAAAAGATGGATTGATAAGGAAAAAAAAGGTAAATAACTTCTTTAGTGTAGTGGGTTGGTTTGCATCTTTTACCTTTTGTGAGATAAGAATTAGGAGGAATGCAAAGCAGGCTCTAAACTTAAAGAATATGAAGAAGTTTATTACTAGAACTAAAA